>OZ035824.1:35419563-35982063 GCA_964034765.1 Knipowitschia caucasica | reverse complement strand
ACGTGCGATGTCCCGGCGGATCAGTTTTTCACACGGAGACGTCATCTTGAGCAGCTCCGAGTATTGATCTTTGATTGGCATGTTCTGAGCGTTACACAGCAGCTGCCACACGATTGCACGGAAATGGTGAGGAATCCCTTTTCTCACAAGATCCTGGACAGACAGGAGGAATTCCAATTTGAAAAACCTTTTTGCATTCTGATGTAATTCTGCTGGTTACTGTCAAAGCCTACGGTGACTTGAGTGTCAATGCTGAGGGAAGTGATTATTCAAATCTAGTCTGTTTCGCCACAGTGCATTTTTAATGTTAGTGCAAACTGCCGCCATTTTGTTCCACGCAGATCAGGCAGGGAAGGCTGTGTCAAAAGCATCCTCCATGACTTAACACTTAACACTAAATCAATATTTTAAAAATCAATGAACACAAAGAGATCCATTATGTGGAGAAACGACTCAAAATGACATGATCACATCTGTAGCACGGAAGCAGAATGTGATTTTTCTTGTTTTATTTTTCTAAATAAAGCTCAAACACAAATACAAATTCTTACTTTCCATTTGCTTAATTCATGTGGTTTTCATTAATTATTGGTAAAATCAACCATTTTTAACGTCCTTCAGACACACACATGTTTTTGCCAGAGCAGTTTGTTGTCGCGACATAATCAGATAATTTAATGTCTTTGTTCAACAATGAACTTTGTTCATCCACCTCCTGTTTAATACCACAGTGACACTTAGCACCGACATCGCAGCAGTTAAAATAGGATCCATGCGTTTAGAGCGCGGTGCACATCTGGCCGAGCACAGGGAGCATGTGGAGCAGAGGTCGTCCTCAGACACAGAGCAGCGTTGAGCCAAAACAACACTGATTCTTCTGTGAAGAGGAACAAGACACACGTCTGTCCTCGCTGCAGAGTTTAGAGCTGGGGAAATTCATCTGTGTTTTTCCCATGCAATCAGTGTATTGTTTATACAGAACTTGTGTAACAAAAAAAGTCAGGCATATTGACCTAATCTAAACCGCAGGAGCCGAGAGCTGATTAGAGAGATTGGTATAATCCACCCTTTACTTAGAATATGTGCTTCCTTCCATTCATTATTTGATAATCAGCTACAGCAGATTTATATAATAATAATAATAATCAAAGCAACACTATCTGTTTAAAAAAGAAAATGGAGTATTCAACATAAAATAAAAAAACATTTTATATTAATTTAATAATTTTATTTTCACAACTCTAATTATAGAAGAACAACTCATGTAATTAAGTTTAGTCTGATTGTACCGCGCAGACTCATTAAGGCTCTCACAGCTGTAGTCCTGTGGGTAGTACAGAACAGCGATTTACATTGAATCTTATATTTTGCAAAAAAAGGTGATGTTGATGATTGTGCGTTTTCAAACCAGTTGTGCTGACTGAGCTTCCTTCCTCCCAGGCGAAGGAAACAGATGATCAGTGTGTGGAGTCCTTATGATTAATATCTCTCAAACTACTGCCAACGTCGTGTGTTGCGCTGTGGTCATTATGTCATGTTTTGAAGAAGTTGTGAAAGGAAGTACTCAGCGACTGCATATGTGCGAGATCAGTGGAGGAAGTATCCCAATACTACCTGAAATATATACATAAAAATCTAATGTTTGAGTTCCAAGTGGCAAATTTCCATTAAAATGCTTGTTTATAAGCATTTGTTTATAAGACTATGTATATCTTTGATATTCAGTGGAACCAGTTTGCGGCTCTATGTTAAATACTTAAAAGCCAGAAAGTAAGGACTAAGAATCTGCAAAGTTCACGCAAAAACTCTCACTCATACCTTCAGTGCCCTTTAAAAAGCAGTCATCAAAAGGGACATTTTTTATCGACAGGAAGCACATCTTTTCCAAATATTTATAGCAGGACTTTGGATGAAACTAGCACTAGCTCAGCACAATGATGAAGCAAAGTGGAAAGTAGATTTACAACAGTGATACAACTGGGATGTGTGCGTGTGTGTGTGTGTGGGTGTGTGCATGTGAGTGTGTGTCTGAGCGTTTGTGCGTTTGCATTGTGTGAACGAGGGGTTTTGCTTCTTCTAACCCCTTTTCCAACTGGATTTTTTTTTTTTTTTTTATAAATTAAACATCTGTATCAGTATCTGTATGTTGTATGAAAAATTAAAAGTTTTAAATAAATACTTCAGAAATATATTAGTGGGAGCATAATATTTGCATGATTATTTTGTTGGTGTCTTGTTATGTGATGACTTTGTTGAACGTGCAAACTCCACACATAAAGGCCTGGAGGTGGAATCTGTGTGTGAGTAGAAGTAGTTGACATTCTGTTATCAACAAAGGCCTTTGCTGATATTCAGAAATGACACTGAAATCCAAAACGGGTGCCGCCTTGTTATTTAATGCCAGTTGTGTGATATTTAAGTGTTATCTACTCGAGTGCATATGTGTAGGTTTGACCAGTGCTATCGTACTTCCAGACAGAGTGAGAGTGGAGCACCAACAACAGTCTAATTTTAGCTCCGAAATGTCAGAAGTGAAATAACAGCGTGTGGGGCGGCACCGCGGGGTCACCTGGGGCAAAGATAATCTTATTTTTGGAACGAAAAATAACAGTCACAGATCGGCCTTTGTGGAGGTAGAAGCAGAAACACGTCAGGCCGAAAACACGTGATTAACAAAGGCATAATACAGTGTTTTTGTTTAATAAATAGTAATGATTTTACTAGAAATGATTAAGTAATGATCAAGAGAGTAGTGGTATAGTAGCGGATTATTGAAATGCCATTGTTATACATTATTGTGTGTGCATGTCATAGATCAGGACCAACTAGATTGATTATTATTATGAATAATTGTGTGATAGAAGTTTACAAGGAACATAGGCACAAGTATAAGAGCTGCTGAGTGAAACTAGGACTAAAATATACAAGCAGAGAAGCTCCAATTGTTTGAAATTTGACTCGTTTTACATTCATCTATGAATTTTTGTGTACCTTCAAACTGTTATATTTTTCTAGAATATACAGCATTTTTTATATTTGCTTTTTTATTATGCCATAGTTAGAGATTTTATACTAATTCTAGCTTTTTCATGACGCTAAATTTGGAGATTTTTGATTGCTTCCTAATTATGCTAAAGCTAGAGATTTTATACTTGCTTCTTTTTAAAGGCTATAGTTAGAGATTTTATTTTATTTCATTTTATTCAGTAGAGAGTTACTGTTCATTTATCTTGCGTGCTCCTCATTCCTATTGTTCCATAACCGGTGATGCAATACCAAAGTATGACAAAAAAAATGATTTTTATCTTAATCTTATAACAATGAAACAGTGGTAAGAAGTGTTGCCTCTCATCAAGAAGGCTCGACTCGACCCTCAGGGGGCGGGGTCTCTGTGTAGAGTTTGCATGTTCTCACATGTCTGTGTAGGTTACTTCTGGGTGGCTTTAGTTTCCTACCACTAAAAACCATGTACAGTAGGATTTGACGGTGACGATCAGATTCCGGAGCTGTACTGCATCTGTCATCACAGTGAGAGGAGTGAAATGTGCTATATAATTAAAGATGACTTCGTCACAAACAAAATACTTTGTCCTCACTTTCTTTCTCTCCCGTAGACAGGCCACAAGTTCCTGTTTAAGCTCTTAATACACAGCGTGTTTGTAATCTTTTACATGATTTACAAGTACTTCACATGTGCCCTGTGCTCTCACTAGGCCAGTCACAACAGCAAACTTTGAGTCACGATATTTTGTGTCAAAGATATTTTGCACTAAACTATAGTATTGCTATGCTATGATAACAATAGCAGAGGAAATAATATGCTAAAATATCAAAACAAACAAACAAAGGTTGCTCACACATCATCTGTACTTCAGTTAGCAAGTTCTGTTCAGATTATGGGTGAGCAAGCTTACTCTGTTTTTAATAATCCCTGTACAACTGAGAGTTTACACAAACTTATGCTATAATATTATTGAAAGAAGCTCATTTATTCCTCTACAGCTACAGTCCCACGTTTTGTAAATAAAACAGACAGTGGAAGTATAAGTCCAAGTATATCTCCAGTGTTTATTGACTAAATGTTAAGTCTATGTAGTAACTATGGCGACAGGTTGATGTCTCACCTTGACCAGCTTGTCCTTCTTCTTGCGCACTTCCTCCCACTCGTTGACGATGCGTCCCCACATGATCCAGATGTCCTCCTCCAGGTGGGACAGGTTGGAGGAGGCCGAGGAGGAGGACACCAGCGACGAGCCGCTGTTCCTCCGAGAGCCGTTCATTGAGCGCAGAGACTTGCTGTCTGTCTCCAGCAGCCTGAGCCCAACAAACAGGGAGACCGTCATTAATATTGACTATACACTTTAATTATGATTAAGACAATAAACTATGGCGTATCATCTATAGATAAAATTGTGGTCGTGACTTCTTTCATGTAGCAGGATGAATTCTCAAGAACTGTTCAAATCACTCTGAAGAAGATGACAAAGTCTGGGATCGCGTCTTTCATTCAGACAGAAGACATGTTTTATTGTCAATGGTAGAGACAGCACGATCAAAGCACACGATCACAGAAACAATAGAATGCAAGTGTATTATACAGAGCGGAGGCATGGAGACCTCCAATCAGCAGCTGCCACGGTGCCATGTAGCTTGGCCTTCAGATAGACAAAACAAGGGAAAAGTACTGGCTTCTGCACATTGATAGAATGATGAGTTTAACCTTAACAAAAGTTGCTTCAAAGTGTTATGAAATCTCACATTCCCCCCTCTGGTCACACATTCACGTGTGACCATCAGGATCGATAAACAGCAACATAACATCATATCTCAATACTTCAAAAACTCATAAACTCGGTACTTCACTCGGTACTTCAAAAAACTCAGAACTCGGAATACTTCAAAAACTCATAAAACATGTTCAGATCTTTCATAAAACTTGTCAACAATCTTCAGTAAAATACCAAACTTCATCAGTCGATGGTTCCAGATATTGCTTCGAAAACAGTCTCTCCCACTTCTCCGTGTTGATTTCTTCAGGCTGCATTTGTGTCGAGCCATGAATTCTTCTGTGACGTGTCTTTCAATCACACGTTTCAGCTTCAGTGTCCAGATTCAGCAATTCAATTCAGTCCAAATTATGTCCAAATTCAGAAATCCAGATTGTTCCAAATGATGTCCAAATTGTGTAATCCAATTTTTCCAAATGGTGTCCATGCAAAAGAGGACGATGGTATTGTCCATGTCTCAGCAGCTCACAGCAGGCCTGACTGGAATCAGGGGCTGTGCAGATTGTCCAAGTGTGCTGGTCCAGATGCATGGTTTCTCTTGAGGTTTGTCAGTTTTGGCTTAAAAAAATAACACATTTTTGTGTAAAAAAAAAAGTCTTCTGTTCACTAGATGTTACAGACAAGGCCCGCATCCTTCCACCACCTGAAGAAGATGGCATAGTCTGGGATCGCGTCTTAAATTCAGACAGAAGACATGTTTTATTGTCGATGGTAGAGACAGCACGAACAACAGATACAACAGAATGCAAGTGTATTATACAGAGCGGAGGCATGGAGACCTCCAATCAGCAGCTGCCACGGTGCCATGTAGCTTGGCCTTCAGATAGACAAAACAAGGGAAAAGTACTGGCTTCTGCACATTGATAGAATGATGAGTTTAACCTTAACAAAAGTTGCTTCAAAGTGTTATGAAATCTCACAACTCCTTTGTTCTTCTCAAGCTGATTTGTTGGACCAATCACAAGGCAAGTATCTATCTATAATTCTGGTTTGGACGGATACCAGGTGGAGGAGAATGTGTGTAACCCGGGGAAGATACCAGATACATATGTCCGAGATTTTATGCAGCTTCATGTTTATGTTTGATGATTAGGCGAAGGCCATTCAATAATCTTCAAACTTCAAAAAGACATCCAACAACAACAACTTTGTAAGTCCTCCTTTGTAAGACTGCTGTTGTGATTTTGGTTCTTTACAAAAAACATTAAATTGAATTGCACCCAGGGTCAATCCAACTTTTTATTAGGAATACTTAGTAAATAACAAAAATCATATTAGTGTAAAGATTATACAACTAAACGATTGAATTTATTCTTGAGACAAGATCAAAACACACCAAAGCCTCATGGAATAAGTGAAGCACGCATCCATTCAAACTGGATGAAAGAGTTATATTTAGGTCAAGACATTCTCAATGTGAAAGAGCCGTGTAAATTACATAAGAATATGAATGCTAGATAATCTCACCAAAAAAGGAACTAATAACAAAACTAATAAAACAGTGAGTGCAACTCCTATTCCTTCATAATTCATCTCACACTGGGAATGTAGACAAGCATAATCATACAACAAAGCTTTAAAATTGAGAAATGGCAGGAGGTAGGAGACAGAATAGTAATATCACACTACATGCCACAATAATCTACAACCGTGGCCGGCAGTGGACTGTAGTTTAATGGATGCACAAGACTCCCAAAAGATTTATAAAACCACAAAAACATTGTTTAACCATGTGCAGCTGTCAAAGCTTGTTCCACACTTTCCCGGAAAAGATGATCAGAGCTTTTCACCACTTTCAGTCAGGCTGCCACTGTGACCTCAGAAAGGCCGGATTGTGAGGTAACAGTTTTAATATAAGTGTCAGAATAAGACATGATTATTTTGACACTAATTTGTTAAACCCGGTGAATAAAAGACTACTAAAAATCACATCCATAGCAGGGGCAGCAATCTGAGCAGATTCCCAAACTTTCATATCTATGCACATATCCTCCAGCTCATCCAAGTGTTCCAAAACAGATGCCTGAGCCACCTCTGCTGGCCAATCTCCAAGTGAAGGAGCAGCAGGTCTACCTTGAGCTCGTCCCGTTTAACTGAGCGCCCTTGCACTCACTGCTTTTCCCGCTCCGGTTGGAGGAGAGGTTCTTCCTCAAGCGGAGAGGTATCTTGGGCTCTTGTTCATGGGAAAGTGAAGGATGGAGCGTGAGATTGACAGATTGGTGAGAAATCTCTAGTGATCACAGAATCGGACTGTTGTGAAGAGAGAACGGAATCAAGATTTACTGGTCAAAATGATAAAATATGAGGGAATAACAGTGTTTTTTTTATCTTAACCTGAGTACATTCTGACGTCTTAAAACAGGATTTGGCAATGGGACATAGCCGTTTAGTCTTATTTCAAGAACTGTTGTTTTAAAAAGAAAAAAAGTCTCCTCCCTTGGAATGAGAAAATAAAGCAAGATCGTTTTGCTTGTCCTATTGGAAAATCTGGTTTCAAATGAAGATACATTTGGCCAAATTTGAGCCATATTTGTTTTAATTCTTCATCCCTTTTTGCAGTGCACCCGTGGTTGTGAGCTGCAAGATTGTGATTGTACAAGCAGTAAATGTGAATGCACTAAACAAGCGTACCCTGGTCCTTCAGTCGCCTCTGGACTGGTGAGACCAATAATGAACATGCCCCCTTGTTTCTCGAAGAGTGGTTTTATTCGTTTGTCATCAGAGCCACAGTGTACGAAACCTGATCTGGAGAAACTGGGCACTGATGCACAAAGGCGTCGAGTCACCGGATCTCGGAAAACGCAGCCACACGTCACTCTGCTGCTGACGGCTTAGTGTCACAGCGCACAGATAGATTTGTGTGGTGTGGGAGGTGATTACACTCAAACTGGTGACAGCAAAATATCAAACACATGGATTCTCGCTGTGCCAGTTTTGTCAAAATAGTCATTTAGAATGATAATTTAGAAAAATACACAAGTAATTATAAAGTAAGATAACAGAAGATAAGAAAACCTTTAAACCTGCCACAGTGGGGAAATTTCAATGTTGCAGTGCACAGAATAGTAAGAGCACACAAAATATACAATATAAGAGGCTGCTATTTTTTAGCCAGCTGTGGTGTACATGCTTTATCCAATATAGATACAAGTTACTTTCATAAAGGGCAGGATAATAAGTAGATAAAGTGACATTCAGTGGACATTCTGAAGTTGCAGTTTTTCACGTTGCACATGATTACAGTATTTACCATTTGCAGATGAATGACATGTACAGGCACAGCAGTTCTCATTGTACAATCTGACATCAGCAGGAAGGAAAGACCTGCTGAACCTCTCCTTCACACAGAGGGTGCATAAGTGTGTCACTGAAGCTGCTCTGACAGAGCAGACAGAGAGTGACAGTCATGGTCCAGCAAAGAGTTTACTAAGCACTGAGTCGTATAACAATATATCAAACTCATTTTTATCTAATTTTCCTTAATTGTGGCCAGGGTGAGAGATAAACCCAGAGCATGTGTGTGACTGTGCCATAGTGTATTGCAAACGCCATCACCAGAATCACTGATCTGAAATGATCCGGTAAGTTTGTTCAGGAAGAAAAACAAACAGAGGAGGTCAGGAGGAGGTCAGGAGGTTATAGAGAATTATGTTTACTTTTTTTTTTTTTCAACAAAATCCTCAATTTCTCACAAGTAATTGATTATTGAAATATTTTGGGAATTGATCAATCGTTTTTATGACCCTTACATAGACTTGTGAGAAACACATAGAAACATGTGAGAAGAGGTTTAGTGACTATTAATTCTATAATGACAGAAGTATGAAAGTTTGTGAAAGTATTTTTTAAATCATACAACTCAATGTGTAAAAAGACCTATTTTTAAAGACGTTCTCAGGGGCATCACTTGAGTTTATTTTGGTCAAATTTATTTAATAGATATTAATAATACATCTTTATTTGTATAGGACTTTTCAAAAAACATTCGATAACCTTTCTGGATCTAAACTAAGCAGTCCATCGGGAAAAAAATGATCCAACCAATCAATTATCAACATGATTGTAAATCACAGGCCTTTTGTGCATACATTTGTTTTTCATTGTGCAATTATTAGTACACGTCATTATACAATCATACGATATCAATATTAAGGAGGCAGAAGTTATCTACTCTCAAAAAAAGTAAAAACGGAGCTTGGTTAACCTTGGATGAGTGCACCTTGACTAATAATTTACCACAGGTCAAACAAAAGTCTGAACGTTACTGCTAAAATGTGGAAAAAATAAACTACAAAGACAGAAAATTGCCATCAATTTACAATTCAAGCAAATTCAGGATTAGAATATGGTTTAGGAAGTAGTTAACGGGGTCAAGCTTATCTTTAATGACAGGTATCCGAAAATGTTTGTATAGTGCATTGTAAAAAATAAAAAAAAATGGGCAGGCAAATCAAGATTTTTTTCTTTTCTCTGCTCGTTTTTAATTGTGTGGCAGAACTACAGTTATCTGAAATGTAAGTGTAATATGTCATGTATTGTCATGTCCAAAATGCAAATACATCACATCAATAAAAACATGAATTCTATGCATTATTGGGGAAAAAAACGTATTGCACATAATTTCATGACACAACAATTAGTGTTCATTCAGCAGATCGATCACCAGCACCAGAACGTGATCGGCTTTATGAAATCTAACTTTACTTTCTCATTTTTAGAAAGTTCATGTGACATAAACGCATTTAGCTTTGTAGATCGATACAACAACTCGACAAAGATGAGAAATGAAAGCGTCTTACCAGTTTAAACTCATGCTGCCCTGTTCACGCCTGATCTAAAGTCAAAACATTTCAGATCCTCAGATTGGAGCTCATTCCTCGTGTCAGACTCTGGACAAATGCTCAAATGTTTCTCTGGCCTCAGTACAAAGGGCTCTTTAAAGCACACAACACAAACAGAGGGGCAGGACGGACAACTCAGCCCATTGCATTAGACTCAAAACACTCATTCAAAAACAGTAAAAAGAAGAAAACAGGTAGGAAAGAACTGTCTTTGCCGTCTGTATGGTATTTAAAAATTCTCATATCTAACGTGTAGTGAGTGTAGATGGCAAACACATTTTGAGAGTTTGTAAAGTGACTATTGGTTTGGGGCCAAAGCCTTTTCTATATCACCATTTTCTGAAAGTACTTTATATTATGGAATTATGCTGACCACTTCATTTTCAAGTTTGGATGTTCTTTTCAGGTAGATTTTTTTATCAAGCACTATAACAGCGCGGTAAGTGAGCAGCCGTAACGTGGCCATAATGTGACCAGTGCAGACAAGTGCCGACACCCTCCCCAAGCACTGGTATAGTCCAATAGCTCCTGTGTGTTTGTTATTGTTGCCTGCAATGTGTGATTCTCTGATCTGTTGTTGGCGAATCAACAACTTTGTAAAGTCATTTGAGATGATTGTTGTGATTTAGGGGTATACAAAAATACATTGAAATTGAGTCTCATCAGCTCCTTATGCTTTTGCAACCAAAGAGCCAAATCTGTAGTCACTGGTCTGTTTCCGCCCGTGCTACTTGCTAGCTAAAACCATATTTGAGGAAAGAGGACACCTGATTGGTTAGTTGTTGGAGCTTATGTATCTGGAGTTTCAAAAAAATTATATCAAAAGCAATCACACAAATCACAGAGAGCAGTGAACCTCAGTTTTAAATAAGCCCAAAATGGTGATTGGGACACACGGTTACTGAGCTAGAGAAGTTAACTAATAAATGCAAGTCAATAGGAGCCAAAGCAAGTTGGAACAAAACTTCACTCATGAGCATTTCCATATTGGGCTACATAGTGTGTTAGCATTGCCCATCTATACAATACACAATCATTCAGAGTGGGAGTACTCAGACTCGGACCAAAATGTTTGGGAAACAGTCTTTTACCTGTTCTGCTCCTCCAGTTTGGCGAGAAGCTCCAACTCATCGGGGCTGAGCTGTCCCGGAGTGGAGGGGGACAGTCCCGGGGTAGACGGGGACAGTCCTGGAGGGGAGGGGGACAGGGGCGCAGAGGAGCTCGGGAGGGACATGGGTGTGGCCACTGTGCTAGCCATGTGACTGACCGACTGCTTCACCCATGAGAGAGTCGAACTCAGCTTTCCAGCAACTCGGTCAGTCGCCACCTGCGGAACACACACACACACACACACACACACACACACACACACAACAATGAGTTACACACCTCCTCATACAGATTTGAGTTGAATACAATGTTCTCTATAATGACTTATTTTATTTTATTTATTTGTCTGTGTGTCTTGTGGTGTCTATTGTCTTTTATATGGACCTTGAGTCTGGAATAAAGATTTACTACTATAACTATTTGATGGTGTCCCGTCCTTACATTTTTAGTGGGAGGGCCCAAGTGGGGCTTTAACAAGGTCACAAAAGAGTGGTCAACCAATTACCCTTGTGCATGTGTCTGTGCATGTGTCTGTGCGTGTGTCTGTGCGTGTGTCTGTGCGTGTGTCTGTGCGTGTGTCTGTGCGTGTGTCTGTGCGTGTGTCTGTGCGTGTGTCTGTGCGAGTGTCTGTGCATGTGTCTGTGCATGTGTCTGTGCGAGTGTCTGTGCGAGTGTCTGTGCGAGTGTCTGTGCGAGTGTCTGTGCGAGTGTCTGTGCGAGTGTCTGTGTGTGCGAGTGTCTGTGCGTGTGTCTGTGCGTGTGTCTGTGCGTGTGTCTGTGCGTGTGTCTGTGCGTGTGTCTGTGCGTGTGTCTGTGCGTGTGTCTGTGCGAGTGTCTGTGCGTGTGTCTGTGCGTGTGTGTGCTGTGTCGTGCGTGTCTGTGCGTGTGTCTGTGCGTGTGTCTGTGCTGTGTCTGTGGTCTGTGCGTGTGTCTGTGCGTGTGTCTGTGCGTGTGTCTGTGCGTGTGTCTGTGCGTGTGTCTGTGGCGTGTGTCTGTGCGTGTGTCTGTGCGTGTGTCTGTGCGTGTGTCTGTGCGAGTGTCTGTGCGAGTGTCTGTGCGAGTGTCTGTGTGTGTGTCTGTGCGTGTGTCTGTGCGAGTGTCTGTGCGAGTGTCTGTGCGTGTGTCTGTGCGAGTGTCTGTGCATGTGCGTGTGTCTGTGCGTGTGTCTGTGCGTGTGTCTGTGCGTGTGTCTGTGCGTGTGTCTGTGCGTGTGTCTGTGCGAGTGTCTGTGCATGTGCGTGTGTCTGTGCGTGTGTCTGTGCATGTGTCTGTGCATGTGTCTGTGCGTGTGTCTGTGCGAGTGTCTGTGCGTGTGTCTGTGCGTGTGTCTGTGCGAGTGTCTGTGCATGTGCGTGTGTCTGTGCGTGTGTCTGTGCATGTGTCTGTGCATGTGTCTGTGCGTGTGTCTGTGCGAGTGTCTGTGCATGTGCGAGTGTCTGTGCGAGTGTCTGTGCGAGTGTCTGTGCGTGTGTCTGTGCATGTGCGTGTGTCTGTGCGTGTGTCTGTGCGTGTGTCTGTGCGTGTGTCTGTGCGTGTGTGTCGTGTGTGTCTGTGCGTGTGTCTGTGCGTGTGTCTGTGCGTGTGTCTGTGCGTGTGTCTGTGCGTGTGTCTTGCGTGTGTCTGTGCGGTGTCTGTGCGAGTGTCTGTGCGAGTGTCTGTGCGAGTGTCTGTGCGAGTGTCTGTGTGTGTGTCTGTGCATGTGTCTGTGCGTGTGTCTGTGTGTGTCTGTGGTGTGTCTGTGCATGTGTCTGTGCGTGTGTCTGTGCGTGTGTCTGTGCGAGTGTCTGTGCGAGTGTCTGTGCGTGTGTCTGTGCGAGTGTCTGCATGTGCGTGTGTCTGTGCGTGTGTCTGTGCGAGTGTCTGTGCGAGTGTCTGTGCGTGTGTCTGTGCGAGTGTCTGCATGTGCGTGTGTCTGTGCGTGTGTCTGTGCGAGTGTCTGTGCGAGTGTCTGTGCGTGTGTCTGTGCGTGTGTCTGTGCGTGTGTCTGTGCGAGTGTCTGTGCGTGTGTCTGTGCGAGTGTCTGTGCGTGTGTCTGTGCATGTGTCTGTGCGTGTGTCTGTGCGTGTGTCTGTGCATGTGTCTGTGCGTGTGTCTGTGCGTGTGTCTGTGCGAGTGTCTGTGCGAGTGTCTGTGCGTGTGTCTGTGCGAGTGTCTGCATGTGCGTGTGTCTGTGCGTGTGTCTGTGCGTGTGTCTGTTGCGAGTGTCTGCATGTGCGTGTGTCTGTGCGTGTGTCTGTGCGAGTGTCTGTGCGAGTGTCTGTGCGTGTGTCTGTGCGAGTGTCTGCATGTGCGTGTGTCTGTGCGTGTGTCTGTGCGAGTGTCTGTGCGAGTGTCTGTGCGTGTGTCTGTGCGTGTGTCTGTGCGTGTGTCTGTGCGAGTGTCTGTGCGAGTGTCTGTGCGTGTGTCTGTGCATGTGTCTGTGCATGTGTCTGTGTCTGTGTCTGTGTCTGTGTCTGTGTCTGTGTCTGTGCATGTGCATGTGCGTGTGCGTGTGTCTGTGCATGTGTCTGTGCGAGTGTCTGCAGGCAGGATTGTGCAAAAACTGCTGGACAGACTGAGATAAATTGGTGTGCAAATAGTATGTGATGGTGGGAAGACCCCATTTAAATTGTATGTTGGTGGAGTATATGCGCTCCGAGAGAATTTTCTAATTTAGTCCAAACTGTGTTTTTAACACAGATTTAAACATAGTGAATTAATTCTGAATTAAAATGCAGATAATAAAAATTGAATAGATGCTAGACAATTGATGATCAAACAAATCTGAGTTAGAACTCTAGAATTGTGTTAAAACATGACATTTATTATCAAGGTCACCGGCACTAGGACTGAAAAAACTCACACTGCTATTGCAGTACATAATATATCTTGCACAAAAGATAATATATTTTTAACCTTTCAACGTTTTAACTATTAACCTGTTCTCGAATGTTATCTGTTTGGCTTTGTTTTGTTTGAATCTATAAACATATTCTTTGGCTTTTCAGGAAGGAATAATCACACAACTATTCCATAACAGTTAATTACAGCCCTACATGACAAAGTAGAGTGAACCCTGTGATGGGCAAAGACAGCTTTTAAAAGAATAGTTTTCTCGCAAAACAGAAATGGCCAAACATTAACACTGTGGTAGATGACAAAACACTAAGGTTTAGTTATTTATTATAATTTATATGGAGCCCTTACCTGCCATCCAAAATCTTTTCCTCCTTTTCATAATCCATTAGAAAAAGATCCAATAAGTACTTTGAAATTTAAAAACCCGAGTTACAATGACATTTCCTTGGTCACAGCTGCTCTGAACTTTATCCCAGAGTCATACGGAGATCACACTGACACAGAGGTCAAAGTTCACAGCTGATAAATGATCCTGATCCTGTCACAGTAATAATTACATCAACTTAACATAAAAAAGACTGAATATCTAACATCTGTACATTTTTGTAGTAATGTTTACAAATTTAATTTGTTTCAACTTTTAATTTCTAAATATGACTGGGCAACTGGGAAGAATTGTATTATTCACAAATGCTTCCTTAAAATGTTCAAATCCAGGTGAAAACAGTTTGGTTTAGCTGTGCAAACAACTGAAGGATTGTCTCTTCACTATTTGAATGTAATGTGATTATGATTGTTATGCCTTGTTTTGTTGAGCACCTTGAGTTACCGTGTGTATGAACTGTGCTATACAAATAAACTTGCGTTGCCTAATTATACAAACCATAATTTTATTCCTATATTGACAATTCTTGATTTGTAATTAGATTAGATTTGTTTTTACTGGTATGGTAATTCAATGAATAATACCTTTATTAGTCCCACAATGGGGAAAGTACAGTACAATATATTGCGTTATTACAAAACTGTATAAACTCAGTCTTCCTTTATTCTCCTAAACAAGAACACTTCTGTCAGTATGCCCCAGGGCAGCTGTGGCTATAGTAGTAGTTTATCACCCCCGTATGACATGTGAGGCGTCTTTGAGTGTCCAAAAAAGTGCTATATTAAACCAGTACATTATTATTATTATTACACACACATATTTAATCGAGAAGTTACAGCACAATGGGCTGAGGAGTGAAAAGAAAACTGAAACACATCTCTCTTCCACACATGTCCCTGTATTTCATATGTTGTTTGTTAAAAATGCTTTAATATAAACAATATTATTCAACAACAAACAAGTCCATATTGAGCACAGCTAATATTTACAGTCTACGGCACAGACCTATGCACTTTTTTCACCCAAGTTTGAAGAATAAGTCCAAAGCATTCATGCCCTTCCACCAACCCTCTCTGCTGCCAGTTCACCAGAGCAGTATTCAGACTCCAGATTAAATGTTCTGTCTGCAGCCTCCGGCCAGGGCAGAGCGCAGACACAAGCAGCAGTAATAATATCAACAATCACAAATGAAGCAGTTTGCATAACACTCAATTGCATAGGGCATGTCAAGAGGTTCCGATTTAGATGCAGACTACATTATTGATCCCACCAAGGGCAATTCATTTGAGCAGCAAGGGGCCAAAAAAATACATTAAAAACACGGGAAATCTCACATTTTTGTCCATATATAGGCTGCACTTGAAAGCCACAGATATAGAATTGGCTATAATTGGTGCTGATCCTGGACGGGTCGCAGCAGAATTGGTGCTGCTGCGACCCGTCCTGCTCCACCCAGAGGCTACTCAATCTATGCTGCTGCGACCTGAAGGGCTGTTGCCCTTCAGGTCGTGAGGAAGAGAACAGGGAACTGAAGTGAAAAAATTATCAAAGAAGAAATCAAGCCCGGGTAAACATAGCTAGCTTACATCGTATCGTCTGGAGAGACTTGTCCATGGGAGAGACCTGCGGGACTGTCTCGAACTATCTACGCTCTGACTACATTCGGACGCGAAACTAGCGGTAATCTTTCAGTTATATATTTTGTTCGCAGTGCGTTGCTTTTTTTACTATTTCATCAGTGATTGTTGTACAGCTTAAGTTGCGCTAATGCTAATGTTAGCATCAGATCGCAAATTCAACTAGATGGCTCCGTGGGATGAGAGTGTAGGGGAAATGAGAAGCCTGTGAGCGAGTTGGGGGCGGTGCTAAACATTCAAACCTTGCAGAAACGGGTATAGCTCCTTTAAGTTCCTAAACTCTGCTTCTACAGTATCCACAACATACATAAGCCGCATTGCTATATAAACCACGGGGTTCAAAGAAGTAGACAGAAGTAGCATTTTATAATCCGGAAATTACTGTACTTTTATTAGACTAGATTAGCTTGTTCTTTTTGTCCCTCTTGTTGTTGGGGTCTCCTCTAAAGGGACATGACTCTTGATTTGAACATATTGTCAGAGTATCAGGTTTCTAGACTAATGCAGTGAAACAGGAAGCTGGAGCCACTGTTTTCCTTTCAACATCTTGTTCCTGAACAGCAGCTAAATCAATACGAGGCCACAGCGCGTTTCACACAGCGCTGAACAAACTGAGGCTAAAAACAAACACCACCTCTACTGCTGCTAACAGAGAGGTGGAACTTTAACGCTGGGATAACTACATTTTTGTTTTGTTTCATAAATATGTGTTGATGGTCCCAGCAGAAAAAGTTTTTATAGTTTGAAAATCATACAACAATGTATCTTTACCGAATTAGAAAACATATTGTCTTTTACAGACAGATGATGAGGTAGAGCAGTTCTCGGAAAAAGCAGACCTATAGACGTAACAAAGGACTAAAATACATCCATAAAGGTATTTGGTTCTTCTATAGACAATAGTAAGTTAGTGACGTTATTACCTTGACATGTTTCAACGGAATCGCTTCTGAGGAGGACGTCAAAACCTGTCGAGGTAATAACATTGCTTAGTATTGTCTGGTATAGAAGAACTATTTCAACCTAAACTATAAGTCCGTGCAATACAAGTAATCTGACAAGTATTGAGAGCAAGAAACTATATAGGTTTTGTTTATGTATAGTCATTTTTTGTGGTTTCAAAGTTGGGTGCTCCAGCGTTAAGCTAATAAGAATAAGAACAATACAAATGAATGAAAATTATATATATTATGAACTAAGAGTAAGTACATAATTTCAAATACTGTATACGCATCATGAAGAATTAAGGAGTTAGAGAGTAAAGAGGGCCATTTTTTACTCTGAACAATAAAAATATATATTCCAAACTGAATACTTCACCCTTCAACAAAAACATTCTGCTTAAGATTACTACGCAAATATCATTAGCTTTCAAGATGCTGCTTCCATTCCTTTGCTCTAGTTTTTAATTCATCCCTCATTTGACACTATCCAGTTTACAAGACAATTCTTAAAGGAGCAATATGTAATATTTGCATGTCAAGTCATCATTAAATGACCCGAATATTTCAAAAGGCGTTATTAAATCATACTCTTTTCGAATTCATCTTTAACTGATAACAGTAGTTCAGCCGAGATATTTGATTATCAAAATTAGTTTTACGACCCGTAAAAGTTGTTATTGTTTTGATTTTGATGTCCTACCCTCCGCCGTTTCGCCAATCAGGAAGTGTCATGTAAGTCCGTGATCGGGTTGCCAGAACTCCGTGCGGCTCACTAATCTCAGAGGTAAAATAACATGTGGCGCAGAACTAAAAAAGGTCTTGTTATGACTCTCAAATCATTAATGACAAAACAAAGACTAAAACGAGGATTTATATCGGGATGCCTTTGAACAATTGAGACAGCTGATAAAAGTTCACGTGTGATGCAGAATTTTCTAGTTTAAGGCCGTTCTTCACAGTGTCTCTTTTAGTGTGAACCGGTGGCCTAGTGGTCTAGCTGTGCGCTTACGAAGTAGTAACCCGGGTTCGATCCTGGGCTGTGTCTTTTTGTATTTATTGCATGTTATCACATTCTATGACAGATTGCTCTAAAAACGGTAAAAGATGAAGGTCAAGACGTTTTTTTGCAGATTATAGCTTAATTGTAAAAATAATCATTTAAGACCACATGTACCCCAATTAAAATAATGTTAGTCTCTTTTTGATGTGGGACTTTTACATGTTTGTCTAAAAAATAGGGAATAAATAAAATTGAAAGGTGATATCCTCTTGAGCAAACCCTGATGTTGATACGCTGAAGAAATACGTTCCAACATCCATTCTTCCCACTCCTATTTTGGACATCAATTGCTTATTTATTTTGCATAAACTATGTATAATTACAATGCTTTTATTTTGTTTTTGTTTTTTTATTTCAAATGTCCAAATAATAATAATAAAAACACATTAATCAAAACATTCATTCAGCATTAGCACGGCTGTCATGGCAATGTGAATGGAGACGGACAAACAACTGATAACATAATTCCCTGTGTTTGCTGCTGGATTTGGTGTGAATCTGGCAACCTGAGTCAGGGAGAGTGGGAGAGGACTACAAAATATTGACTGTGACTGCAGTACCACTTTTGGCCAGATTTTTACATATTGCTCCTTTAAGGCAACTTTAAAAAGCGGTTGAAACTAAATATCCTTTCCTGTAATCACATTAGTCACGCACAGATCAGGCTCAGATTGGAAGCCCGTCACAGCCATCCACAAGATCCAAAAATCTTGGATGGATTTGGTGCTTTTGTTTTCCTGCGGGGCACTGGGACGTGACATGAATGACTAATAAAGTCCATAGCAAGTGGAGGAGCAGGGGCCAGAGCATAGACTGTATAAAGATGGACAATACTAACACACTCGCACAGTGAAGTACTCATGGATGAAGTTTTGCTCCAACTCGGTCTAGCTTCTATTGACTCACACTGAAAAGTAAACTCTTCTAGCTCAGTAACTGTTTGGGTCACACTTATTATTTTGGGTTTTAAGAATCTGTGGTTCAGCGCTCACTATGATCCTGGTGTTTATATTTTGATATTATCTTTGAAAATCCAGATATGAGTCTGAACAGATGCTTTCATTCGTGGGGAAAACAGATAAGTTTACTTTACACAGTTTTAGTTCACAATTTTGAAGCCAATTTTAAACTATTCATACTGTATTTGTATGAATAGTATTGCTTACCAAGATTCCTTTTTCCCAACATAGATTCAGTCTTGAGTCACACACAATCTTAGTATGCAGAACTAACTCAAAACACATGATATCCTATGGGCAGATATCTCTTGAACAATGAAAGTCCTGAGACAACGACATATCTCGAAAGTGGATTCTGATAAGCAATTTTATAAATAATTCAGTCGTTGCCAATAGTAATGCAAAAAGCGTTTGTATCTATGTCAAAAGTTATTGTCCAAATTCAATCACAATAGTCCATGGCTCAGCATTTAAAGAAAGTTCAAAACATGTTTCTGGTTTTATCTAAAAGAGTACGTAGTAGTAAAGTCACTCCAGCCCCCAAGATAAAACAATGAAAAAGTACTGTCCTTGTGGAGAAAAGCGCTCCATTACCACCACCCACATGCACCGGGGAAGAGGCATCAGGATGTGAATGGCTCGACACAGCTGCAGGCTCCAAAATGCTGGAACTTTGGACCATGAAACCACAGCGAGAAAGGACTCAAGACAGTCTCAGAACTGGATGGACAACAGCGTGAAATTAAAGTTCAAGACTTCTCCTTCCTTGTCTTTCACTGGAAATAAGAGGTTCTCAAAATGAAGGGTATGCCAGAGGATGCGATGAATTCTAAAAGTTTCCACTGTATTTCATCAAATATTATCCACAAAAACAAATACTGTGGGAGGAAGTAAAGCTGAGATACCTCTCTTTTATGTTATTAACCTATACATGTTTGTTCGAACAGAAGCAAAATGTTGTTAACAAATGAGACCACATCATTATTTGTAAGCGTGACATCTTTTGCAGACTTACAAGAAAGAGCCCTGAATGTCTATATTTGACACTCTGGGCTGAGAGCTGATCTCTGATGTGACAGAGGTGAAAAATACATACTACCCCGTGTTAAGTGAAAAGTGAAAACTAGTGATAGAACCAGATTGTTTTTACAGCGAGGAACTAGTTACGATTAGATACATTTTTGGTGGTTTCATAGTTTCATTCTCTCGCTCTAGTAAAATAAACATTACATTACTCAAATAAACAAACATCCATTTAACATTCTTTGACACTCAACATGGGGTCCATGAGTTGATTTCACAAAGGCCAAAAGGTCCTTCACAGAAAATGTGTATTATCACTGTGATAATACAGTCGGGCTACATTACTTGAAGTTACAATTAGCAGAATATGAAATATATATACAAAATGGTAAATATGTCTATATGATGCTTTTCTGACGTAGTATCGTCATGTTTGGCCTCAAATTATAATTTAATTTAGCAGAGCAACTTGTTTTGGTGAAGTTTTAATGAGGTAATGGAGAAAATTACAGGTCTTTAGACACATCAAAGATGGCTGCATTCTTCCAGTTACTGTGTTGGTGTCTATGGTAGTGCTTAGGTCTGCGATTAAGGCAGGGTGAGAGAGTTCAGCATTAACGAAGCAATAAGGAGAATTAATGTATTTACTCAACGATTAAGACTTGGGACAGTGCAGCGCTTACACAGATGGAGCTTTGGTAAGAGGGTTTAAAGATGGCCAAACGTTGTGAGATTTGAATACAGTTATGGTTTGTCCAGAAAGATTTAAATGGGTTGAGAAAGCGGATTATGGCAAAAAACTAAAACAAAGAGAAAGCTATATCTGAAATATTACTGATAAAATTGTAAAATGGCAATGGTTCATAAGACTATCAAAGACTATCAACTGAAAAATGTTAAAATGAATATTTTGCATCTTAAAATGTTGTTTCACAAAAGAGGGTAACTCAAAATTCTCTTGGATTAGAACACATTGATGAGTATCTAATATGTTTAAAATACTGATTTATTTGGCAATAGTGCATTTTAGATATTTTTGAATAATGGTTTCTGCCTTTATGGCACTTTTAAGTTGCATTATGACATCTTAGTGTTTTTACAATGCCGGGTGTGGATGACACTGTGGGAACAACAGATAGTACTATGAATATGATACAAAAGAGAGCAGTACACCACTTAACTCACTCATATAGAGTTACATTATTGTGCCTTTAATACAGACAGAGATTGCAACCTTTGTGAAGTCCAATAAATGATTCTCAATGACTTTAAAAGAAACGGTTCAAAGCTTGATTTTGAGAGGATGTAACTTAGCTTGAGATGAAAGAAGAAGTTCCTTTTATGGCTTGCTTTCTTGCCTTGTGCTAAATTATAGATGTAAGTTGAGCAATGCAACAGTGTCAGTCAAGAAAAGAAAATTAAATGTCTTAGTTCTTGAATATTAGGCAAATTTAGAAAGAAATACCTCACTGTTCATGGTTTAGGTATGGACCAAATGCAGTGATGTTTTTACAGTATGTTGATGAAGTCAAGTAGTAGCGTAGCCGACAGCAAGTTCAAGAAATGGTAAGAAAACTAAACAAAAGTCAACACAGCGGGCGACATGGAAAAGTCTAGTCTTACAAGGAGTGTCAAATATATAGTTCAAGTGCAAAAAGTGTCAAACTACTCCCAAACAATTACAGACGGCCCCGACAAAGTCACAAAGCAACATCCATTACCTTGAATCGCGTTTACTCAGCCACAGCCTTGATCCTCCGCTTTCCATACACGAAAACTGTATTTCCCCAAACTGTACAAAAACTAATCCACAAACAAAGTACTTCGCATCCTTCGATAACAAATCCACTCGAGCTGTATCCCGTGGGAGTGTTCGCCGGGGTCCAGCCCGAGCAGTGGCCGTGAGGAGAGCAGCTCAAGCCGGGGAGAGAGAGCGAGGAGCCGCGAGGACTGTGCGTGGGCCTCAAGTGGTGTTTACATCCCACTGCGCATGCGCCACTGGAATCAACAAGGGCGACAGTGCCACGTAGAGTTCACTGTCTGTAAACGTCAGACTGTTATTTTTATGAAACTGTCGTGATCACGCAGAGGTGGCAAGAAGTACAAGTCGTAGGTACTTAAAGCTGGCACTTTAGGTAGCAGTGTTGTTTGACCGAGAGTCTTGAAAAAGTACAATAATGTAAACAAATGAGACCACAACATGCTGATTTGTATCTAAAATGTGTAATATTTTGCATAACTGTGAGGTGGCCCCCTGTTGGTCACTATTTGACTCTTTGATCTGTGAGCGGTATTGGCTGAGAGTGGATGGCCGTTTCAAGTCACTTTTCTATCTAAGAAAAGCTGATGTTATAAAGGGCTCCCAGGGCAAGTGGCTCTTTCTGTGTGGAGTTTGCATGTTCTCCCTATGTCTGTGTAGGTTTCCTCCAGGAGCTTCGGTTTCCCCTACCGCTAAAAACGTGTATGATAGGAATGAATGTAATGAGTGAGTGAATAGATGGCGATGGTCAAGGGCTTTGATGGGCCCCTGTGTCCGGTGAAAAGTGATGATTTCAACAATGTCTTTGCCTCAATACAAGCATATCCAGGGTTTCTCAAAATGGGGTACATGTTCCAGCGGGGGTATATATAAACAGCATATAGAATTGTCTGAAGTCTAATTACCTCCCAAAATTTAAAAACATCATGCATAGACACTGGTTAATTATGTCTGTAAATGATATGGACATGAACACATACAGTATGTGACTGTTGTGTGGCAGCACCATGGCCAGCACTTTCTGCCAGATGAGGTCACAAGTAGAACATGCAAAGCCAATTTTTTATGATGGAAGCTGTTAAGTATCAGACAACAACAAAAACATGTTCAAATTCACTAATTATTACACTTTATTATGAAACCCATTCAGGACAAATGAGGCCTTTATTAGCCAAAATACATCTGTTATCTGTTATCTGTTTGGTGCGAGTTCAAATAATTTTTGATGTCTTGTCCCATTGACATAGCTAGAACATTCAGTCACATCAGTCTCTATTGTATCCACATAAGATAAGATAAGAGAACCTTTATTCGTCCCACATTGGGAAACTTTCAATGTTGCAGCGCACATACAGTAGTAAGAGCACACAGGGAGTACACAAAATATACAATATACTGTAAGTAGCTGCTGTGTTTCTTGGTTTCTCCCTATATATAGTGCTAAGTTATACACATATAGGGCAGGATAAGTAGATAAAGTGACAATAATGACAATAAAAATTAAGTTTGCGTTTGTATTTGTTTTCACCAAAATGAACGAGTGTGTGTGTGCGTGTGTGTATGTGCATATGTGTGTGTGAGTGTGCATGGGTGTGTGTGTGTGTGTGTATGTATGTGCGTATGTAGTCTGTACACAGGGTTGTAAAAAAAATAATGTACTGTACATTGAATAAGCTCTATATACTGTTTGCCTATAACGTAGCTTATTATTGCCAAAAACAAAGCTGTGTCAAATGCTTACCTGAAATGCATTCCTGTTGTGTGAGTCCAACGATCCAAAATAATTTAAATTGGATCAAATCAATAACTTTGAATTTAGTATGCTAAAGAGGACAGTGTTTTACCCTACTGTCACAGAGCTCCACAAATGCAGCATCAACACTATTCTTGGTTTCCTCAACAGAAACTCTGTTATATAATACATAATGAAAAGGGTTTTAAGTCGTGTGAATCACATACCAGCCAGTCATAAACCTACTTTTCAGGTTGGACCTCGAGGCGTGACGCAGACCTATTGTGGAACACTCCTCTTTTTGTATTATCAGCTGTGTTTGAATCTGTGACGTTATAGGGAGGCATGGAGACTGTGGGCTCTGTCAAAACAATTAAGAGATTTGAGAACAGTTACAAGATGAATATTAACAGCCAGCCTCAGAGTTTGACTTCAGTTGTGTCATTAAGGTAAATGAACAGGTAAATCCCCTATTGAATAGTAATTAGTAATAGTATAATAGTATAATAGTATAATAGTAATTAGTAAGTAAGTAATCTTTATTTATATAGTGCTTTTCACAGACCAGGGTCACAAAGCTCTGTAAATTAGTTTTTTGGCCATTTGTCTCTCACTCCTCACAGAGATGGAGGTCACCATACAGAAGGCCCATGCCAGACCTATTGTACTTATTCTTTGCGGTAGGGGAAACCGGAGCACCCGGAGGAGACCAACACAGACAAACTCCACACAGAATGCTCTGGAGATGGAATTGAACCGAGGACCTTCTTGCTGTGAGGCACAAGTGCTAACCACTGGCGGCACGTGCTGCTACAATGTTATTATTGGGGATTAGCTTTAGCATAATAAAGAAACTAGTATAAAATCTCTAGCTTTAGCATAATAAAGAAGCTAGTAGAAAATCTCTAGCTTTAGCATAATAAAGAAGCTAGTAGAAAATTGTTAGCTTTAGCATAATAAAGAAGCTAGTATAAAATCGTTAGCTTTAGCATAAAAAAGAAGCTAGTATACCATCTCTAGCTTTAGTATATAACGGACATAAAATATTGTATATTCTAGTGCAATAAATATATATAGTTGTATGTAAACGTCTGTAACTTGGGACAAAGTGACTCAGTAAAGTGACACTGGACACGTGTACTTCTATATTGCACATTTTGACATTAAAACTAGACATTTAATGACACTAAACTGAGTTACAAGAAACATACAGAGACATAGGTATAGGGAATCCACAGACAGAAAGCTAGTAGTAAAGGCTGCATGCAAATTCATAACAATACCCCCTTCCCAGCTATTCCTTCTCATTTGTATAAACTTAAGTGTCATCAAAACATGTTTTTAACTCATTGTGTCCCATTGACGCACAAATACGTCAAAGCAAATAGTAACGTCAAATGCCTTTTTTGCTATTTTCACGTTCCCAGATGTCTATTGTATCTAATATGTATGGGGATGACTTGAGACCATATTTTATCGAGCCAGCAGGTGGCAGCATTGCTCTCTGAATGGTTTGAAAACATGTAGGTGCACATGTTGTGCCTCTTTTTTCTCAACTTTCTGGTGATTTCTGGTGATATCAGTAAAACTTCCCTCTACTCAACGGAGGATTACAGGGCAACGAAAAAAGCTATAAACAAAATTCTTTTTGCTGAGGAAAGTAGCCAGTCCATTCTTTTAGAATCTGGTGTCGGTTTCAGATAGTCATAGTACACAATATTCTGTGGGTCTTGAAAAATCAGTAAAAATCATCATAAATGGCTGGCACTGTGGGAGTACCTGTTCTGAAATAGGCTGGCATTCAATGAGTTGGATGCTAAACTGCACTTGATCAAACCTGTGGCGCCCCAGTGTCATAAAAGATCAATTTTAAGCCTGACACAAGGAAGAAATAATGGAGGAAGTATTTTTTTGCTGAATTTCAGAATTAGCCAAAGCCTCGCAACTATGGAGTCGCACTAGAGCAGGTGGTCTCCAGCCTTTTAAACCCAGAGAGCTACTTTCCCGAAACACAAAAAGCAGAGAGCTACTCCTTTATGCAGTCCTTAAAGACCTTATGACGGGTTTGATTTATTTAGAAATACAGTTTTAATACCATTTTATATTAGAAGAGAACTATTAAAGGTTTCAAAATCAGTTGTGTGGGGACGACCGTTTTACAGTGATTGACAGGTCAAGCTGTGGGAAGTTGAGACAGAACGTAAAGAGACGCAAAATGGACGAACGATAAAAAGAATAATTCAGTTAGATCACTCAAAACAATACCGTTTGAGAAAGATCATACAGGAGAAGGTTGAGGTTTAAAGAGCTTGGACCTGATCGCCTAATATACCATTAGTAATCAGTCCAGCGACAGGGGGAGACGGTACACTCGAACTTTATTCCAGGACCCTGGTTCAGCGCCAAAACGTGCTACAGCATGTAGCGAGGCTAATGCTTTATTTTGCTTTCATGCCTCTTTTTCAAACATCAGGATCTACCAGTCATGGATCAAGACAGGTATAGACTGATCTGAACACTTTTAGAAAAAGGCAAAGAAGCATGAAGCAGACTGGTATCCACATGAACTGATAAAATTGTAAAATGGCAATGGTTCATAAGACTATCAAAGACTATCAACTGAAAAAAAATGTTAAAATGAATATTTTGCATCTTAAAATGTTGTTTCACAAAAGAGGGTAACTCAAAATTCTCTTGGATTAGAACACATTGATGAGTATCTAATATGTTTAAAATACTGATTTATTTGGCAATAGTGCATTTTAGATATTTTTGAATAATGGTTTCTGCCTTTATGGCACTTTTAAGTTGCATTATGACATCTTAGTGTTTTTACAATGCCGGGTGTGGATGACACTGTGGGAACAACAGATAGTACTATGAATATGATACAAAAGAGAGCAGTACACCACTTAACTCACTCATATAGAGTTACATTATTGTGCCTTTAATACAGACAGAGATTGCAACCTTTGTGAAGTCCAATAAATGATTCTCAATGACTTTAAAAGAAACGGTTCAAAGCTTGATTTTGAGAGGATGTAACTTAGCTTGAGATGAAAGAAGAAGTTCCTTTTATGGCTTGCTTTCTTGCCTTGTGCTAAATTATAGATGTAAGTTGAGCAATGCAACAGTGTCAGTCAAGAAAAGAAAATTAAATGTCTTAGTTCTTGAATATTAGGCAAATTTAGAAAGAAATACCTCACTGTTTCATGGTTTAGGTATGGACCAAATGCAGTGATGTTTTTACAGTATGTTGATGAAGTCAAGTAGTAGCGTAGCCGACAGCAAGTTCAAGAAATGGTAAGAAAACTAAACAAAAGTCAACACAGCGGGCGACATGGAAAAGTCTAGTCTTACAAGGAGTGTCAAATATATAGTTCAAGTGCAAAAAGTGTCAAACTACTCCCAAACAATTACAGACGGCCCCGACAAAGTCACAAAGCAACATCCATTACCTTGAATCGCGTTTACTCAGCCACAGCCTTGATCCTCCGCTTTCCATACACGAAAACTGTATTTCCCCAAACTGTACAAAAACTAATCCACAAACAAAGTACTTCGCATCCTTCGATAACAAATCCACTCGAGCTGTATCCCGTGGGAGTGTTCGCCGGGGTCCAGCCCGAGCAGTGGCCGTGAGGAGAGCAGCTCAAGCCGGGGAGAGAGAGCGAGGAGCCGCGAGGACTGTGCGCGGGCCTCAAGTGGTGTTTACATCCCACTGCGCATGCGCCACTGGAATCAACAAGGGCGACAGTGCCACGTAGAGTTCACTGTCTGTAAACGTCAGACTGTTATTTTTATGAAACTGTCGTGATCACGCAGAGGTGGCAAGAAGTACAAGTCGTAGGTACTTAAAGCTGGCACTTTAGGTAGCAGTGTTGTTTGACCGAGAGTCTTGAAAAAGTACAATAATGTAAACAAATGAGACCACAACATGCTGATTTGTATCTAAAATGTGTAATATTTTGCATAACTGTGAGGTGGCCCCCTGTTGGTCACTATTTGACTCTTTGATCTGTGAGCGGTATTGGCTGAGAGTGGATGGCCGTTTCAAGTCACTTTTCTATCTAAGAAAAGCTGATGTTATAAAGGGCTCCCAGGGCAAGTGGCTCTTTCTGTGTGGAGTTTGCATGTTCTCCCTATGTCTGTGTAGGTTTCCTCCAGGAGCTTCGGTTTCCCCTACCGCTAAAAACGTGTATGATAGGAATGAATGTAATGAGTGAGTGAATAGATGGCGATGGTCAAGGGCTTTGATGGGCCCCTGTGTCCGGTGAAAAGTGATGATTTCAACAATGTCTTTGCCTCAATACAAGCATATCCAGGGTTTCTCAAAATGGGGTACATGTTCCAGCGGGGGTATATATAAACAGCATATAGAATTGTCTGAAGTCTAATTACCTCCCAAAATTTAAAAACATCATGCATAGACACTGGTTAATTATGTCTGTAAATGATATGGACATGAACACATACAGTATGTGACTGTTGTGTGGCAGCACCATGGCCAGCACTTTCTGCCAGATGAGGTCACAAGTAGAACATGCAAAGCCAATTTTTTATGATGGAAGCTGTTAAGTATCAGCAACAACAACAAAAACATGTTCAAATTCACTAATTATTACACTTTATTATGAAACCCATTCAGGACAAATGAGGCCTTTATTAGCCAAAATACATCTGTTATCTGTTATCTGTTTGGTGCGAGTTCAAATAATTTTTGATGTCTTGTCCCATTGACATAGCTAGAACATTCAGTCACATCAGTCTCTATTGTATCCACATAAGATAAGATAAGAGAACCTTTATTCGTCCCACATTGGGAAACTTTCAATGTTGCAGCGCACATACAGTAGTAAGAGCACACAGGGAGTACACAAAATATACAATATACTGTAAGTAGCTGCTGTGTTTCTTGGTTTCTCCCTATATATAGTGCTAAGTTATACACATATAGGGCAGGATAAGTAGATAAAGTGACAATAATGACAATAAAAATTAAGTTTGCGTTTGTATTTGTTTTCACCAAAATGAACGAGTGTGTGTGTGTGCGTGTGTGTATGTGCATATGTGTGTGTGAGTGTGCATGGGTGTGTGTGTGTGTGTGTATGTATGTGCGTATGTAGTCTGTACACAGGGTTGTAAAAAAAAATAATGTACTGTACATTGAATAAGCTCTATATACTGTTTGCCTATAACGTAGCTTATTATTGCCAAAAACAAAGCTGTGTCAAATGCTTACCTGAAATGCATTCCTGTTGTGTGAGTCCAACGATCCAAAATAATTTAAATTGGATCAAATCAATAACTTTGAATTTAGTATGCTAAAGAGGACAGTGTTTTACCCTACTGTCACAGAGCTCCACAAATGCAGCATCAACACTATTCTTGGTTTCCTCAACAGAAACTCTGTTATATAATACATAATGAAAAGGGTTTTAAGTCGTGTGAATCACATACCAGCCAGTCATAAACCTACTTTTCAGGTTGGACCTCGAGGCGTGACGCAGACCTATTGTGGAACACTCCTCTTTTTGTATTATCAGCTGTGTTTGAATCTGTGACGTTATAGGGAGGCATGGAGACTGTGGGCTCTGTCAAAACAATTAAGAGATTTGAGAACAGTTACAAGATGAATATTAACAGCCAGCCTCAGAGTTTGACTTCAGTTGTGTCATTAAGGTAAATGAACAGGTAAATCCCCTATTGAATAGTAATTAGTAATAGTATAATAGTATAATAGTAATTAGTAAGTAAGTAATCTTTATTTATATAGTGCTTTTCACAGACCAGGGTCACAAAGCTCTGTAAATTAGTTTTTTGGCCATTTGTCTCTCACTCCTCACAGAGATGGAGGTCACCATACAGAAGGCCCATGCCAGACCTATTGTACTTATTCTTTGCGGTAGGGGAAACCGGAGCACCCGGAGGAGACCAACACAGACAAACTCCACACAGAATGCTCTGGAGATGGAATTGAACCGAGGACCTTCTTGCTGTGAGGCACAAGTGCTAACCACTGGCGGCACGTGCTGCTACAATGTTATTATTGGGGATTTTCACACACAAAAACACAAATGATTGTTTTTTTCTTACTGTTTTGACAGCTTGTTGGATCTATAATAAAATATAGAATAAGAACGTTATTAAAGCAGCTCCGAAATGATTGCAAATCAAAAGTGAAGAAAATGACGTGCGAATGCAAAAGTTGCAGTAGGTTGTATGATATTATTGTTTCTTCAACATCCACTCATGCATAACAGCCTGAAGCTTGTAGGTTCAGTCTGGATCTTGACTCTTTTCCTTCATGGTTTGTAAGTTTCTACTCTGGGTGGATCACCTCTATCAACACAAGACATGGGCCGTCAGGGGAAATCCTCCAGTGAAGTTTGCCTTAAGCCTCTGGCTCTGTTAGCGCTGCAGCAACCACTTCTGAAACGTCCCCCCAGTGACACTGAACGATGGGTGAAATGCAGAGAACATCTAATCTAATGTAAAAAGGAAAATACATAAGTCAATTAGATGAAGGATGTTAAGACGTTGCAGGACGATACAATCAGTTTCTTTCATCGCGCTGCTTTAGTTTGAGCAATGTACTTTGAAAGTTGATCTTAAGTAAGTAAGTAATCTTTATTTATATAGTACATTTCACAGACCGAGGTCAGACACATTTCCATCTCCGGAGCACCTGGAGAAAACCTACGTAGACATGGGGAGAACGTGCAAAGTAAACACAGACCTTCTTGCTCTGAAGCACAAGCATTAACTACTGGTGCCGTTTTCTTCATTTTTGCTCCTTTTTTTACAGTATAAAATGTTTTCAATGTACTTTTGTTATGTATTTGTGTTCAAATTAATCACAATATATAGATGGATTTCATGTTTACCAACATTCAGAGGAAAACTTTCCTGTGACGTTGCTCAGAAATCCACCTATTGACACCATATTAAAATCCAATGTGGTGTTTAGATGTAAAAGGAATAGGATAAGATTAACACAAGACAATATAAACTTTTTTGTTTGTCCCTCAATGAGAAATACATCAAACAAGAGCTATTATTTATAAAATCATAAGGTCTCTCTGGATAAACTCTGGAGGTATAATTGCACTTGAGTCAAGGATAAGTCACTTGTGGATCATACACTGTATATAACTACTACTTATTACTTACCACTACTTACTTTTGTAATATATCAAAATAATAAATTCCATTTTGGAGTTAACTCAGAAGTGTAACTTATTTAAAAAACTGAAAATCAGTCTTGTATATCTTGTTTTCATCAAAGTAACTCAAGTTTAATGAATGTAGGCCTTTACACGCACATTTGCTTTGTTTTCTCACTGTCTCACTGTTCTTTTAACTTTCTGTGTCCTTAAACACATAAATATAATTAGTGTTCTGAACACTAATTAGCTAATTAGTGTTCTGAAGTAACTTAATGTCATAACTCAGTTATATAAGATAAACATTAATATTGTATATAGTAATACAAAAATATCACATTTTGTCCCAGTAATTAGTGAATGAATCAAGCTTTTATTACGGACTCAGAATCAGAAAAAATACATAACACACAATATCAACATTTGTTAACACAGTAAACACACACTAACACAATCAACTGTAAGCTCTGCATATGCCTCATTGTATTTTAATTAATTAATTCCATGTTTGTTTTTGCAGAGGCCTCGCCTGCTCGATAGACGGCAGACCTCCTCTGCAGTAATGACATCTCCATCCTGTCACACGGTATTTACGGAGCATGCGCACTGAATACTTCCTTTTTCCAGTGCAGCGGAGTCTGGCCCTTGTCCCTGACTCCGGGCTCCTTCATAAGGAGACTAAAATACTGCAAAATGGTTTGTAATCCGCCCCAATATGAGCCTTGACATGAAACTTAAACCTGCGCTGCTTGTCCTGTGGGGAAATGCATGGCTAACGATGCAGATGTTGCTCAGATGAAGTTAGATTGTGCCATGCTAATGCTCGCCGGTTCTGTCTAACGTGGCCTATACGTACCCCACATTATTCTCATTTCCTGTTTGCAAGTCGCACTATATCATTCTTCTGCCCCGTTTCAATGTCTTTCTCAAGTGGCCTTGTTTATCCGGATCCCACATTGTGTGAACGAGTCGTAAACTTATCTTATTTTGACACGGAAAATCAGTTAGCTGCTGTGCTATGTGCATGTCCTATCACAGGAGTCCATTGACTTGTGCATGCTATTTAAATGACAGTGAAAGCTAAAGCAAGTGTCTTATCCTGCTCGTGTGACGTTATGGCTAGTGTAATTGAATCTAAATATTGTCTTTTTTTTTTTTTTTTCAGGGTTTTGTAAAAGTGGTAAAAAATAAGGCCTACTTCAAGAGATATCAGGTCAAGTTCAGGAGGAGGAGAGGTAAGCACAGAGTTGATTAATTGATTTCACTGTAATCTTTATGAAATGCTCACTTTTCTCTTTGCCATATAGAGGGAAAAACTGACTTCTTTGCCAGGAAGCGTCTTGTCGTCCAGGACAAAAACAAGTACAATACCCCCAAATACCGCATGATTGTACGCTTCTCCAACAGGGATATTGTGTGCCAGGTACGGTTTGGCATTTGTGGACATTGATAGGATTTCCAGCAGTGACTGTCGGCTGTCAAACCCACATGAGCTGAATGAGTACTTGTTATGTTGCAGATTGCTTACGCCAAGATCGAAGGAGATGTCATCGTTTGTGCTGCTTATTCTCATGAGCTGCCAAAGTACGGCATCGCTGTGGGTCTGACCAACTATGCAGCTGCTTACTGCACTGGTCTGCTGCTTGCCCGCAGAGTAAGTTTTTCTGTATATCAAACAGAAAGTCAATGTTTGTTTCAGTTGGAAATTGTAAATTCATTTTTAAATGTAGTCAAATTTGGATTGAGGCATTTAGTCTAAGACTCACTATAATAATCCCGTGCCACATTGCCGAGCTCTTTGGTGTTGTGGAAATGTTTGTTGGTAATATTTTATATTTGACTCTCAAATGGCATTTTTCATTTGGTTGTGATGGAGGCTGCTTCCCCGTTTAGGTTTATCATAAGATGACAATGCATCCAGCTGGGACAATAGGCTATAGTTGAAATATATTTTTTTTATGAAAGTAAACTGATGGTTGACTAATTTTAAGTGTTATCTTAAAAGGATAGCCTTGTGCAGCTATAGCAGTAGTTTTTGCTAATCTCCAATATTAAACCAATTTGTATTAAAGTGATTAGTATGTTATGCCTCACTTTAGCTGAATCTGAACACTGAACTCTGGTTTTTCTCCCAGCTGCTGAACAAGTTTGGCCTGGACAAAGTGTACGATGGCCAAGTGGAGGTGACTGGAGATGAATTCAACGTAGAGAGCATTGACGGCCAACCCGGTGCCTTCACCTGTTACCTGGATGCTGGCCTTGCAAGAACCACCACCGGAAACAAAGTGTTCGGTGCCCTGAAGGGGGCAGTCGACGGCGGCCTGTCCATCCCACACAGGTGAGCATTCAACAGTTACTTAAATGTAATCTGTGATTTAAATTTCAGTTTGCGGATTATGTACTATAACCTTGGTGGTTGCATTTCCATTACACATTATATTGCACAACATTTTCATGCAGATGGAGTAGACTTAAAACTCTTCATGTTGGCTCCAAGCACCCAGAACACAGGGTAATGGGCATTTGTAATTAAACCCCTGCTCAAACTTGGTTGCAACATCCAAAGTGTCACCAATCACACATTGTTTAGGCCTCATTTCAATGGTAAATGCTAATTGTACAGAACTGTGAAGGTGCAAATTTGCACCTGTTGCAATTGAGGGTGTCGCGTTGTGTTGCTCTGTGTCGACACATTCATATGATATGCAATGTCTTGGAACATGTTAGTCTCAAAGTCACTTTTTTTAAAGCTGAGAATTATCCTTCCCAGTAATTTGAAAGCGAAGATCCAGCATAAATCTACACCGTTGTATCTACAGGTAAATGACCTAAATGGAACTTACCTGAAGCAAATTCTGTAGTCTTTTTATTAAGGTTAAGAGATCCTTGTTGTGTTAGTTTGCTTCGTCCCATGGTGGGGATATTTCAGTGTTGCATTACAAGGTATAGAACAGTAGGATGCAGATTCAAAACTAGTTTTGACTTCCAATTAGATTACAGTATCAGCGCTAGATAAAGTATCAGTCAAGTGGCACATGGACACAATATTTTGTAGGCATGCACGATATATCTATTGGCCAATCATTTTTAACCTAATGGCATCGGACCATGAGTAAAATTGGGCTGATAACCACAACCAATGTATATTGCTGGGTTGCAGCTGACATCATGCTGCTGCACAAGTCTGGAAGTAAATCTCCCTATTAAGAGTGCTGTGGCATGTACAGTTGTTGAACCTGCTCGAAGCAAATGGAGAACTTATGAAGTTTCTAATTTGCTACAATGTATTTTTCTCATTTTTAGGAGGATGCCTAAAAAGGAATGGAAGAAATACGTTAGCATTAGCCTACATAGCCTCTGCCACAAACACTGCTGACAGTCCGCAGTTTTCACTTTGCTGACTTTCAGAGATACAACGCAGTATTTTTGTATGTTTATATTAACCGTGCCTCGGTTACTACAAACATACAAAAATACTACAGGGACAAAAACTGTTAACCTCTTTACAGCAACCGGCGTGCCGTTATTGTTTTTAAAATGTTCAACCAGCAATAACAGATGCATTTTGAACACCAAACCTCAAAAGCTGTATGTCATTTTAAAGCTTATTTTCGTATTTACAATTATATACAAGTGTCAGTAATATCAGACATTGCATTCAAAAGATATAACACATAATATGGGAACAAAATGAATCAGCTCCGAAAAAGTTTCTTACCATTTTCCGTGTACTACATAAATAAATCAGCTCTCCTCCCAGCTTGCTATGGCTTATTCTCTCCATAACTGTCCATGGAAAACAGAAATCCACTTGTGTTTCCCAAAGTATAATCCATTGTGCAGAAATCATCCAAAAACGAGCATTTATTTTTGGCGAGAAAAAAAATTGAAACGGCACGGACGCTGCTTTTCACTGTTTGCGGAAATGCAGCTTTGCCTTTCCCCCACACCAAATGTGCACTACTTGATGAAAAGGAGAAACTGCATAAAAACTATAAAACTTAGAAGTCTGAAACTTTAGACAGTTGTTGTCAACAACACAATGACCACAGGGTTTGAATATTGTGAACTTACAATGAAGTATGCCTTTTTTAGGGTCTTTAGAAATTGAAAATGTTAGGCGAGGCTAAAAAAAATTGGGTTTTTTTCCCAAACTTAAAAGGATGCAGAGGGAAATGGGAATGACAAACATTATTTTAGTGTTTTTTTTTTACATAAACTAGAAGGCTCTAGCTTTAAAATGATACATCACACAAGCATGTAAGATGTGTTTTTAAATAAGCAGACATTTGGGTATGCCCAACTTTTGTGCAGAAGCCAAAATGAGGCGGGTGTTAAGAGGTTAAATACATTTTTAAATGCCGAAGATAAGGCCTAGCGTACATCGGACTGGCAACTGATTATATCCGTCGCATACGAGTTGCTGCCCCGCACAAATCGACAATCTGACGAAAACGGGCAACTCCCAGTATCAGACCAGTCTCGGGAATAACAGCGCGTACATGGACAGCAACTGGCCTCAACTACAGTGTTTTCTGACAAACTGTTGCGGGCTCGCAATACACACACGTTGTCGGAGCGGCGCATGGAGCACGCACATCGGGTCATATCTCCGAAACTGAGGACAACTAGTTGCCGAAAAGTAGAACACGGGCAACTGACTGAAACTGGAGACCGACTGATCATCTCCAGTTGTAAGAGCGCGCACATCGACCGATTTCGGCAACTGATCATCTCCCATCTTCTCTCAGTTGCCAAAAGCCGCCTTGCAACTAGTTGTCCCCAGTTTCTGTCGATGTACGCTAGGCTTTAGGTGTTGGCTTACTGCTGCAGAGCTCAAGTCCGAAGTTTTTCTTAACAGCTTGACAAATCACGGAAATGGCATTTAAAGGGTCACATTTCTCACCTAACATTTTTAAAAGTAACATTTTTGCCCTATTGTAGTATTGATCAGAACTGTAATCTTGGACGTGGTTCTGTTGATCTCGGCATGACTCCAGTCATCACTATAAAAGCAGCTTAATAATTGTTGAAAAAAATCTCATTCATTTTCCCCCCTGGACTGCCACCTTAACGTGGTGGGGGAGTTTGAGTACTCGGATGATCCTGGGAGCTATGCTGTCTGGGGCTTCATGCCCCTGGTAGGGCCTCCCATGGCAGACAGGTCTCGGGTGACGAGTCAGACAAAGAGCAGTCCAGAAGACACCATGGACAGCACTCAAAAGAAATCAGTGACGTCGCCCGGCATGGCGCAGCCGGGGCCCCACCCTGGAGCCAGGCCTGGGGTCGGGGCTCGTAGGCGAGCGCCTGGTGGCCGGGCCTTAGCCCACGGGGCCCGGCCGGGCTTAGCCCGAATGGACGACGTGGGCAGTCCCTCCTGTGGGCCCACCACCCGCAGAGGGGTCCGTGGTGGCGAAACGGTGCAGAGAGGACTGGGCAGCGGTCGAAGGCGGAGACCTCGACGACCCAGTCCGCACACACAACAGCTGGCTCTTGGGACGTGGAACGTCACCTCACTGGGGGGGAAGGAGCCCGAGCTCGTGGGGGAGGTTGAGCGATACCGACTAGAGATAGTCGGCCTCACCTCCACACACAGCTTGGGCTCTGGAACCCAACTCCTTGAGAGGGGTTGGACGCTCCACTTTTCTGGTGTTTCCCGCGGGGAGAGGCGGCGAGCTGGGGTGGCCATTCTCATTGCCCCCCATCTCAGCCGCCACGTGTTGGAGTTCTCCCCGGTGAATGAGAGGGTCGCGTCCCTCTGCCTCCGGGTGGGGGATAAGTCTCTCACTGTTGTGACGGCCTACGGGCCTAACAGCAGTGCAGAGTACCCGGCCTTCTTGGAGTCCTTGGGAGGGGTACTGGACGGTGCACCGCCCGGGGACTCCGTTATTCTCCTGGGGGACTTCAACGCCCATGTGGGAAACGCCAGTGACACTTGGAGAGGGGTGATCGGGAAGAGCGGCCCCCCTGATCTGAACCCGAGCGGTGTTCAGTTGTTAGACTTCTGTGCCAGTCACAGTTTGTCCATCACGAACACCATGTTCGAGCACAAGGGTGTCCACCAGTGCACGTGGCACCAGGACACCCTAGGCCGGAGGTCGATGATCGACTTTGTTGTCGTATCATCTGACCTTCGACCGCGTGTCTCGGACACTCGGGTAAAGAGAGGGGCGGAGCTGTCAACCGATCATCACCTGGTCGTGAGTTGGATCCGCTGGCAGGGGAAGAAGCCGGTCAGACCTGGCAGACCCAAGCGTATAGTGAGGGTCTGCTGGGAACGTCTCGCTGAGCCCCCTGTCAGACGGACTTTCAACTCACACCTCCGGGAGAGTTTCTCCCAGGTCCCGGTGGAGGAGGGGGACATGGAGTCCGAGTGGACCATGTTCTCTGCCTCAATCGCCGATGCGGCGGCTCATAGCTGTGGTCGCAAGGTCTCTGGTGCTGGTCCCGGCGGCAACCCCCGAACCCGGTGGTGGACACCGGCAGTAAGGGATGCTGTCAGGCTGAAGGAGTCCTATCGAGCCATGATGGTTCGGGGGACTCCTGAGGCAGCTGTCCAGTACCGGCAGGCCAAGCGTGCCGCGGCCCGGGCCGTTGCAGAGGCAAAAACCCGGGACTGGGAGGAGTTCGGAGAGTCCATGGAGCATGACTATCGGTCGGCCTCAAAGAAATTCTGGCAAACCGTCCGGCGCCTCAGGAGGGGGAAGCAGTTCTTTGCCAACACCATGTACGGTGCGGGTGGAGAGCTGCTGACCTCGACTGGGGATATTGTCGGGCGGTGGAAGGAATACTTTGAGGTTCTCCTCAATCCCCCCGTCACGTCCTCTGTTTCAGAGGCAGAGGCTGAGGATGTTGGGGCGGATACATCCATCTCCCTGGCTGAGGTCACCAAGGTGGTTGGTAGCCTCCATGGTGGCAAGGCTCCGGGTGTGGATGAGATCCGCCCTGATTATCTAAAGTCTCTGGATGTTGTAGGACTGTCTTGGCTGACACGTCTCTGCAACATCGCGTGGCGATCGGGGGCGGTGCCAATGGAGTGGCAGACCGGGGTGGTGGTCCCTCTCTACAAGAAGGGGGACCGGAGGGTGTGTTCCAATTATCGTGGGATCACACTCCTCAGCCTCCCCGGTAAGGTCTACTCCAAGGTACTGGAGAGGAGGCTACGGCCGATGGTCGAATCTCGGATCCAGGAGGAGCAGTGTGGTTTTCGTCCCGGTCGCGGAACACTGGACCAGCTCTATACTCTCCATCGGATACTCGAGGGTTCATGGGAGTTCGCCCAACCTGTCCACATGTGCTTTGTGGATTTGGAGAAGGCGTTCGACTGTGTTCCCCGGGGTGTCCTTTGGGGGGTTCTCCGGGAGTACGGGGTCGGGGGTCCTCTGCTGAGGGCCATCCGGTCCCTGTATGACCGGAGCCAGAGCTGTGTTCGCATTGCCGGCAGTAAGTCAGACCTGTTCCCGGTGAATGTTGGCCTCCGACAGGGCTGCCCTTTGTCACCGGTTCTGTTCACTGTAATTATGGACAGAATATCTAGGCGCAGCCAGGGGTCGGAGGGGGTCCGGTTCGGGGACCACAGGATTTCATCTCTGCTGTTTGCGGACGATGTTGTCCTGTTGGCTCCAACGAACCAGGACCTGCAGCATGCACTGGGACGGTTTGCAGCCGAGTGTGAAGCGGCTGGGATGAGAATCAGCACCTCCAAATCTGAGGCCATGGTGCTCGACCGGAAAAAGGTGCCCTGCCCTCTTCAGGTGGGTGGAGAGGTCCTTCCTCAAGTGGAGGAGTTCAAGTATCTCGGGGTCTTGTTCACGAGTGAGGGAAGAATGGAGCGTGAGATTGACAGGCGGATCGGTGCAGCGTGCGCAGTGATGCGGTCGCTGTATCGGACTGTTGTGGTAAAGAAGGAGCTGAGCCGAAAGGCAAAGCTCTCGATTTACCGGTCAATCTTCGTTCCCTCCCTCACCTATGGTCATGAGCTTTGGGTAATGACCGAAAGAACGAGATCGCGGATACAAGCGGTCGAAATGAGCTTCCTCCGCAGAGTGGCTGGGCGCTCCCTTAGAGATAGGGTGAGGAGCTCAGTCACACGGGAGGAGCTCGGAGTAGAGCCGCTGCTTCTCCACGTCGAGAGGAACCAGTTGAGGTGGCTCGGGCATCTGTTCCGGATGCCTCCTGGACGCCTCCCTGGGGAGGTGTTCCGGGCACGTCCCACCGGGAGGAGGCCCCGCGGAAGACCTAGTCCACTCCAGAGGGACCTATGTCTCTCAGCTGGCCTGGGAACGCCTTGGGGTCCCCCCGGACGAGCTGGAGGAAGTGTGTGTGGATAGGGAAGTCTGGGCGTCTCTGCTTAGACTGCTGCCCCCGCGACCCGGCAACGGATAAAGCGGAAGAAAATGGATGGATGGAAAATCTCATTCAAACTGTACAAGGCGTATACTGCCTTGAAACATTTTCACACAAGATACGTCAATGTTCCCACTGTAGGAGAAATTCAGGTATCCAGTAGAAACTCGTCAATCTATACAAAACAATCATTCTAAATGGTATTAAAATGCAACAGCACGTTAGGTCAAAGCAGCAGAGGTGGAGTAGCCGCTTGGTTCAGACCATTTTTCTCTGCTCTAGTCCAAAGTAAAATGCTGAATGCTTAATTAGCATTTTTCAAAAACTTGGTATTCCTCCAGTGGCTTTTCGGCTGATCCGCTTGGTTCAAACCATGAGTCCTCTCCGCCCTGGTTTGGACCAGTGCAAAACCATGAGGCCGTAATGTAGCAACATCTCGGGTAGAAAAAAAGCTAAAATAACTATGGTAGAGCGCAGAACTGATGCATATTAAAGGCGCTTACTGAAAACTATGTTTCCATACGCAAAGGCCTGGTTCTTCTTGGGAAGCACCGAAGTCTGGTTGACTGTAGGAGTGAGTTTTCTATATTTTGGCTCTATTGCTTAAATACTAACTCTATGCCACCCAGTAGACTCCTGCTTACCTCCTACAAAGGGCTGATTCTGCATAGTCCAGTGAAGCATCGTTAGTCACAGAACAGATCATCCATTATTTGCATTAATGCAGGACCCACGGTTGATCCCAGTTTTGTTCATATCTTCCTCTAAGGGCCTGTGGTAATGTCAATCCCTGCTTCCAAAAAACTGATCCCAGAAGTGGATGAGCAGTGGTCCTGCCTCAGAGCAGGTCTCTCCAGCTCACTTTAAAGCGCTTACTGGCCAAATGTAACTTTTGTCTTGCATGTATAACATTCCTAATCTAAATTTGTTTTGACATTGATGCCTTATGAGACTTCTACAAATGTGGTGGTCCTTCAATATGTGACATGCTTGAAGGGATAAGTAATGAGTCTTTGTCTCCACAGCACTAAGCGGTTCCCTGGGTACGACACCGAGAGCAAGGAGTTCAACGCAGAGGTTCATCGCAAACACATCCTTGGAATCAATGTGTCGGAGTACATGAGCTATCTCATGGAGGAGGATGAGGAGGCATACAAGAAGCAGTTCTCCCGCTTCATCAAGAATGGAGTCACCCCAGAATCTGTGAGTGGTTTTCAAATCTATCACTGTAAACAAGCCTGTCTCAAATCTTGCATGTGATGTTTTTATTTAGCAATTGTTACGAAACCCAAAAGAAGCTGCATGCACATTCTATCTTTAAATGTGCATTGCCAGGCCCTTTCGATGGATGATGATGCATCGGTTTTATATAGCGCTTTTCTGGACACTCAAAGACGCTTCACATGTGTCATTATTCATTCACTCCATACACGGTGGTGATAAACTACTGTAGCCACAGCTGCCCTGGGGCACACTGACAGAAGCGAGGCAACCAGTATGCGCCATCGGCCCCTCCGACCACCACCAACCATTCACACACACACACCAGACTCATTCCAGGCAATGGGGGTGAAGTGTCTTGCCTAAGGACACAACGGCAGTTTGGCACTTTACAGCCGCAGCCGCCCCACTTTGGCTGGTGTTCCCAGAGGTTAAGTGTCTTGCCAAGGACACAACAGCAGACAGTGGGAGTCGATGGTGAAAGTCTTGAGCGGGGCTTGAACCCACGACCTTCTGGCTCAAATTAAATTAAATTGAATATTCTGTTTCAGTAATCAGTTTCTTTGCTGTGAAAGGGGAATTTTAGCTGTTGTGCCCATAGGTTTTGGAAGAACATAATACTTTGCATTTCCCATAGATATTCTTAGTCATCAGAGGCCTAAAGTAAAACCTGAGTATAGTGATTTGTTTGGACTGCATAGTTCCCGAACTGACATAACTGACATTGGGGTTAAAAGGTTAACTTCAGCAAATGGTTTGACTTGTTGCTCTTATAAAATGTTATTTATCAAGTTTATGTTCTATAAGTACTTTACTAAGACTTGCCACAAAGAATTCGATTGTTTAGGTGTTTATCAGTATTGCTACTTTGACTTTTTTTTTTTTTTTTTCAGATCGAGGAGATGTACAAAAAGGCTCATGCTTCTATTCGCGAGAACCCTGTCCATGAAAAGAAGCCCCTCAAAGAAGTCAAAAAGAAGAGGTAGGAACGGAACCACTAGTTTAGAAAGATGTGCACCTCTTGTGATGGGAGAAATGTTCCTAAAGATTTTGGTGGTCTACATTAACGATAGTTTAAAGGAACAAATGCTTAATTTTAATACATATTTAAGCCCTCTAGATAAAAGTGTAGGGGCAACAGTAAATGTATGATTCTAATTTATCATGTGGAAGTATCTAATTGGAGAAAAGAACCCGCATCATTACAAGACTTGGAACCTTTTTTGCTCCCCCCAGGCCATATCTGACAATGGCAGCCGACTACATGAACTACTAGTCTATAAGTGTGGCCTTAAAATGAGCAAGTGACATGTGTAGGAAAGTTGGCAACACGTGTTTAGATATAAATGACAGAACCTTCAGACTCACTGTTCCTTCAGTTACTATTTGCTTTATATTGATATAACTGTTGGAAATATTCTGCCAGGACTGCAGGTTTACATGTGCCTTAAGTGGTTTACAAATTCTGTTGAATCCCACAACTCATTGAAAGATTTTGTAGACTCTTCACTAATGCAGAGGGAATCTAGTTTGTTTTTTGTCTCATCTCTAATCTGTTTACAGGTGGAACCGTGCCAAGCTATCCCTCCAGCAGAGGAAAGACCGTGTCGCCCAGAAGAAGGCCAGCTTCCTCCGGGCTCAGGAACAGGAGGAGGACTGAGGCTTCAGTCTGGCCCTGTTCTAAACACGGAATTTGTTCTAATAAATCTATTGAAAACACCACTTGAGTTGTCAGCCATTTCCTGCTTGAACTCGCCACCTTGAGATGCATATGGCCAACTCCCCATGTTGTATATGGCTCCATGGAATAAAGTGGCTATTGTAACATGTACAATTATAAGTATACATATGAATTTTAACAATCTACTAAATTATCTTGAGTCACTGAATTACTTTGGTAATTTTTCTTTATCTAGTTGACCACAAGATGGCACTCTCCTGTCTTATCGGATTCTTTATACTGAAGTCCTTAAATTCAAGCTATTTCTATTTACATATCAAGTATTGTAAGTAGTTAACTACAATAACTTTCATCTTAATGGCTTAATATAATTTGTAAGATCTTTCTGCTGTGCAAACTGCAGCATTTGTAAAGATAGCATTTCAGAGTAAATTGACTTCCTGCTGTGTATATACAGCCTTGAGTGAACAAAGGTGTTAGGTTTGACAGCTGTCAAGTCTGCATTCTACTGTAATCACTGGAAGAATACTGATGTGTGGTTATAGGTCCAAGGTGTATGGGCTGAAGTTAGAATGCTGGGTATTTCACATGGTTGAGTTGTGATAAACTTTATCAAATACATTCATTTGCATTTTGGTGTAACAAATTAATAATTCACTAGAACATGGTGATCATGTCTAAATTTCATTAACAGACCATATTCTGAAAGCACGCACTTGGATTTATTAAAACAGACCTTACAGTTTAAAGTTTCATAGAATAGTTATATTGAGGACTCTTTGATTAAAGAACAAACTTTATTGTCCTCACAATAATAAACAAAACATGATTATAATATAGAGCTTGTAAACTGGCATTCATAAAAATTTTTACTTAAAATACTTCCTTCCAATGAGCAGTTCTTACATTACACATACTGGTTATAAGTCTCTGATCCTGGAAGAAATGGGACAAAAATGTGCAAATTCTATAATTATGAGTCTTTGGTGTGTGAGATTTTCTTCCACAGCAGCGTTTTGAGATTGTTGAGGATCAGCGAGTGCTCGATCTCCATTTGTTCAGTGGTCCCTTTGAGAGCGATGCAGGCATACAATTGCTTTTCCAGCTCTTCTCTCACATCTGATGGCACTCCTCTAAGTATGTAGTCTTTAAGTGCTTCGCAGGCTTTGGCCAAGTTTGGTCTTGCTAAATCAGTAGTGCACCTATTCTTTGTGAGATCACAGGAAGTCCCACAGTCCGCCCCATAAACGCAATCTTCGTCGGCATCACACCTCTGAAGTCTTATGCTTTCTTGGAACGTATTTTCTGGCACAATGTAGCGAGCATCTATCACCTTAAAATCATGTCTTTCAGTGTAGCCAAAGGTACCAGCACTTAAATCACACATGAGGAAGCTGCCAAAGCTTCCATGGAAGACGTCCTCCACCAACTCCAGTAAACCGATGGAGATTTTAGCCTTGTGTGGCCACGATGGGGTAAACCATTGGTCCATGCGTCTGCGTAGACCTGTGGGGATCCAAACTTCAAAAATCCAAGGTAACGTAATGCCGTAAAGAGGGGAGTAAGGGACTTTTTCCATGACATACAAGTCTCCGCAAAAGCCCAGTAACTTCGGTGTGTGCTCACGGTCCTGCAGAACCAAGGCCAGGAGGAACTCATTGAGTTGGAGAAGGGCCCAGGTGGAACGAGCCTCGGGAAGAGAGATGTGCCCGTCTTTGTTGGCGTCTGCGATAGACAGGACTTGGGTCGCCAGATCTAAGAGGTTGGGCTGTTCCCCAAGTTTGGCCTGAGGAGTTGAATAGGAAAGTCAAATTAGATTAACAATTATACATCAAAACCAAAGCGCTTTTACATTGCACTTTTCACTCAGTATGGTAGCCACAGCTGTCCTAGAGTCCAAGACCACCCCCAACACTAATACGTCTATACTTAACAATGTGAAAAGCATACTGTCAGATCTCAGAATCTAAGCAGGACTTCAGTGATGGGAGACCGCTGTAAAGTCTCCCATCACTGAAGTGTGTGTGAGTGATTGGTAGTGCTCAGAGGGGCTGATGGCACAGATTAGTAGCCTCGCCTTCTTGAGGGCAGCTGTGGCGCTAGTTTTCCACAACATGTGTTGCATCATTATCAATGCAGTCTGGCCTCTAGAGCATATGGAATTCCCAGCAATCTCCCACCCTGATCCTTCTTAACAGACATGTAAAGTGCACTTTTCTTGGTAAACTTGGATGAAACAAAAGTTGAAACTGATGTTGAATCATTCAGCTGTTCATGATTTGAATCAATTCTATTTTCTGACCTTGAGATGGTGGTAGATCATCTCTCTGAACTTCTCCACAGAGGTGCCTTTGGGCGGCTTGTCGTAGGAGGCCATCTCTCTGCGCGGCTCGTTCGTTAAGTCGTATCGAGGGCCGTCGTCCAGCTGACACTTGATCACTGCCTCCAGGTCCACCCAGCTCCCAGCATACACCTGCAGGGAGGCACTGGTCAGAGCAGGTGCCTAGCTATGTGTGAGTGGAGTGTGGAGTTGATTACTATTTTTGTGTTGGGCTGAACTCCCTTTGACGACCTGACTGATCGGATCCTCTACAGCAGTGTTTTTCAACCACTGTGCCGCGGCACACTAGTGTGCCGTATGATATTGTCTGGTGTGCCGTGAGAAATTCGTCTACTTTGTCTAAAAATAACTGCATTCGCTGTTGACGAGCGGTGACTTGTTTTGAACTGTGGAGTAACCATGTAATACTTTTTCAAATCAGTAGATGGCAGCAGATAGCTAAGTACTTTGAAACTGAAAAATTGGATGCGACCACTGGCTGTAACAGGTCAGCATTGTGGCGAGAAAGGTAAAATTGGATGCGACCAACAAATGAGCGAGGGAACGAGACAAGAGCTTTGTGGCGAGTGAGAAGTGAAAGTGATAGAGACGTTTTTGAAATGAATTATGCCGTTTCTGAACAGGATTAACATCCTCCGCTCTGCTCCGGGGCAGCTGTGGCCGCGTTGTAGTGGTTTAACTATGAAATGTACAATTTTTGTACAACAGCTCTCGCGAACGCACTTCTGAACTGGGTACCGAGCGCAGACCATAGTCGAGTGGACAGAACCACAGACATGCGGACCGGACAGAACCATGGACTCGCGTTCAGGACCTCCCGTGTCCCTCATCCAAAACTCCTGAATTTAAAGCTCGGATACCTAAATTTTTTCCCATGCACTAACAATGCATGTTCTTTGTGTGAGTTATTATTTGACTATTTGGGCAGAGAGTGGATTTTCTTAGTTTTTTTCCACACAGTTAGTGCCACTTTATTCCCAAACTCTTGTTATTTGTATCGAGAAATATTAAATAAAGCTTAATGTCAAGGCCTGGACTTAAGCATTTTGATGAGAATAACTGTATATTGTGAATATAGGCTACAGAGTATACTGTATACATTATAAGATAAGATACGATATACTTTATATATCACACAGAGTATGTACAGTATATATTTTTTTACATTAGTACTGTATACATTTTTACATTTTCTCCTGGAGGTGTGCCGCAAGATTTTTTCAGTGAAAAAAGTGTGCCTTGGCTCAAAAAAGGTTGAAAAACACTGCTCTACAGTACGGTATGCCCAACATTTTTTACTTACTGCCCTTTCCCACATACACATTACATTTTCATTTAAAAACATTGTATCCTCATTTTAAAGTCACTGCTTCTGTCGCCAAACTCCCTAATGCATTACATTTGGTATAAATGCTTGCATTTATTTAGATTTTTTTTTATTTGATGCTTGTTGAAATAGTCCCCAACATATAATGGCTTTATTGAAAATCGTTGTTTTCCCTCTTTTATTCACGCACACATCTTGTAACTGCCAGTGGCCTAACCCTGCACGCCTGAAAAGAAACAACGCTTTCCATCCCTCCATTACTTTAGTTTGGTCACTTCTGGAAATGTTTAGTCAGTCTCATATGACAAACAGTTAGCGATAGACAGACGGACTTTCTGGGTGTCTGTCACAGCGTGCACAGTGAAATATATTTAGCCAGAGACACTTCAGGTACTCTCTGAGCTGAGGGAGCAAAACTACAGGTTTTCACTCCCACAGCTCCTGACGACACCTGTGGAAGTGTGGTCTTAAAGGCTGTGAATCTGAGCTGCTGCTAATGTCATATTCACGTCTCTTGACTGAAAGTATTGTTTCAGGTCAGTGAGACTTGTAAAGGTGACTGTTGTATGGGTGAAGGACCAGACAAGTACATCAACAAAACAAGATTAGAAGTACAGGAAAAAAACAAATACAATTGACACTGAAATTGATCAGCTAAAACAGTTTCATACAAGTGCAAGATCATTAAAGTGCACTGTTAGCAAAACGAGATATCTTGCATTACGACGAACAAAATCTTCTGCCAAAGGGAAGAAGCTGGAACATGGCTTTTCCAGGGCAGCCAGAAGAGTCATTTACTGTATTGATTATTCTAAGAGCTCCATGGGTTCACATTCATTTTTGTCACATTCACACATTTGTTACCTGGCTGTTGGGTCTGACTGTGAAGCACTTTCCCAGGTACAGAGTGTCCTTCTCACAGAGGCTGCTGCAGGCCGAGCCGTCAATCACCCCCTTTCTGTATTTGTCACACTACAAACAAGAAGAAAACACCAATAACACCACCTGTATTTCTTCATACTCCTGCAGACAGCTCCAAATGTTATAGAGCAGAGGTGTTCACTTAAGTTCACCGGACTTGTTCAGGGGCCAACATCACAAATCGTAAAACTATTTAGACTAGAATTGACCACATGTAAAATGAGCTATAACATCAACATATTGATACACATTTGTGAGAGCTGAACAATGAACAGCAAATCTCAGTACATACAAATAAATGGATTAAAGTGGTTCTGAGCTTGACGTTGTGGTATAACATGCCTTTATTGTTGGAGCTGAAGTTGGCTGGATCACACAGAAAGTGGTTTTGAAGGTGCAATGTATAGACTTTTTAACGTCATTTTTTATCATACTGATAAATATTGTATGTTTGTAATAATTTTGATGATTATGGCTTATATAGTCCATTCTCAAAATATTCTAATTTTTGGCAATGTTTTATTTGTTTTTTTTTTGCTGTGAGGCCTAATCATCAATTATAACAAATAAAAACTTGATATAAATGTATCTCACTTTGCATGTTGTGTTATAATGCTAAAGCTAGAGATTTTAGAGATTTTATTTTATTTTATTTAGAGTTATTGTTCAGTTGTCTTGTGTTGTGTGCTACTGTTCTGTAACCGGTGATGCAAAATTGAAATTTCCCCACTCTGGGATGAATAAAGGATCTCTTAGTCTTAATCTTAGTTTTAAATTCACATTGTAAATTGATTAACCATTTGAACATTTGAACAATATTCTAATTTTCAGAGTTTCACCTGTGTATTCAATGACAATGCAATATAAAGTGAGTGAAGAAACATAGACTTAATTTCTAGCACTTCAAGACAATGTATAGATGTAATAAGTAGTATAAATTAATCGAAATTGTGATCTGTTTGTGTCTTTACCATAGTTTTCATCACTTATTTGTGGTAGTATACAGAACTCACAATAGAGTTTTTGCAGTCGTGTCCTCTGCACAGTTCAGTGTAAGAAGAATACTCCACGTAGACGATCCAGCTGCCCACGAACACCGCGAGCCACGAGAAGAACAGGTACTTCATGTGCAGGTACCGGGCCTGGAGCACAAACACACATTCATACTGCTTATATATTATCAGTGAATAGCACTCTCGCTTCTCCTGGGTTCGAATCCCGGTCAGAACAGGGCCTTTCTGAGTGGAGTTTACATGTTCTCCCTGTGTGTGCGTAGGTTTCCTCCGGATGCTCCAGTTTCCCATACCACTAAAAACACATACAATAGGGATGAATGTAATGAGTGATTGAATGGATGGTGTTGGTTTGGGTCTTTGATGCACCAGTGTCTTCGGCGTCGCGCTTCTGTCATAACCGTGTGTGAACGGAAAAATATATCTAATTTCTGAACAGGTAAATTGTGGTCTCTGTAAAATGCGCTATATAAATAAACATTACTTACTTACTTAGTGTGTAGTGCAGTCAGGTAAAGAGTTCTGCTATATGGTGTTGTGTGGTTTGAGCACACAAAACACTATTTCAATACAATGTGTAAATAAAAAAAACGTGTAATTCTTCTATTCTTCTATTTGTATCTTTTTATTTGTAATTTTTTTGCTTGTGATTTTAAGTAAAAAAAAAAAGAAAATCCAGATATTTTAGAAACTTATTTTGCTTATGATCGAGATGTTTAAGATATTGCAATCTGAGCTAAACTTACGTTGGAGCTAATAGGAAGCCTTTACTTTACCTAAGTAATGACTGAAGTAGTGAGGGGTGGGATTAAAAAAGTATTTACTTCTTCCCACTCCTTTTTGAGCATCCACATAACAAAACCACTAATTATGTTAGTATTATTACTCTTTTTGTTACACTTTGTAAATGTACCTAAGTTGCTTTTAATTAATTTGTCCTAATTATTTCTATGCCCACTAATATTATACCCATCATGTCCATTGCTTTTTAAAATTATGAATTAGTCATTGATAAACTCAAAGGTCTAATTCTTGTCAAATTCTGGTGTCCTTGTCGACATATTATGTTGGGACACATGTAAAAGATGTAGATGTAATTTAAAATGACGACCACATACTGACTTTAAGAATTCAAATGCAATAAATAACAGAGGCTTTTCTTAGTTCCATCAAACACGCACCCAATGAATCTGAAGTGTGAATATCTATCTAAGCATGAAGTACAAGTCCAAAACTGTTACGACTGTCTGTGAGAAAAAGTCTTTATCAATATCACTACATCGAGATAAAAGCTATTACACAAGATGCCGCGACAGATGGATCAGGTCTGAAAGCTTTTTGTCTGCGATGCCAAAACTATTAGAGCTGTATGTAGCATTAATGTGGCCAATGATTTACTGGAAGAATTCAGGCACAAGGAAACAAGTGTATGTCAAAAAAATCCCACTTGTTAATGGTTTAAAATGGAATTAAAAGACGTTATGTGTGCTACTTTTTCATCACAGCTGTTGGTTAAGTCTTACATTACTATTTAAAAACCCACGACTAATATTACATTTTGTGGAGGAAAATGGGTGTCTTTGTTGTTGCGTGTATGGAAGCTTTTTTTGTCTTTTTTCCACCTCTTTAGTTTATTATTAGTATTGTTGTTATTATTATTCCTCTTTTTAATACATATCTTTTATTTTATAGTTTGTATTTTTTCTTTTTTTTATGTCATTTTGTCCTTTGCAGTTTAATTGTTGTCTTGTTATGTTTTTTTAACTATGACATTTTGACCAAGGCAAAAAACTTAAAAATACTGTATACAATAATAATTAAATATTGGCCTATGTGTGGATGAAATGTATTTTCTTTTCAAAATTAGCTGGTGTGGTATATTTACAGGAGCACTAAATAGTCCAGCAAATTTACAAACACTTCTTTATAGGGTGAATTGTTTGTCACTAGTTTCGCCAAGACAACTCACAACATATCAATTCAAGTTATTTTCCATGTGATGTTGTTGCAGTGCAGACAGTAAGATGGATTTGAAGAAAAGGGTGTTATTTTGAAGTAGTTTGGAGCCAAGAGGAGAGTTATAAATGAAAAGGTCTGGAGGTTTCAGCGGTGCGAATACATCACTGTCACACGCCTGCTGCAAACAAAAATTATAACTGGGAGAGTGGTGCTCTAATGTTTTCAAAAGCCTGTGCATTATGGACTGGACTGGGGGAAAGACCTGGACTAATGGGCGGCAGGGTGGCTGAGTGGAAAGCACTCTGCAAGAAGGTCCTGGGTTCGAATCCTGGTCGGAACAGGGCCTTTCTGAGTGGAGTTTACATGGTCTCCCTGTTTTTGCGTAGGTTTCCTTGAGGTGCTCCGGTTTTTCCTACCACTATAGTTATAATTGTAATGAGTGATTGAATGAATTGTGTTGGTTATCTTGCTATCACTGTGTGAGGAAGGAAAAATATATTTGATTTCTGAACATTGTAACACGCTTTGGGTGACCTTGTTCTGTAAATGCGCCATATAAATAAACATTACTTACTTACTAACTGATGAGACTGAGGCAGAGGCCTGATGTTGAAATGCAAACCACAAACGCTTCAGCTATTTACAGAACAATAGAGATTCGCCTCCTTTAGCTGCTAATTGATACACAGCTCAAATCCTGCAGGAACTCATCTTGGACGGACACGTTTCATAAGATCATTTATTTCTGTAATTCATCTTGATAGTGTCACGTGGCAAACAAGAAAGCAGAATCTGTAGAGCATATTTTAACTTCCTAGGCTTACCAAAGTGAGCAATAAAAACACATAAAGATACAGAAATATGTATATATAAAACATATAGGTCTATGGCTAACAGCTCTATATCACATTATTCAGATTTTTTGTGAGGTTTTATTTGGTGCCAGTAATCAGCATTATAAGAAATTAAGGCTTGATATTTCTCACTTAGTGTCTAATGAGTCATATACAGTATTAATTTCAAAGTAAATGGATTTTTCAATGATTTTCTAATTTTCTAAGTTTCACCTGCATGATTTAACATAGAAGAGAAGCCTATTTTATATGTACTATTCATGTTTTCTGTTAATTGAGACCACAAAAAATTGCTATTACGCTCGAGATTAATCTTGCAGCTCAACAAGCCGTTCTCATCAACTCAACCCCCTCAGACAACCCACACACAACAGCTCAAATATTGTGGATGATCACATAAGAAAACGTCTAAGTTTTGTGTCTGTTTTTTCCAGTTTAGCAAATGCACGATAATAAAGCTTATTGGAACCATGGTAAAAGGTATGAAGATGAATGAAAAGTGCAGGATGTCATTGCATGTTCTCACAGTTTCCCATAAGCAGCCCCTGAGAGCTTCGTTCCTCCTCCTCGGCCTTGATCTCTTGGCCCATGCTGTGTCTGCCTGCAGGAGTTCACAGCTCCACGGTCCTCCTGTCTGCTTCAATATGGCACAGTTGTTATCACACGCTACAATCGCGGAGGCTGTGTTCTATTCAACAATGCTCCACACAGTTTTCTTCTTTTTGTCTACCGCAATCGACAATCTAGCTTGTTATGTAACATCCAAATGCTCACAGCCAAACAAGGGATGTTACAAATGTATTTGCTTAACTGACAGCACTAAACTTACAATATGGTATTTCAATAAAAAAAATTGTATTTATTTAGAGTAGACTTTGTTAAGGACACATAGGCCCTGATAGCAAATCAGTAAATAAAGAAAATGTTTCGATTTTCTACGAGGGGAAATTCATTAAATCAGCTTTGAGCCTGAGTCTTAACTATATGGAATTGACTAATGATGGGGATGCAAATTCTGATCCAAAACGGCACAATTTATATTAATTTATTAATTTATTGTTAATTTGGTTGCGACAGTGCAGTAGTAGCATGACAGATATACATATCTGTCATGTATATAATGACTTATTTATTCAGTCATTATATACATTACAACTTAGGTCACATGTTTCCAAAGATAAAAATACATTTTATAATAAAGAAAAAAAGGAAAGGCCCTCAAAAAGGCCCTGTCACGACCAAGATTCGAACCCAGAACCTTCTTGCTGAGAAGCGAGAATGCTGTCCACTCCATTTTACTAATTGGTCTGTGAGAACATCAATATTGTTATACCCCCATTTCACAAAATCAATATCAATCAATATATTTTCTTGGTAATGAATCCTTGCGTGCCTATTTCCCTGGAACCTCCTGGAAGATACATTGTCGAAATATTGTCTTTGCGCAGCGCTTTTCTCCAGCCTTCTTTTTATCGATCGATTCACTTACAAATCTGACCGTACAACCTCACGGCTTTAACAGCAATGACCACACAACTAAGTGCCTGGCGTACCTCTTATTGATTTTTCCCCATCTTGGTGAAATGCATCAAAACTCAACAGGCATTATGGAAATCTGCCTGACCAACAAAACCTGGAGTTGTAGAAAGACTTTTTCCCTCTGAATCGATTGCACTGTGGTTATAAATGTATGCATTCTTATGGGGCTATGTATGTATATTTAGAGGCAAGGTTGTGCAAACACACGTAATGAGTTGATATTGATCCTGGCGGCCATGACAGCTATTAATTATTGGCTTGAGTGGGAGCTGTGGCTGCGAGCTGATGCTGAGGTGGGCGGAAAGAAGAAACGCTCCGTCTTGATCTTGGCTCATGCTTTTTCCTATAAAACAGCCCACACGTCTGTTAGTCTGTCTGACCCGCGCCGGGTTTAGTGTGACTAAAGAGGTGAAAAGAGAAATCGGCCGAAAGGATTCTATAACACTGCAAAGCAAAAAGAAATGAGTAGTTTTTGGTCTTGAGTTGGGCATATTTTGGTTGTTTTTAACCAAGATAGGATAAAGTATTATTAAGCAATTTTTGACTTGAAGAATAGTTCTGTGCTTGAACTAATACTTGAGCAGTGTGTTCCATTGAATAATCCAGTTTGAAGACAAATGTCAGTGGCAAGGTTCAGGGGAATATTAGTTTTTTTGTCAATCTGTACAATTTGTTATGTATGACATAATCTCAAAATGATTAAACATTTGAAACTAGATGCTCGTAGGGGAAATTATTGAAAAAATCCCTAACAGTAAACAATATGAGATTCTCTGATGATTTTGATCAGAACTAGTATAAAACCTTGTGTTACCATAAAAATATCTCTAGTCTTGTATTACTATTTATGTTTAAAATAGCAGCACATTATCCAAAAATACATGTTTCAACTGTGGTATGGAAAATGGTATTGATCTCTTTGTTAGTATTGATATTTGAGTTCATATTTTTTGTTTTGTGGTTCTACAAGTCTGCAAGAATGTTCATTTTTCATCTCATTCCTCACTCATCTTTCCATGTAACCTGTTTATAGAGCCTTTCTTTGTTTCTCTGTTGTAAGCATTAACTTCAAAACCCATGCATTACTATCACTGATCCAGTTAAAAAAATTACAACCACACAAAAACACAAAAGGTTATCAGTTTTAACACACATATGTATTCCAATTAAAGGATAAGCTGGATTCTCTCATACTTGCTGCATTTAAATTACACAACCTCCTGACTTCACTAAAATGTGTGCTCTAGAGATACTATAAAAGTGATGTATACAAGCACAGATAAAAATGAAAAAACGAGTGAAACTGTTTCTACTGTTGCCACCATCATATAAGTCCAAATCGTTCTCACAACAGCTGAATCAGGACCTTTCCCCCCAAAAGAAAGCAACGTTTTGTTAAGAGTCTGATTTCCATGGTTCTTTGTCTATCGAGAGATGAAGCCGTCCCATCTTTGATCACGAGCAATATGTTTCCACTCTGACACTTTGTTGCAGTCTGTATTCATCCATTATGTATGATAAAGCCGCCCCTCAGAGGGATCTGGTAATGGGCTGCACCGATATGTGGAAACAAAAGCCTGGAGAGGTCCGCTGCAGAATGAAGCAACACCATTTGGTATTTCATAGAGTTTGCTGGTAAAAAAAAAACCTCAACTCTACCAGACCTCTTTCACCTCATACTTTAGTCCTGTTTCATGTCTGAACAGCACTAAACCTTGAAGTACAAAGTGTCAACAAAGAAATGTGGATTATGATTTTTCAGCTTTCTAAAGGATTCTTTGAGAGTTTTTCTTTCTTCTTACAAGCCCAAAGTGCTTAATACTTTACAGGTTGAGACACATAAAAAAAGTCGGCTGGAAAGAAAGCAATTAATTTATTTAATGCTTACATGAGCTGAATGTCAAAGTGCACCGGATGTCATTTGGCAGAGCGCTCCATTGACGAGGAGCATAATAGGGGAAAGCTGCTTCTCCTACTTTCAGTATTACATGAGGAATCGCAAGGTGGAGGCCTAAGGATCTGAGACTGTGCCCATGCAGGTTCATTAGACAAATAAATGATACAGTCAATAAGATATCGGAAGAGCTTATAATATTCTCTTTTCCAAGTAGTTTTGTGAAAAGCCAGATCTATTTTAGTGCCATTCACCCCTTCTTACGCAAATTCCTTCAGGTGCACTGCCATTAACAGAACATGTTGAAGATTGTCACTAGAGGAATACAATATTTGGACAACATTTCAAAATGGAGATATCTGTTTTTGCATATGAACTCTTCATTTGAACCATCAATGCCAGTAGGTCAGCTGTGGCCACTCAGTGTGGTGCCCAAGGACCCATTTCTACAGGTCACACAGTACCTTTGCTGGAGAATTATGGAGTGAATGTAGTGAAAGAATAATTACATGTAAAGCGTCTTTGAGTGTCCAAAAAAGCGCTATATTAAAAAACCGATGCATTATTAATTATAAATATGACGATATATACTGTATAAGATTTGGGTGTTTTTTTGCGTAGTGGCTGAAACTGGAGTGCCTGGAGGAAGCCCACCCAGACATAGGGAAAAACTTGAGTTGAGTTAAACATTGTCTTTGTAGCTAGAACAGGCATATTTGCATGAGTCCAATAACAATAACAGTTTTTTAGGTTTGTGCTACAGGGAATAAGATACAGGAGTGGAACTGTATTACTTTGTATTAAGTTTATTTTTGTATAGCCCTTCAGTAGTTTTCTCGGAGGATTTTACAAAGTTGTCAATTCGTCAACACAGATCAGAGAATGGTCGGCACTAGTTCGGGACAGAAGCGATAGTAAACATAACCAACTACCTAAACTAATAGATCCATGCCTAAACTTAACCAGCCATTCCTACAGAATAACCCCAACCCACCTTTAACCCTAACCTTAACCATCTTACTCAGACACCAAAAACTTAACCAGTCACCATTTAAGGACTTATTAGTCTAAAACTATTTCGAAAGTAGGATTTTTACTTCTTCTTCCGTCCCGATTCCGTATATGATCTAGTGCCGACCATCAGAGAATCAAACAGTTAAATCACAGGAAGTGCAACGATAAAAAACACATTGGAGCCAAGGGGCAGAAGACCAATGTCCATTGTGAGGACATTCAGTTTAATATCGGAGTAGTCTGTTGTACTATTTGCAATTCATCCTTCAATTGCCTCTTATCCCACAACTACATTTCCCTATTTAACCTCTGAGGGTAAATATTTGGATCTGGAAAGCCTTTTTGTCAACATCATATTACTTCAGAAAGCGGTGAGTCACTGTTGTCCAGATGAGGGCTGTAAGTACCAGCAGATGATTCAGATCCAGTTTGACAAGAACAAAAAAGACAGCGGACAGTGAGGACTTGTCCCCATTGAGTCAAGAGCACAGTCTGCCTTTGCTCATAACTATTAACGTCATTCACAAACAAATCACCTCACGATGAATAAGAGACAAACGCAGAGGAGGCAGAAGAGGAAGGGATACGCAAAAAACATGATGCAAAACGGAAACTTTATTTGTTTTATTATTTCTCTATGTTTTTCTGTCTTTACTTATTTTCCAAATGTATATATTGGGTTTCTTGACACGAATTTTCCAATGTGGTTTCAACTGCAAATTATTAAAGAACAAATCAATTCAAGTAATCTTTGTGTAACCCTAAATACAATACAATACAATTTATTCTTGTATAGCCCTACATCACAACAGAAATCATCTCAGAGGACTTAACAAAACCATTGAAATCACCAACACAGATCAGAGAATCAACAGATAAAACACAGAAATAATATAGAACACATGTTGATGAATGTCCATACATGTTGTAGAATGTTAAAGTGTCCTGGATCATCACCACAGTCCTTCTAGTTGGACACTTAACTGTCCGACAGACCGTCCTGCATCGGCAAGGAAAAACTCAAAAAAAAAACAGTGCGAAAAAGTGAGAAACCTCGGGGAGACCCAGTTGAGAAAGGGATCCGCTCCCACGGACGGACAGGCTATAGATCCAGGACCTAAGCTACAGAACATGGACCAGCGGCCGCTGAACGTGGACAGGTCCGGTGCAGGACTGAAGCACTCACTAAATCACAACAGCAGTCGTCTCGGAGGACTTTACAAAGTTGTCAACTTTTGCCAACAACAGATCCGGTAATAAACTGCTGGAAATGCAAAAATGACAAACACAAAGGGGGGCAGATGTCCTTAAATGTCCATAAATGTCCTTTAATGTCCATAAATGTCCCAAATTTAAATTAGAAAAAAACGTGCTTTCGTATACTGGTACTAAACTAAATCCATTGGGTGAGGTCTTCATAAGTTACTGCATATAGAATTGGGTAAGTGTGCAACTATTTCACACTCAGTATCAAAATACTGGACTATAAATATGTCCCACGATATTGCAAATTAAATAACGTCTTACTACTTACGTGCAAAAAACTTTTTAGGGACAGTGAAATACAAGATAATTGATAACCATGATGTCCAAAGTGAAAACCAGTGAATGGGTGAAGACAAGCTGCAAAATGATCCTTTGATACTTTATCTGTGAGCTGAAATAAAGCTGTCATTACAATGATTACAACTCATAAAAGACGGATGGGGGAGGGATATGTCAAAGCTAATATCCAAAAGCTGAGGAGCTAAACGGTTTTGGCACAATATTTACATTGAGGAAAAGTGGTGTTTATAGATTAAACAATTTTCAGTGTACGAAGACATTTTATACCAAATGAATTATTGCTTAGTGTTTTCTCAAAGCTGAGTGCTCTCTCCTATTACACACTAAATGACACTTGTGTTTAGACTAATTTAATCTACTGAACAGTTCAGATGTCCGTGAAGTGGTTTTCTACAGTTCGTATAGAGCTGCAGATGTTGAGGTTATTACAGTATTATTAATATATAGATGTTTCTTGGATTTTTAATACATTGCACAGAATCGATTGTGATAAAATGTATAGAATATTTTATCTATATTTTGTTCCAGCTATATTTCATCCATCCATTTCCTCTTTATCCAAGGCCTGGTTGCAGAGGCAGACTTCCCTAATCACACACACTTCCTCCAACTCATCTGGGGGATTCCAGAGGTGTTCCCAGGCCAGTTGAGAGAAAGCCAGAGACCCTGAGAGACCCTCCATGGGTTTTCCCTGAGGCCTTCTTCCAGAAGACAGACAGAAGGCAAGGAAAGGCAAGTTTATCTGTATACCACAATTCCTACACAGCCGGTTTGGAGAGACTTGTGAGAAGGCCATTGCAGTAGTCTAACCTACTGGAGACAAGTTGAATGTGATTTAGGTGGTTAAAAGCTGCTATGTTACGGATTTAATGTGGCTATTCAAATTGAGTCCATTATTACCCCTAGATTTCAGACCTGACTTGAAGGTTTTAGGGAGAAGGACCTGAGGTGGCAGGTGACGCTCCAAGAGAGAGCGTCACCTGCCACCTCAGGTTTGGCACCCGAGGTTTGGCTCGGGCAGCTCAGGGAGAGACCATCCACTCTGCGGAGGTAAGTCATGTCGACCACGTTTATCTTGTCCTTTTGGCAAGAAATTGAGAGCTTAACCACAACACAAGGGTCATTTTGACATTTGCACTGATCAGACCACCTGCTTGAGTTTTGCTAGAGATGGTACAAACTCTGTTTTTGTATCCTTTAAATAAATGTGTGGTGCTATATTTTTGTTTGTGAATTCTGTGATTATAAAAAATAATGGAGCCTAAACCAGCTAAGTTTCACCAGACAAACTGGAAACCAAAATGAGAGCCTCATTCTGCTCTCTGATTGGATGATAAACCTTAAACATAAATACATTGTCTTTTGCAATCTAATATTGTAACGGAGGCAAAAAAACTGGGTACTAGTTAGATGGATTTTGTAACATAGATGTGGTTTTAAAGTGTTTAAAACAATGAATTCATGAACATGTATCAAGATTTATGGACATTGGCAATCTGCCCCTTATGGACAAAGTGTTTTTTATCATTGCATTTCATGTGTTCGAACTGTTTGATTCTCTGATCTGTGTTGGCGAATCGTCAGCTTTGTAAAGTTCTCTGAGATAGCTACTGTTGTGATTAAGGGCTATAAAATAAATTGAATTGAAAATTATCTACTGATTAAGATCATATGATGTTGTATGTAAGCAATATATATGCAACATGTTTTCAGCTTTGTTGTTCCAATTCTAACCACCACACTCACCGACACTGCAGCAGCCCAACAACAACACAGTTCCTGATTCCTCATTTGTCTGATCATTTGCTTGTGATCCGCTCCAGTTTGGATGAGTGACACTTGTGAAGCTGAAGCCAGTGAGAGGCGGAGGTGGCCTAGAAAACGGCGAGCTGGTGGCAGTCCCTGGAGAGGACCCTGTTTTCACAGAATCTGACAGCTCTGTGTGGGACCTGCTACTGTCCAACCACTGAGAAGATAAACTGACACAGGTACTGTCCAGGCAAGTGAAGGCAGGAAGGGAATGCTTTTCTAAAACAAATTAATTTATATGTTCAATAATCCTTTCAGGTGGGATTGAGGCACATCACTTATGTCTGATTAAATACAGTCCACTTTTGTCATTCATTTTATTTTACACAATAAATCTTGCACAAAAGAGACTATATTTTAACCTTTTTAACATGTCCTGTCTTTTTGCACAATCTGAGGGATTAAATCTATGTCAAATGTGACATGTGAATTTCTCCATTATGAGGTCAATAAAGTGCATCTTATCTTATCTAGAGTTTTCTTTGCCGATGCAGGAGGGTCGAAGGTCAGTGGTGAGGATCCAGAACACTCGACATTCAGCAACATTCAACGTCATTAATGTATATAATATACTTTGTCAACATTTATGGACATTGGTCATCTGCCCCTTATGGACTGCGTTGGTGAATTGACAGTTTCGTAAAGTCCTCTGTGATAAAAACTGTTGTAATTTAGGGCTATACAAAAACAGAATTTAATTGAATAAAAGTACAGGTTATAAAGTATAGACTGTTGTTATTATTATTACTAGCTTATTTAAAAAGGGGCATTATATGAAGGTTATTTTGTGTTTTTATTATCAACACTTTTTTTACTTTTGAATTATATAAACTATAACAAAATTAATATTACACATTATTAAACATGACTGTAAAACTATTAGTTATATAACTAGTGTCTAACTGTAGTCCCAATAATGCAAGGTGTAAAAACCGGTAAAATATATTGAAATCATGTACAATAAAATACATGTTAAAATATTACAGTAATAATAAAATAAAATTGCAAATTTAAGATCATGGACGGTTTGAAGCTTGATTGTCCAATAACCATGTTTTAACCTGTTTTTGAAAGGCAAGGCAAGGCAAGGCAAGTTTATTTATATAGCACAATTCATACACAAGGCAATTCAAAGTGCTGAACAAAACAAGAAAGCATTAAAATCATAAATAATCACAGAACATTAAAAAGAAAGATACAAATATAAAATCCCTCAGTTGTATGCACAGCTAAACAGAACTGTCTTTAACCTGGCTTTAAACATTGTCAGAGAGGAGGCCTGTCTCACATCTCCAGGAAGACTGTTCCAGATTTTAGCAGCATGAATCTGAAAAGCAGCCTCCCCATGTTTAGTTCTGACTCTGGGCACTAACAGGAGTCCAGTCCCTGTGCTCCTCAGAGTCCGGGCTGGTTCATATGGGACTAACATGTCACTAATATATTTTGGTGCGAGGCCATGGAGAGACTTGTACACAAGCAGAGCTGTTTTAAAGTCTATTCTCTGAGCCACAGGAAGCCAGTGCAGAGACCTGAGGACTGGACTAATGTGGTCGTACTTCCTGGTTCTTGTCAGGACTCGAGCTGCTGCATTTTGAATGTACTGCAGCTGTTTTACAGCCTGTTTGGACAGACCTGTGAGCAGGCCATTGCAGTAGTCTAACCTACTGGAGACAAATGCATGGATAAGAATCTCCAAGTCTGCTTTAGACACTATGTTTTTGATCCTGGCAATGTTTTTTAGATGGTAAAAAGCTGCTGATGTTACTGATTTGATGTGGCTATTAAAATTTAAGTCTGAGTCCAGTATTACCCCTAGATTTCTGACCTTGTTTGAAGGTTTTAGGGAGAGAGACTGTAGGTGACAGATGACGCTCTCTCTTTGTTTCTGGGGACCAAAGACAATCATTTCAGTTTTGTCTGTGTTTAGCTGAAGGAAGTTGTTTTGCATCCACTCACTGATCTGTTGGATACAGTGAAGGAGTGAGTCCACTGGTCCATGTTCTCCTGCAGTCAGTGAGACATAGATCTGAGTGTCGTCTGCATAGTTATGATAGGAAACTTCGTTTCTGCGTATTAACTGACCTAACGGCAGCATGTAGAGATTGAACAGAAGAGGTCCCAGGATCGACCCCTGTGGTACTCCACAGGTCAGGGCCATATGATCTGAGACACAGTTTCCAATCTCCACAAAGTACTTCCTGTCCTCAAGGTAAGACCTAAACCAACTTAGGGCGGTGCCAGCGACTCCAACCCAGTCCTCTAGTCTCTGTAAGAGGATCTCATGGTCGACGGTGTCAAAGGCAGCACTTAGATCTAACAAGATTAAGATTGAGACTTTGCCTGCGTCAGTGTTCAGCCGGATATCGTTTGTAACCTTGACGAGAGCAGTCTCAGTGCTGTGGTGGGGTCTAAAGCCGGACTGAAACATATCAAATGAGTTGTTGATTATAAGAAATCTAGTAAGCTGTAGGTAGACAACTTTTTCAAGGACTTTCCCCATAAATGGCAGATTTGAGATGGGACGATAGTTGTTAAGTACCGTAGCATCGAGACTGCTCTTTTTTAGCAGGGGCCTGATGACTGCAGTTTTCAGGGCCTTTGGGAATATTCCAGAATGAAGGGACATGTTTACTATCTGTGTGAGTGAAGGTAACAGACTGCTCAGAACAGACTTCAGAAATCTAGTGGGTAGTACATCCAAGCTGCATGTGGAGGAGCTCAAACTGGAGATTATCTCTTGGACAGTTTTATCATTTACAGGTGCAAAGTGAGTTAGCTCAGAGAGCCTTTCTGGCTGTTGGATGGTTATCTGTGGATTGGAGACAATGGCGTTTTTGATGCCTTGAACCTTGTCATTGAAAAAATTTGCAAACTCATTGCATTTACGTTTGGAAGTAAGCTCTAATGGCATTTGAACAGGGGGGTTTGTTAATCTATTAACTGTTGAAAACAGAACACGCAGATTGTTGCTGCAGCCTTCAATCATTTCAGAAAAATACCTTTCTCTCGTACTACGTAGCACCCGGTTAAACTCGCACAACTTATCTTTGAAGATCTCGTAATCAACCTGGAGGTTGGACTTGCGCCACTTCCGCTCGGCCCTCCGGCACTTTCTCTTTTGTGCCCTGACCGAGTCTGCTTTAGCCCACGGCGCCTTCTGCTTATTTTTCACTATTTTAACCTTCACAGGGGCAACGGTATCCAGAACATTCAAAACACTAGAGGTGACAGAGTTAAACAGTTCATCTACAGTAGAATACGATGCATTCTCAAAGTTTATCATTCCCATAAATAGTTCACTCGTATTTTCATTTATGTGTCTTCTTCGTACAGTTGCAGAGTCCACTGGTGGTTTGTTAGTGAAACACATGTCAAAAAAAACACAGAAATGATCCGAAAGAGCAACATCGACCACGTTTACATTTGAAATATTCACCCCCTTAGTAACTAACAGATCTAGAGTGTGCCCTCTGCTGTGGGTGGGGCCACTTACGTGCTGAGTGAGATCAAAGGATTCAAGTACAGAACTCAGCTCATTTGCATTTCTGTCATCAACATTATCCACATGAATATTAAAATCACCTGTAATAACCAAACTATCAAAATCTGTGCATACAACTGAAAGCAACTCGGTAAAATTATCAATAAAACTGTGACATGACTGCGGTGGCTTGTATAGGACAATGAAGAGTATTGGAGGAGATTGTTTTTGTTGTATTTTAAAAGACACATATTCAAAAGACGAAAACTTCCCAAGAGACATTCTATGGGAGACAAAGTGGTCTCTGAAAATGGCAGCTAAGCCTCCTCCTTTTTTGTTTTCCCGTATTTCAGATTCAAACTTGAAATTTGGTGGTGATGCTTCTATTAAAACTGCATTTCCTGAATTTTGGTCAAGCCAAGTTTCAGCCATGAACATAAGATCAAGATTATGAGAACAAATAAAATTATTGATTAAAAAAGACTTGTTACAAAGAGATCTGACATTAAGCGTAGCAAGTTTCAAAGTTTCAGTATCAGCGTTTGTGGTCGGCTGATTCTTACACGGAACAAGAATTAGATTTTCCAGATTAGACTTATTAACTCCAGATGTCTTTCTGTAATGTATTCTTTGTGTTATCACTACGGGAATGGCACAGGTGGCTTCATGACAGGGCCCCAGCCGGGTCTCTCCTCTAACTAGACTGCCAGTGGGCTGCGAAGCAGAGACCCTGTGCATCCTAGTGTTTAGAGAAAAGAGGGGAAGGGGAAGGCGGGGGAGGAGGATGGAGAGGTGGGTGGCTTTTGGGTGTTGAACGAGGGGGGCAGGGAGGTGGAGGGGTTTTTGGTGATGGGTTAGGGCCGGGGTGGGCTGAGGCAGAGGTTTTGGGTGCTGAACGAGGGGGAAGTGGGGGTGGAATGGTCATGAGGTTAGGGGAGGGACTGGCTGAGGTGGTTTTTGTAGGTGAATTGGAAACCCTAGGTGGTTTTGGAGGTACATATGGGGAGTGGTTTAGCATGTTGGACAGGACTCTAGATCTAGCTAATATGGGTGTGAGAGGAATAGTCTTCATCGCCGATTTTATTAGCCCTGCAGAGTGTTCAGGTAGGTCTAACAGTGAAGGCGGGGATGAAAAACAAAGGGACGTGTCCCCATTCTCTCTTGATGGAGTGGACGTGGCAGGGGGGACCCAAGACAGGTCCATGGGAGGTGGCGAGGGAGTCTTTGATGGAGGGGCAGGTGGTTGAGGAAACCCCAGCACAGGCCTGTCTGCTGTAGCCTGGGGTGAGGATGGGGGCTTCAGAGGCGCTGTAGAAGAAGAAGGCGTGGCTGCTTTGGAGCAGGCTAGGGATGAGGATGTTGGTGGTGGTGGTGGTCGTGCTGCTGGTGCTGCTACTGGTGATGATGCAGCTGCTTCTGATGACAGTGGAGGTGTTGAGATCCTTTGAGGCGGTGATGGTGTTGAGATCCTTCGAGGTGGTGGTGGTGTTGAGATCCTTTGAGGTGGTGGTGGTGTTGAGATCCTTCGAGGTGGTGGTGGTGTTGAGATCCTTCGAGGTGGTGGTGGTGTTGAGATCCTTCGATGTGGTGGAGGTGTTGAGATCCTTCGAGGTGGTGGAGGTGCAGAGACTTTTAGAGTCGGCTTCCTCCTTTTCGATGGCTGCACGAGCTGCGCAGGCTGAGGTCTCAGGGCAAAAGAAAGGTTATCCATCAACACTTTTACTCCGTAAGTGTTCAGATGTGGCCCTTTCCCTTCAAAAAGCTCTTAGTGTACCAAACTAAGGCTGAGAAGGGTGATGGGCTGAAGGCACTTTTTTCTCAGTGGGACAAGACTATGATTAATTACTGATTTAAAATGAATGCGAGGATTATAATGGCACATTTCTTTACCTGCAGTATAAGTTGGTCTGATGAAGACACAGCAGTCTTCCCACACATACAAACTGAAGTCTCTCAACAGTGAACAGAGGCGACATAATTATAGCTGAACTCACAAGTGGATATGTTCTGCCTCTGGAGTTTTTAATAGCACCGTTAGTCATCCTGATCAAACTCAAGTATTCTGACTGTAAAAAGCTTTACGGGTTTGTCTCCATTCTTGCTTAAAACAATTAGCATGTGGATGAATGTGGTGTGTGTATGTGTCTGTGTGTGTGTCTCTGTGCGCGTGTGTGTCTATGTGTGTGTGTGTGTGTGTGTTTGCAGTGATACTATGCAACATTTGGATTGGCCTTGATCAGAATTAACAGATTTTCAAACTGTCTGCTGCGAGGACACACATTCCAATGAGACCATACATAAATTGCTGCAGTGTTTTGAATGTAAGTAAATGCTGAGCTACAAAATTAACCTGCTGTCAAAAGAACAACTATTATCCTTTTATTCTCATAGTTTAAATTAATAAAGCAGAACACTTTGTTTTAAGTGTGCGTGCTTTTACACATAAAACTGTTTATCCATTTCCATCCACCTATGGGGGGAGGCCTTAAATGGCTGATATAGAGCAGATCCCGAAAACAGCAAAAAAAAGGAGTCCGACTGAGAAGAGAGAATCACTAAAAGAGACATTTCCTGGTCCAATGGTGAATTAGGTTACCCTCCTTTATATGATTCTCATTCTAACTTTGTGTATAGTTAGAGTGAAAATCTAAGCAAGGTCGCCATAGGAGCCTCCTGTCACCGTACAGGAGGTGCGACCTTGCTTCCATCTCTGTGTGGAGTGAGAGACAAATGCCCACAATTATAAAGCGCTTTGTGACTCTGGTCTGTGAAAGGCGCTATATAAATAAAGATTGCTTACTTACTTATTATTGATCTTGGGATGTCATGTGCAGCATATGTAATGAGTGGGAATTTCAATTTCAGTTTGAATTTGTTCGTCATACCAAGTGACGCTCCCACCTGTGAAATGAGACCTCTGCCAGCCATTATAATAGATTCATGCAGGCTTAAACAAATGCCCAGTTCCGAAACAAGTGCCACATGACGCGTTTTTGAATGCCTCATGTTTTAAATTCTTTTGTATTTTGATACCAATCCCTTTACTGAAAAGCCCTCCAGACATCTCACCTATACGATTGTCAAAAGTATCAAAAATAAGAACGAGTGAGTTATTGCAGGGAAGTGCAAATAAGAAGATAAGTTATAATAAGTTTAAAAAAATGTTTTGATGATGCAACTGGCGCTCATTTGGCGCCAGCTGCTGCTGCATCACGGAAGTGGTTGCTATGGAAACGAGCCTTGGGGGGGTGAGGGGGGTCAGGGGATGCAAGGGGGGTTCTCTTCCTGCACGAGCATCAAGTGACTTTATGACAGGTGGTCTACATATACGCACTAAAGACAGACTCAAAAAGTAAAATGGCATTTAACATAATAATTATCTCATATGCACATTCTGAGGTGACATACTGTAAACCTGGCTGTTTGACCACCACGTGTAGGTGTGTTGGAGGTTATACAAATGTAACAGCTTAAAATCAATGGACCTATGACCATGGCGTGAATGAAAACGCAAATTGAAGCGTTCAGCTGTCTATAACTCACATGTATTCAAAGCACATCACTGGACTTGACCCCTTTAGTACCCAGGAGTGGAGAGGGATTTCCCCGCTTCTTACCTGCACATACAGCGGCTTCCTGAGCACCCCCCACGGAACCGAAGATCTGGCCATGGCGAAACACCGCGCATCTCACACCAGCCGCTCGGGTCCGGAGGAGAAATCTGGCCCCTGTACCGCGCACATGCAAGCGACTTTCTCCCCGTGTACGCGCGTGTCCAGGCTTCACGTGTGAGTGCGTGAAGTGTTGCTGTGAGGAAAGAAGAGAGAGCACTGTGGAGAGGGAGGCTGCAGGAGAGAGGATCATACCCACCGTGAGCGCCTCTAGACGGTCTGACCAATGAGGAGGCTCCGGCGACTGAGTCATCCAAAGGCGCGCTGTGGGACTGGGCTGCTGCTGGTGCTTTCTCAAGTACTACGTTTACAGGAAAGAAACTACTTATACCAAGAATACTTATTCATGAGGGATGAGTCAGAAGGCAGAATTTCCAAACAGGATAGACACGTGATTTGGGTGCACGTGCAAATAAATGTAGAATTCCAAATTATTTTAAGTGTTTTTGTTTTTTTATGCAATGTTTAGAATTTGCACATTTCGACCACACTGTTCTAGCCAAATCTTGTGAAAACTAGATCTCGTCAGACCTCTAAAGCTAAGTCAGGGCCTGGTAAGTGATGTGATGGGAGACCTCAGGGAGAATTCCACAGTGGGGCAGTGGCAGCTGTAAAGTGCCAAACTGTCATGTCAATTGTCAAGACATTTTACCTGCACCACGCTGAGTGGGTAGCACTCTTGCCTCTCAGCAAGAAGGTTCTGGGTTCGAATCCCGGCCGGACCAGGGCCTTTCTGAGTGGAGTTTGCATGTTCTCCCCGTGTCTGCGAAGGTTTCCTCCGGGTACTCCGGTTTCCCCTACCACTAAAAATATGTACAATAGTTCTGGCATGCGCCTCCTGTACTGGCGACCCCGCTCCCATCTCTGTTTGGAGTGAGAGGACAAATGCCCAAAAAATAACAATTGTAAAGCGCTTTGTGACTCTGGTTTGTGAAAGGCGGTATATAAATAAAGATTACTTACTTACTTACTTACTTACATTGAAAGATTCTAGTATGTGGTGGTGGTGCGGTTGGATGCACTGCTGACACACTTCTGTCAGTGTGCCCCAGGGCAGCTGTTTATCACTCAGTAGTTTATTAATTAAGGGCAATGGCAATTAAGACAGACAAATACACACATTAAGGAAGGAGACATACGCAGAAACAAAGACAAAACTAAAGGAACAAACAGGGAATACAACAAACAAAAGAGCAAAATAAGAAAAATAAAAAGATAAAACATGAAAACACAGAATTCTAAATTAATTCATAATTCAAATGCTTTAGAGACACATTGATCCTCATTGAAACTTATTCAATTACTCCTCTCTTCTATTCTCAAATCTACAGTGTTTCTTTTACATTTTTAGGCTTAGACCCTGACCATGTTCAAATCCAGGTTAAAAACAGCTGTGCATACAACTGAAGGATTGTATCTTCACTCTATTTACTGTGATTATTTGTGATTGTAAGTCCTTGTGTGATTTTACTTATTTTCTTGTTTTGAAAAGTACTTTGAATTGCCTTGAGTATGAACTGTGCTATACAATTACAGTAAACCTATCCTTCCCAAAAATCTATCTATAATCTATCTATCTATCCTTGCCTTGCCATGTACAAGTTGGGTTGTAGGAGTCCTCTGATCAAGTTTGAGAACCCCTTGGTCTAAAAACAAAGTGATGCAGAGCACATTTTGCTTCATACATCTTGAAAAGGTCAAATGAATGCAATTAAGAATAACAGACCAATACAGTATAATGCCTTGTTCCGACAGGTAACTACTGTATAACCTAATTTTGTGCGAGTGTGGGGACACCATTAGTCCGTAACCTGCTTGCAGAGGACGTCTTTCCTGTGATTATGTAAGGCACATTACCTTCAAGCACTGTGAGTGGGCCGATAAAACATCTATTTCCATATGAGAACAAACACAGAGCAGCCTTCATGTCGAGTGGGGGGTCGTGCCACTGGGAGAGAGCGCACAGCAATGACAAATGAACATAGCACTTATAGGTTTTTATTCTAGCATTCATTATTTGAAGGGCCATAATGAGATGTTGCAGGAAAGTGCCATGTTTATTTGTGGATTGTCCAGTGGGTGCAGAGACCAATGGGAGGATAGCAAACCTTCATAACAAATTCAACATGTGTGAATTTTCCTGTCTAAGCAAAGAGCATGACCTCTTCACATCTAGAATACAATGAAATAATATTCACATAAACAGCGCCATAACATTAATAACTAAACAATCCAATGGGGAGAAACAAAATGGCTTTAGTCTGTTATAAAGAATAGATATTGTGCATTACTTTTGGACCTTAAACATGAGTGGAGACATGATTGGGATGGATTTCAGTAATGGAACACCTCCATCTGGTGGTAGAAGTGAAGAATTGCACAAAATCACACATTTTCCCCTCAGAATGGCGCCCAGATGTGCGTTGGTGACGTGACTGCAAAAGAGCCATAAACACACACTCCATTGACTACTTACATTAATTAACCAAGATTACAGTTTTTCTCAGTCGCTTTGATGCATTTCTCACATCATTCTTCACGTTTTCACAACAGATAGTGCATTTCCAGTGGCGTTCCAAGGGTACCCTGGGGCCCCAGGCAAAAGAGTCCTTGGGGGCCCCGATACCGACCATATAACCACATAAAAAGGTTAATACTGCAGTAGATATAAATATATTATTTATTTTGCATCATAAAGTGGAAACAGAATTGACAAAATACTAACAACAACAACAAAGATCAGCAGAACAACAATATTATGAAAACATAATTAACAACTAAACAATAAAGCTTATAGGTTCTCAACTCTGTGACAATACTTGCATATTATAGCAATAATCCTGTGGATTACTGCTTTCCAGAGCTGCTCCTCAAGGTGCAATAGATCCTGGTTTATTTGATCTAGAGCAGATTTTGTTTTTAACCTTATCTGGAGCTCATGCCAACTTTTCATGTTATTTATATGGGGTTTGGAATATTCATGCTCTTTTAAATGTGCAACAAGGTTTTTCCAGTTTTTAAACCCTCCTTTAGTTAGAGCATTATTGTCCTTTTTGCCAAATATTTCGCAAGCAAAACAAAACACTGAATCGGTCGAATTTGAATATACTAGCCATGTTCGCTTTATTTTTTCACCATTTCTCATGACCATGTAATAATTTTCCTTTGTGAATCTCCGAGGATTTTGTTCATTGCTTTGAGGAAAAACAATATCCGTCACCTGAAGAGGACCTTTTTTCACCAGGGAACTCTTTTCACCATAATTAAGAACATCAGGCCACTGTCCAGGATCAGAAGATGTCAATTTTATTGGTGTTGCTTTTTCTTGGTCTGTGTCGTTTGAGCTGAAACCAATTTAAAAAACACATGAATTCTCAAAAGAAAAACACAATAACCATAAATAATCCTGATGATCATTACTTGAACAAACACTATGTTTAGTCTCTTTTTACAGCCTTTACAATTACAATTGTTGCTAAAGATGGCTTGCTAAGTATGTCCATATTTACATTACTATTTATGTATTTTTAATTTACACATCTTCAAAACACAAACCAACTTAGATATTGATTTATTTTCAAGTATACCTCTTATATTTGTTTGAAATTATAGATATGGTAGATACTACAAAAGGCCATAGTGTGTAAAATTCAAGCATTTTTAAAACTAAATATATTATTGCACTAATATCATACCTGGAGTGGGTGCTTGTGGTTCTGTCTGGTCCTCTTGGTCAATGGAGGTAGGCGACGAAATGTTGACAATTGCAGTATGGGATATAGCTGACTGCTGCTCTGTCCAGGGCTGTAGAGCTTGAGGGGGCAGTAAACCTTGGCGTGGCTGTACTTGGGGCTGTAGTAGTGTGTGCAGCGGCAGACTGAGCTTAAAGATAAAGAGAAATCAAACATGGCATTAACGTCGTAATGTATTTTGATAAAATATCTTTAGAAGTAAGAATATATATAGATAAAGTACTTACAACTAGCAGCATGTTCCTGATTTGAAGAAGATGAGGGAACTAAAAATCTTCTTAGCAATCCTGAGCAAAAGGGGAAAAATATATAATTTAGTAAGTAAAAATTCAACATCTATTAATTGTTTACATTAACATTAAAATGTAGACAATTTCTTATTTCTAACAATAAATGTACAAGCCTGGGGGCTGCCTGGCATACTGCACAGTCTACCATAGAAAATTAGTATTTTAAAAAGTATTTGGTGACGAAAAGCAATGAGAAATAAATTAGCATGTCTTTTTATAAACTTGTTCACTACACTCATCATGTTATAATTAATTACAAACACTACCTGCTATCAAAGTGTATTAATCCTTCAAAATGCTAAATGCTGTGATGTGATCCGCAAACAAACAAGTTAGTTCCAAGAGCGTCATGTAGACTAGTCACTAGATGAACTAACTCACAGTCACTCACCGCTATCATGCTTTCTTTCTCGTCTTCCTCTTTTTTGCGCTTTTGTTTATCGCTTCCAGAAGGATAACTTCTCTTCATTTGGTCGGACAACTTTGTTTTGCTTTGGGAGAAATAGCACGCTGCCTGCACGCTCCGCTCACCTCACCTCTGTCACTGACACATGTGGGGGAGGGGCGAGAGGAGCGGGGCCCTGTCAGGGGAAGTACCTGTTGTGGCCTGTACAAGTCGACCGCTTGTGTCAAATCAGTCGGCCCTCGGGGGCCCCTGCCGGTTTGGGGGCCCCAGGCAGCTGCCTGCCTTGCCTGTTGGCACGGGACGCCTCTGTGCATTTCTCAGAACAATAAGTGCAAACTGCTAAACCTCGTGCCTCGTTCACCTGCAAAAGTGAATCACTTTCTCAAAATGAAAAGTATTCCAGCAAAAGCAAGTCTCCATGTCTGTGTCGTCAAAATAATATGTCCTCACACTATTGAGTATGAACAACACAGTTAAAGGTGCTTTAAAAGCAGAAAAGGTCAGATTTTGGTGACACTTTACACTTTACACGACTGTACAGCCGACAACTACAGTAAACTAGTTCAACAATTTTGTATGTAATGACTCAAGCGATGAAATGAGGACTATTGGTTTTTATAATGAATGACTATTCAGAAGTCATAAGTATGTTTCATTTTGACTGAGTGGACATAAACAAATGGTAATGTTATAAAACAGCAGAGAACTGTATGAAAGTAACTGATACATGAACAAAAGCATTTGTAATCTGTTCGAAGGAGAAACTGTTACGATGACGTGCATGTCAATCAATGTTGTGGAGAACTTTTAAGTCTGATGTGAAAAAGCACCAAAGCAACTGAGAAAAACTGTAATACAACAATATCCTATTTCTCTGCAGACCTTTCCTGACCTCTAATGAAGCGTTGCAACAGTGAACTTTTCCAATGGTGGAACAGTTAATAATATTAATAATAATGATAATGGTAATAAGAATAATACATCTTTATTTGTAGAGCACTTTTAAAAAACTTTACAGCATGCAGCCGTTTTACATTCATGCAATATTGGACTGTTGTCTTCATCTAGTGGCCACTGTTAACTAGTGCACTAGTGCGTCTGCAAGTTTCTGAGCCAGTGATAGATGTTGCATTGAAATGTCTAGCTTCAGAGCTATGTGTCAGACACAACCAGACGGAGATATGTTCAGGGAGGGTTTTCACTTGTTATGTTTATTTTATCAATAGCTCTTTGTCTTGTGTTCAGGCAAACACTATTTTTTATCCAAATGAGGCCACGTGGAGGAAACCCCAGAGCAAACTGTTTACCACAGGCAAAGTCAAAACGTCTAAATATAACTATTTATGAACTTTTTGGATTCTAACTGATGATATTATTGTCCAAAGAGAATATGGTTCCCCTTCTTTGAGGGGAACTGTTTTTTTGTCCTTAGGCAAGACACTTAACCTACATTTTCTAGTATGAGTCGGGTATGTGCATTATTTATTGGTGGTGGTTGGTGGGGCTGATGGCACAGATGAGTTTAATTGCTTCTGTCAAACTGTCCCATGGCGGCTATGGCTACAGTAGTTTTATCACCACTGTAGAGTGAAATAATAAGTTTCTTTGGGTGACATGAAACTGGCTTTATAAGTACTACTGTATGTATTATTTTTCTGACCTTGGAAAAACTAAAACTTTACTACCCTGCCCCCATACATATGTATAATTCGACTGAAAAATGTACTTAAAGAAATGGTTTAGTGCTTTTCCCTCAATATCTCAATAGGCAGCAACACCCATCACCAGGTTGTACTTTTATTTCTCTAATATGTCATTGATCTGTGAGTTTTTCCAGACTTGATTGCATGTCTCCAAGACACGTTAGTGTCGTATCAACCAGGTCGAGCGTTGCGCTCACAAAACGCCAGACGTCTGGTGGTCCCTAAGGTCTCAAAGGTCACTGTTGGTGGCAGAGCATTTAGCTACCAAGCTCCTTTACTGTGGAATCAGCTTCCCATTTATGTTAAGGAAGCAGATACGGTCTCCACATTCAAGGCCAGGCTTAAAGCACTCTACTTTAATTTAGCATATAATTAGGTATTACATAATATATGGTGTATATATTATATATATATGCTGTATTATGTTATATATTATGTTATATATTATTCAATAATGTATTGTGTTATGTTGTATATTATGTTATATATTATGCTGTATGTTATTCTTTATTCAAGGCTAGGTTTAAAACAGTCCTCTTTAGTTTAGCATATGGCTAGGAAGGTAAGACTCGGAGAAGGTTAAACTCCTCAGAGTGTTAGTCAAGCTGCATAGGGAGTAAGTTTGCTGGGAGAAGTATGGTAACTTGAGCACTATCCTCTCCTCCTTCCTACTTTATCTGTTTAGCATTTTTAGGATTCTGACTGTAGTTTGTTCATTGCTATTCACCCGTTGTCCCATTGTCTGTTTCATGGTACGATGACGGGATCTCTGAGCCTGGCCTCTTCCATCTACACCTGCGGACTGCCCTGCCCGACCCGCCTGGGAGTACTTCAGTCCTGCACCGGACCTGTCCACGTTCAGCGTCCACTGGTCCACGTTCTGTAGCTAGCTTAGGTCCTGGATCATTAGTCTGACCGTCCGGAGGAGCGGATCCCTTTCTCATATGGGTCTCCCTCCCTGTGGGTTTCCCTAGTTCTCCTCCAAGGTTTCTCACTTTTTCCCACTGGGTTTTTTAATAGTTTTTCCTTGTCGATGCAGGAGGGTCTTGTTGGACAGTTAGTGTCCAACAGAAAGGATTGGTGATGATCAGGACACTTTAGCATTCTACAACATGTATGGACATTTTCTTCTGTGTGTGCTTTATACTGTATTCTTCATGTGTTTTAACTGTTGATTCTCTGACCTGTGTTGGTGATTTCAATGGTTTTGTTAAGTCCTCTGAGATGACTTCTGTTGTGACCTAGGGCTATACAAGAATAAATTGTATTGTATTGTATGTGTCTCACTGCATTCAATTCACTTTATCCTCGTATAGCCCTAAATCACAACAGTAGTAATCTCAGAGGACTTAGCAGAAACGGTGAAATAACCGAACACAGATCAGAGAATCAAAAGTTAAGACACAACAAATATAGAGCACATAGGTATTGTTCCATAATTGGTCCATAGGGAGAGACCAATGAATGTTGTAGAATATAGAGTGTCCTGGATCATCATTACAGTTCTTCTTGTTAGACACTATAACTGTTCAACAGACCCTCCTGCATCGGCGAGGAAAATCTCCAAAACCCAGTGGGAGAAAAGTGAGAAACCTGAGGGAGATCCACGTTGACCAGTACTGGGGCTGAGAACATAATGAACAAGAACCGTTCCAGTGAGATCTTGTAAGTGATTCTCTGGCCTGTTTCTGATGCATGCTCTTTTGACATAGTGTGTGAGTTTAACTTGTTCTTTTGACTTAGGGCTTTGTGGTGAGTCTCATGACTGTGTGCACATTTGTATGGTGTGTTCTCAGAAAGTGTTGTTTTCACAACGCTCATAGACAAGAAGGTTATAAAATGTTAAAACCAGCGGCAGCCGGCTTCATTCAAGCAACAGAGAGAGGACTATCAGGATTCACCTATTTAAGATCATTACCAAACAATTTCGATTACAGAGACTCCTACGTCCTATCGAGCTTTGGCTGAGGCCCTTCAGAACCTGTGAATTCTGTGAGGGATCTATAATAGTTTTGTTTTGTTTCATCCGGCTCCATTATGAGCAAATATAACAACGACTTAACGCAGAGGGAGCAGGAGCTACTAAAGATCCGCCGCGACAGCGACACAAAGGCGGCCGAGCTCAGCAAAATGGAGAAGATGCTGGAACAAACCAAGAGCCTTTTGGACAAGAAGAGCGAGTCTGGAGCAGAGAGCAAGGACCTCGAGGAGAACATGGGTCAGTATCAGAAGTTTTTTTTAATCAAATATTAAACATTATAACTTCAGAATCTGTGCTATGAGGCCATAAGCAGGATTCTTACAACATAGAGATCCATCTACTGTATAGTCGTACATCATGAATAGACTGTTGTTGTAACTTTAAGACTAATGTTATTTATGAAACCTTTAAATGAGAGACCCTGATCAATCTTAACAAATATGTACATTTTTCTATTATCATTTCTACAAGTCCTTATTCTGTGAAATTGCATGCACTACACCAACATTATCATTAACAGTTTTGAAAAAGAATCTTCACCAAAACACATGACGGTACATGAGAAAAATTATTAACCCATGTATATAACTTGCTTTAATTGAAATGTCTAAGAAGCATATAGAGACTTCATGGACCTCAGTGCTGCATACAGCTCTCTAAGATTACGTATAAAGTTCAAGAAAATCTGCTGTAAAGTAAAGTGCTGAGGGTGATGCTGTGTTCGTGCCTGCAGAGGACCTGGAGGAGAGGGTCCGCTCCAGCCGCAGACACCGGAGGAGCTCTCTGCATCACACACAGATGCTGGAGAGCCAGATGAAGACGGTGAAGGGGGAGCTGGTGGGCACCCTGGACCACCTGCAGGAGCTGAGGAGTGTCCTGAAGCGATCCCAGCAGAAAGCAGAGGAGAGGAAAGCCGCCATGGAAAAGCTGGCGGCTGGGCTCAGGTGAAAGGGTCTGCTCTGCGCCTGGTTGTGAGCCCTGAGACTAGAACCAGAGGGACTTTTTCTCACATATCTGGACGGATTTGTCAAAATATGGAGCCGCATTTGCAAGGAAATATAAGAAATGAAGTAAGGATCATTCACAATCTTGGGGCTTCAGAATTTAGCACTCAGAGCACTTAGAGGAGAAACTAGGATTATTAGAATAGCGTTAAAAAGTTCTAAATTTATTTCTGTGGTTCAACTCAAAATGTGAAGCAAATATATGATATAGACTTACTGACATGCAAAGTGAAATATATTTTACTAGTTGTTTGTACAAGCTGTGAGCCAGTTATCAACATTATAACAAATAAATTTATCTCACTTTGAAAGTCTGTCATATATTATTTATTTATCTATTTAACTGTTATTTATCCAGGAAATTTCTATTGAGATTAAGAACCTCTTTTTAAAGGAGTACTGGTTATTATTATTATGTACTATATTAGTTTCATATTATAAGTCGAAATACAGAAGTAAATGAGCTTTTGAACATAATGCTAATTAAAGAGTTTCTAGTGTATAGCTGTGGTGGGGAGCAGGACCCCAGGGAGGGCACTAAGCTAGGGGGGAAGGGGGAAAGATGTTTAATATATAATAAATAAAAAAGTGAACAGCTTGTGTTGACAACATATTACTGCTACTGTTTTCAGATGTGGAGGTTGCATATTTTGCGGGGTTCCTAAGAGAAAAAATTTGAGAATACCTGGTCTGTGGTAACTTTCTTTTGCCAATCAGAGAAATCAATTACATTGTGACCTGGGTCTGAAACCAAAACAACAAATTTGCATATTGTGAAAACTCTTTTTCATGTACGCAAACTGTGAACCTGTTTTTCTTGAATAAAATTGTGTTAAACCTAAAAAGTTTTCTTTCTTAACTATGAGCAGGAATTCAACAACAACAACAACAATAACGGTGAGGTTTTTTTTTTATGATTTCATTTTTTTATTATACATATATGTACCGTGATGCCAATGTTACCAATGGCAGTATTCATTTGGTTCACATTAATCGAACGGCAGACTCGGTGCACAGTGGAGCAGCGTGTCTTGTGCCTGTGTCCCTCAGGGATCAATAATGGGCTGTCTGTAGTGAGTCATTTCAAGAAGGCTTTATTTGAACCAGGCCCGTGGCTCTGATCCGGATTAATTTAGCTCCGCACGCTGTCACATGCTGCCAAGAACAAGACATACATTCACAGAAACTCACTGACAATATCAATAACTCCATATGAAGGAGGTGTCGGGTCGTTATGCTGTAATCAAACGTTGTCTATGTTCTTTCTGTTGATTTGGAAAGAATATAGACACACAAATGTTCCTCTTATTTGTGCATTTCTCTGGTGGAGGGTTCCTGCTGGGGTCCAACTACATGTTGTTAGTCTGGAAGGCTCCACAGTTTAGAATATACTTCCTATCGACAATGGTGACAAACAAGTGTGTCGTTGCTTCTATCTGAACTCTGAATATTGTAAAGCGCTTTGGGTGACATTGGTCTGTAAAAGCACTTACTTAATTCTAAACGATCAGGTAGCCATCCATTCTTGCAACATTAAACAATGTGCATATTGAAGTCAAAATTTAAAGTTATTGTGCGTGCATACAGTCAAAGATCGTGTCGGTCACCTTCACAACCCCCCGCAACTGTCACATATATTTCTGACTTGCATTTTAACTTCCGATTTGAACAAAAATGACTATAGAATACATTGAATATTAGAATTTGTGTAATTTTGTTAATCTACGTCACTGGGGCGACTTAGGGCCTGAAGGTTGTGGGTTTGAGCCCATCACAAGACCTACTTCACAACTCCCACTGCTGTTGTGTCCTTGGGCAAGACACTTAACCCTACTTTGCCTGAAGCCCCCGCTGAAAGATCAAGGCCCCTGTGGACTCACCACCTGCAGGAGGATCAGTGAGGGGCTGGTGCTCTGTGTACTGGTGCAGCTCTGACTGCCACCCCCCAAGAAATGGATTAAGGGGAAGATAATGGATGGATGGATATTCCATGTTTAGTTTTGTTTAGATATTCTAATATACACTAGATTAGCTCACGGTGACAATTGAAATGACCAATTAATAATAATAATAATAGTAATACAGAACCTCTGCACTGTGGAAAATCTGGTCTGGTTGTCTCTTATTATGTGATCTTTACCTTTTAGTGTGTTGCGTCTGTGTATCTGTGTACATCTGCAGATGCAACTTACAATTGAATATTGTACATTTTTATACCATACTGAGGGACATTCCAAGTGAAGACATAAGACTCAAAGACAACAAGTTGGTAAAAAATTTGGGAAATGCACCTTTAAAGCTGGAGTATCTATCTTTCAAACCACATTTACGGACCCATGTAATCAAATCCATTTAACTAGTTCCTATATGTGATATATGTCACATTCGTCAGACCAGCTTTGTCAAACATAAAAGTGAAAAAGAGAGGACCACACTTCGCCCAAAGCGTCAAATAGTGAAAGGTCACATGTTTTCTAATAAGTCTAGCATGTTGTGGTCTGACTTGTTGGTAACATTTTACTTTATTACAAGACTTTTTTCTGTTGGGACAAACAAAATGTAACATTTTTGAAAAAAAAAAGAAAAAGTTAGAGATCCCACCTTTAAAGATCTTGCTCTTCAAAAAATTTGTGAAACATAGACATGTCCTGATAAAAACGTAAAATGATCTCCAGACATATTGAATTAGAAAAAGTCGTTGGTCAAAGATTATCTCCGGACATTAAGCCATTACTTTTTTCCAAGTACTTTAAACCCTGCAGAAAATATAGCAATATATAGCAATGCCAGTGCATATATTTTTATTGTGTTGCCTCCCCCAGGACACAGGAAGGCACACAGCTGTGATTTATGTTTATGTGAACAGAGCTGTTTATGGACCATGTTTAAAACGTCAAAATGTCCAGGACTTTAATCTCAATGGGCCTTTCATGGTTAAATAATGGTTAAATAAATGATAAAATGAAACACAGTTTGGTAAATGAATCCTGACATAAAAGCTCATAGTTAAAGTTACCTTGCCAATGTCTAGTTTTGTTGTTGTTGTGATTAGTTAAAACAGGACTTTATCGGCTTAGTTTTGCGCCATCAGCAGTTGGTTAAGTTTTACATTACAGCACGAAAACCTGCGGCTTATATTCAAGCGTGGCCTATATGTGGACGTAATGTACTTACTTTTCAAATTCCGTTATTTTTTACAGGTGCACTTTACAGTCCAGCAAACACTCTAACTCTATGTCCTATCTAAACTCCATGAAATCTGGGTTCAGTACAGTGTATAAAAAAATCTGCAAATTTGTGGATTGTTGGATATAGTGTCATCTGTTCATAATAAAAGCATCTTTTCTTTGGCTGCCTTTATTCCTTTGTGTTTTATTGCGCCGTTTGAAGAGTGTTCCTCTGTGTTCCTGTGGACTTTATTGGAGTTTAATTTAAGGTATCAAAAAGCATCTGCGCAGAATAAAACTACTGTGGCATTTCCTCCACGGATTCACAAAAAACAGGGCTTAACATACTGCTATTCCTCTGATCTGCTCACATGACTGAGAAGAACCTCACAGGAAGTTTAAATAAATTGCATTTTCACTACTTTATGAACAGTAATTGTCTCACTATTTTACCCATAACTGATCGGTGAATGCATCTAGGCCTTTGCTCCAACTCAAATAGTTTAAAGCTCGGGTACTTGATTTATCATCACCTATTTGGATTCTGTCACTGCTTTAGAACAGCTGTTTCGTACAGAAAAGACAAAAAGATGTATGTGTTTATTTATTTAATGCCCATTACTCTCAGCTCAAAGCATCATATGACAACTCACTGGGTCTGTTTTTAAAGTTTGCAAGAGGTTTATTCAAACAAGAGGTTTTTTCAAATAAGAAGACATTTGTGGTGAGATATTCATGCATTTAACAATTTTATTAACTATTAAATTATGATTTCTGAGAGGTAGGGAAGAAGTCTAGAGTCTTAGTAAAATATACAATATCTAAATGTTGGAAAAGTGGATTAGTGGTTAATACTTATGTTTGTATTTTGATATGTTGTTACTGGATTTTCCCATAACAATAGGAATCATCTTTGAGTGTCCAAAAAGCGATATATAAAACTACTGTATTATTATAATTAAACTTCCAACCCCTTTGAACCTGCCAACCTCTGGTCTTACTAACCTAACCCACCCCATCTGCTCCATTTTACTTCATCGCTCTCCTGGATTACTGTTAGAACCACTCATAACCAAGTGTTTTAGTTTAAAATCAATTCAATGTGTTTTCAGAGGACAATATGTTAAGTAGGATATGATATTTAAAGATGGGCTTTTATGAATTCTGACGTGTTACTACTGCTTCAGTGTTCCTGCACATTTTTTCACTTATTTATTTGTAGTTCTTTATGGCTTTTCAGTGACTACGGTCTTTAACAGCTGGAGACAATACAAAGAAAACATTTATATACAAAGTGTTAACAATCTCAGCTCAAAGAACTCAAACTCCACAGCTCCTATACATTTTTTGATGACACCATCCATCCATGGCAGCTGCACCCAATTCACAGAGCACCAGCCCCTCACTGATCCTGCGGCAGGTGGTGAGTCCACAGGAGGATGCTCTGTCAGTGATCACACAGCCTTGATCTTTCAATGTGGGGCTTCAGGCAAAGAGGTGTCTTGCCCAAGGACACAACAAACGCAGACATCAGTGGGAGTTGGTGAAGGACTTCTGGTGGGCTCAAACCCACAACTTTCAGGCTCAAAGGCCACTGCTCTACCAACTGAGCCACTGTCCCGCCGTGTGGTGACACTGATTAGGTATTATCGATTATTATTTGATCTCACACACAAACTGTCCTCTGTGAAGAAACGATATGTAGAAGTAGAAAAACCAGATGTGTCCAATCCACTGGTTCTAATAGTCTACTCGAGCGTTGCTAAACAGACTCTGCTAAACTTTCATCTACTCATCATTTGTCATTTATCATTTATCTTTGGGGTTGGGTCTAATAGAGTGTAGAATTACCAACTATTGGGTTGTAACATTTCCCCTGTCAGAGTAAAAAAAATCTATTTTTGGGACTTGTCCCTAAGAAAATAAAGACTTTAAGTTGACTTTAAATAAAAGGGATCAAATCTTGCTGCATAATTCCATACATTTTCATCTGCTTTATCCATTGCCAACTCTCGGTGGCAGAAGTCAAAGCAGACTTCCCTGTCGACACACTCTTCCTCCAGGTCATTTGGGGAAATCCCAAGGAATTCCCTGGCCAGCCAGGAAAGACCCACGTGTCCTGGGCCAACTGAGTCTCCACACGATTTATAGTTTTTTTAATACCTTCTTTTTCCTTGTGTCTGTCCCATAATCACCTGACCATCATCCTCTGTTTTCTCATCCTGATCCAAGGTCTTGGTCTGTAGAAAGGTTCAGTTTTCTCTCGCAGCAGATTTCATGTTTAAATGCATGTTTACAGAGGCACTGAGGAAATTAAGTCTTTCATATTTGGCCTTGAGGGTGTAACCCAACAACAATGCAACGACATTCTGTGAAATGAAGTGAATGAGTTCATGGAGGCGTCTGGTTTATACTTTGCTTATGCTCTATCACTCCTGCTCAGACCGGTTTAGGTTCAAAGATACACCCAACGAGTGGAAATTATCAGTAAAGTGGAGGTAATTGCACTACTAGCGTGTCATGTACAGTAGGTGTGTATTTTAAAAAACATTTCAGTCATTATTCAGTCAACAGCAGACAGTATTTGATATGTCAAACTCTACAGATATAGAATGCGTGCATGCATGTGTGTGTGCGCGTGCGTGTGTGTGTGTTTGTGTGTGTGTATTGTATCTGTCTTTTGTTCTTTTGGTGCACATGTGGGAAAGTGGATTTTCACAAGTGGTTTTAAGTGCTTTTATTGTGTGTTTAGAGTGTTCCTTTATTTAGTTTTATGCTTGCATCTTTAATACATCTTTCCTTGGACACTTCCCCAAGTACCCACACCAGGGCAGGGAGGGCCAGAGAGGGTCCAGAAGGGACAAGAGTTCCGGAGCCGTGGTCTGGGCATCATGGCGAGTGGAGATCCACTGGCTGAAGCAACGGAACAGCTATCAAGAAATTGAAGCCGGAGAAAGAGGAATTTTTAGCGAATTTCTTTGCGGGCCAAGATGTTGTTTCTCTACTCCCCACAGGCTCCTTTAGTGGCAAAGGAAATGGCTTAAGCTAGGCTAAAGGCTACATTCCTCACTCACTCTGGTGCATGTGGTTAACTCAGATCAAATCGTTTCAATCTGCAAAAGAAGTTAACCCCTCCCACGTGTTAACAAACTAAATGAAATTAGTACGATGGTTTGGTAAGAACAGACTAGATTCACCCACAATTGGGCCAAATATCAAGAAGAGGTGTAACATGCCATTGTATCCCATTACCATCAATAGTGCAAGTTACTGGAATGATGATACTCAATCATTTCAGGGGCCTGAGAGTAAGTAAGTAAGTTATCTTTATTTATATACCGCCTTCTCACTGCAGATCTGAGTCTCAAAGCGGTTTACAATTGTTAAGTTTGGGCATTTGTCTCTCACTCCACACAGAGATGGGAGCGGGGTCGCCAGTACAGGAGGCGCATGCCAGAACTATTGGACATATTTTTAGTGGTAGGGGAAATTTTAGTACCCGGAGGAAACCTACACAGACACGGGGAGAACATGCAAACTCCACTCAGAAAGGCCCTGGTTCGACCGGGATTCAAACCCAGGACCTTCTTGCTGAGAGGCGAGAGTGCTATCCACTCAGCCACCGTGCGACAAGTGACATGTCTGTATTAGGTCAGGCATGTCTCAAAATCTTTCAAATGTGTCGCAGATAAATGACAGCTAGTGCAGTTCTGAGGTTAATTGAGAAACATATTTACTTATTACCTCCTACACAGCGGCCACAGGCATCTCTGTTACACCATGTGTTGATCCTTTTAACCGACATGTACAGGCCACGCACACAAGGGACTGTCCTAAAGATATGTTTTAGTCTGTTTAATTTACTGATGTTTGTGCTTTCCATGTTTAAAATGATCTTGTTGATGTCTTCAACCGCTTACACTATCACCCGCAGGCAAACAGCATGTGGCTGAGATTTGTAAAAAGAAGACTAAAAGAAAGTGACCAGAATGGATGCAATCTACACTTAAACGTCGGGAAGCTCAACTCAAAATGCTTCTCTACTGCCTCACTGTGGATACACGTATTCTCCTTTAAATGTACATATTGTTAGCTGTTGTGGTTCCTTTGGCACTCACCCTCTCACGAGACGCTCCTGAAGAAGACGCTTCTAATGAAGATGGAAGTAATCCGTTGAAACGTTTCAAGGTGATAATGTTGCTAAATTACATCTCTCTGATTTAGAAGAACCCAATACCTTAATTTACTGAGAAGACAAGATAAACTTTCCTAAACCATGCATGCATATATTAATTTTCACCCAAGTATATACTGTAAGTTTATACGTTAAATGTTAGGTTTCATACTTTGTTTCTTTATTAAGTTAAAACATAGTTAGATAGTTTTAAGTATAGTATTGTAATTTTTTTGGTGCTTGTGTGATCCTCCTTCCTGTTCCTGTTCCGTCCTTCCTGTTCTGTAACTTGTGGGACGGATAAACGATCTCTTTAGATGCCCCTTGCCATTAAAAAGATATTTATATTTGGACATTATTACTAGAGGATCCTTATACAAACACTTCTGCTGTGACAGGATATTAAGCCTTATTTGCTTCACTTAAAGTTCATTTGTTCAGTATTTACCACATGTGCCTTTACTTAAATGACAATGAAGACAGAGAACCAGGCTTTTTTAAAAAACAAGACCCAACGTGTGCCGGAGGTCTGTCCCAATTAAAAACACTTGGCACCAGCAAATTTAGAACAACAATTGTGTTATGCAATGAGACTTGAGTCAGGACAGGTCAGACTTGTGTTATCACAAGTTTCTTTTTTGTGTTGAGTTTTACAGGGAGGTTTTGCTGAGATGTTCTTCTTCTTGGTTATCTTTATCTTGGCTATAGGTCGACATGGATTTTGAACATATACTGTAATTGTATATTTTGATATTTTTGATTCGTCAAATGAAATCTAGCATACAATATTTACATATATTTGCATTACTTATTTGGTTGAGGTAGGGAGGGATCATTGAGAGTACCAGAAACATTGAATACATGTACATTTATATATAGTTTGACACAATTTTGATGCAATTTTTGTGATGAAAAATTTTCAGTTCTCGTACTTGTTTTGTCAATCCTAATTCCAGTTGAACAAACTTAGAATATTACCAGGTTTCAGTTAGTCCTTTTGAATACAACTAGTGCAGTGTTGAATGTACTGAGTGACAAAAGGTGAGGCGACAGTGATCATAGCCACCAGTCACTAAATATACCTGAGTGAGCCAGATACCTGAATGAGCCATGTACCTGAATGAGCCATGTACCATATAAGAGTGATAATACATTGTGCAGACTAATATTTACAACAAAGGCCATGACTGTTTCTGCACAGACCTACGGTATGAGCTGGACCAGACCCAGCGCGACGCCCAAGAATGCTTCGTGTGTCAACTTGTTTTGTTACACACTGTACCACACATCAATGGTTCTGTGTGGAGTTTGCATGTTCTCAATAGCTGGGAAGGTTTCCTCTGGGTGCTCCAGTGTCCCCTTCCACTAATAACATGTACAATAGGTATGAATCTTGTTATAGTGAATGGATGGTGATGATTGGATGCTCTAATGCACCAGGTGACAGACAGGCTTTAGAACCAGGACTCAGGCTGTACAACAAGGACTGAGGCTGTGCAGTGCAGCAATTAGGAGGCTCCCAGGCGGGGGGACAGCCCATGAGTCCGAGCCAGGGGAGACAGTTCACATTTACAGATGAAGTTTTTAAATAAAAACACCGCAAATTAAATCCATACAAAAGTCCACACTTAAAATACGTTGAAAGAAAAAGTATCAAATTAAAATAATTCACTGTTGCACATACAGTTTATAATTTAGTGAGCAGCCCGCAGTGTCTCATAATCATGCACAAAAACCAGGACTTGGGCAATTTCCTTCACCAAAGTCCCTCCTACGTGTTTTGTGTGTGTTGTGTCGAGAGGCTGAAGTTATCCTCAGCACAATGGGACAGAATGTGCTGAGGCAGCCACTGGGAGTGATGGGCCAGATGTGACTAGAGGTGGCAAGAAGGCTTCAGGGGGATTTTATTTCGGTGCCAATGTTGCCACAAGAACAGCCCCTCGACCTCACAGACCATAACAAGCAGTTCATTCAAGTTTTTCCACTGAATAGCCCAACCCACATGCCCAACTGCATGTGGTGAAAACTGAATCATAAAATATAAAACTGTAAGTACTGAATATGATTTAGTCACATATGCTTCTACTCGCGGGGGGCGACAGTAGCTCAGTTGGTAGAGCATTGGCCTTTGAGCCTGAAGGTCGTGGGTTTCGAGCCCACCATAAGATCTACTTCATGACTCCCACTCATGACTGCTGTTGTTGTGTCCTTGGGCAAGACACTTAACCCCACTTTGCCTGAAGCCCCCGCTGAAAGATCTCAGCTCCTGTGGACACACCACCGGCAGGAGGATCAGTGAGGGGCTGGTGCTCTGTGTACTGGGTGCAGCTCTGACTGCCACTCCCCCGACCCAGAAATGGATTAAGTGGAAGAAAATGGATGGATGGATGGATTCTTCTACTAGCAGCGGGCAATACAACATACATGAGATCATCACATTGAAATGACTGAAATTATGACAATATTTGATATGAAATTGCCATGAAAATAAACTTGCAGTGTACTACGTCAGCAGGTTAGATTCATCAAAGTTTGTGTTTACAGGGCCTGTATCAGATCAATGTAAAAATTATAATCACGTTGTTGAGAGACATGTGATAATATTTGTTTAGTCATTCATATCCTCCTATGACAACACCGCTCTTCAGCAACACACAATAGTTTCTCATGTGGCAATTTGAAAAAAATGTTTTTGTTTTTATCAGTTCAAACAAGCTTTGAATAGATATGATGTATTTTGTGTTTTCAATAGGTATTTGATATGTGACATGTAAAGAATTTGCATGTAATTTATAACACAGTATTTTCGCAAAACATACTCATGGTACTTACATAAACATACTAAATAAAGATACACTGTGACATGTGTCTCTGTAAAGTTCTTATTTGATTTCACATTGAACCTAATTTCAGGGAGAAAATAAATATGCCGTTTTATACAGTGTATGTAATGCTAGAGCTACTACTACTACTACTCTGCCAAGTACTGCTGGGGTCGCCAACCTTTTTCAAGCCGAGGGTGACCTCAAGATCACCAAAAGCTCGAGGGTTATTTTATGTTGTTGAATTGAAATTAATTGCGTGCAAAGGTAAAACAATAGGGAGTTCAGCCTCAGTCATTCATTTCTTATCATGGATTCTGAATTTCAACTATCATGTATTTATTTGAGTTTATCTTCTTTTTTGCAGTTACAGAAACTTTGAGTACTCTTCTTTCAAAACACTGAACATTTATCTATATGTAATAAAACCCACAGCTAGTTCCTGACTCAAACAGTTTGGTTCTATCACTAGTTTTCACATAACTGTATTTTTGGCCACCGTCCCAAATTTTGATCTGCTTTTCAAATCTGCTCACTTTGCCAATAAAAAGCTGTCAGCCCAAAGCGCTTCAAAATGAAAGTTTTGTAGCTAACGCCCTTCAGCTGGCTTTAAAACTGTTCTGTGCAGACTCTGGGTCGACTAAACCCAGGAAGTCTGTGTGCAGTGCATAGAAATACAAAGAAATAAGGCCTTTGTCTTGATTTTAGGATATTTTTCTACATCATAATTTAAGATTTACTTACAAAATTAACAAAACACGTCTCATTTCACGTGAAACAACACACACATTTGAATTGAGATAACAAATGCCATGCTTGATATTGGACACAATCTGCTTGCTCCATTTCCAAATCATGGGAAAATATAATAAAATCACAATCCTTTCATTTGCATCAAGTAAGAATGAGTTTCTTTTGTAGTGTGTGTGCGTGTGTGTGTGTGTGCGTGCTTGTGCTTATGTATGCATGTGTTTGCATGTGTGTTTGGGTGAGTTAGAGCCATGTTGTAAGAGTAGAGGACTTAGGGCGGGACAGGGCACACCTCCTGCTCTCATGCGGATGTTGTTGCAGGGTATAAAGTGGAGGTATTTGGAGCAGGAGGTGCGGACAGGGGAACAACAGCAGCAGCACCTGGACTCCTCTCTACATCTGTGATAATATTCTACAGGTAAGAAAACCAAAAAGTGAGAATTGATACTGCTATTACGGCAACAAAAAGTCCAGAAGTTGTTTTTGTTTGATTCGTGCATGGGTTTGGGCTGGGTTTAGCCTGGTCGTACCACACCATAGTACAAATTACATGCAAGGAAATTATAATTGAGCGGAGTTTACGGATGGCTAAGGCCAGACGGCTTGGTTGTGTCTTATAATAATGTTTTTTCAATGAAACAAGCAAAACATCTCTTGATTTACTTAAAATAGAACAAATTACACCAGCAATTTTCAGCAGTTGTTGATGAGTACCTAACTTTCAAACCACAAACATGTCTTTTGTTTTGTGTAACTAAATCCAACTAGCTTTCAAAACAGTTCAGTTCTAAAGTTTTCACATGCAATTGTTTTATCATTAATGTTTTTTAAGTTTTTAGTTATCTAAAAAAAAACTGAAAAAGAGAGGACCACCTTCACTCAGCTCACAGGGCTCTTATAACTTTACGAAGCATATTTCTGTACAAGATATTGACTTGTTATGGTCTAATAATTTGGTCACAACATTTCACTTTTACAAGACTCGACAAAAACAAAGAAAATGTATTATATATGAGCAAAAAAAGTTAGCAATGCCCTCCCTTAAAGATCAATTCTATAGTGTAGAAATGTCATAGTTGCAACACACAGGGCAGACCAGTGTGAATAGTAAATTGTGGTTTAATATGTAAAACAAAATCAGTGATTGTCAAACCAACAAACAACATTGTGTCGTGTTTTCAAATAATCTGGATCTAAGGCAGGGGGTGACAGTGGCTCAGTTGGTAGAGCATTGGCCTTTGAGCCTGAAGGTCGTGGGTTCGAGCCCCTACAAGACCTACTTCAAGACTCCCACTGCTGTCGTTGCGTCCATGGGCAAGACACTTAACCCCACTTTTGCCTGAAGCCCCCGTTGGAAGATCTCAGCTCCTGTGGACTCACCACCTGCAGGAGAATCAGTGAGGGGCTGGTGCTCTGTGTATTGGGTGCAGCTCTGATTGCCACCCCCCCCCCCCCCCCCCCCCCCCCCCCCCCCCCCCTGACCCAGAAATGGATTAAGGGGAAGAAAATGGATGGATCCGAGACAAATTCAAGATCAATCTGCTGTCTGTGTATAGTTTATGCACTGCAAATATTATTGTTGTGATTTTGAATGACTTTGATATGTTTTTGATATGTACAATGATCTATCAGTACTATTGTATTCTGGAAGAAGACATATGAGAAGTGTTTGGATGTGGTCTTTCTGAAACCATTTAATACAAGTTTTGTTTTGGTACGTTTGCGATTCAGATCTTTTTACTTTCCTCATGCTCCCATCATTTTACTTAACATTAAGCAGCAGATGCAGACCTGTCTTATGTCTATCATTTAACTTTAAATTTATTGCGACACCTGCCTCAAATGTCATTACTTTAGGTGTGGCTGGGAGTGTTGTTATGTATTTGTGCCAACTTATAGTTACAGCTACACCCTGTTTCAGTAAACCAGATTTGCTTCTTTGACAATATAATTGGGACTTTCCCGATGATTAGTATTGTAACGGCACCACTTGAAATATATAGAATAACAAATGTTTATTGTCATTCCAGCAGGTTCAACACAATCAAAGCTTTTGTACAATCTACTGGTGAAACTCGGAAAAGTAATTTATTGGTTTGAACAAAAATAATTGACAATTTATTTCTGTTATTCAAGTTAAATTGCGACACCAATTTATGATAAAGACTCACATGCAAAGTGACATATGCCAAGTTATTGTTTATTATAATTTTTATGACTATGGCTCACAGTATGGCTCACAATTACCAACATTATTGCAGATAAATGTTGTATAAATCTCACTGCATGTAATAAGTCTCATATTAGTTTGACATAAATAGACTTGCACGTGTAATGGCATATTCACTGAAATGCCTTTGAGACTGGTATATACTGTTCTGTTTTGGAATATGTTGATTCCTATTTGTTTTCTTGTCTGTCAGTGCGGTACAGCTCTTTAACCACATTTAGGGCACACCTCCACGACCTCAGTTTAAGGACACACCCAGGAGCCCTCTCTCATGATGTAACAAGTTAAACAATATCCCTGCTCTTCAGGTTCTGCAGCATAAAGACATATTCTATGTTGATTACAGCCCAACACAAGCTGCGACTTTCAACAGGAAAACAATAGATTTAAGTTAGCTCACCACTTGTAACAACCCCAATTAAGACAAACCAGTTTTAATTGGGGTTTTGAAAATGGACAGTAAGCCATAATCATTCATATTTACAACAAAGACATATGTCACTTTGTAATTAATAAAATTTAAGAACAGTGTTGTAACTTTTCAGATTTTTACCTGTACTTATAGTCACACGGCTCTTCCCTACGTTTAAACAATAGTACACATTTTTATTTAATTTGTAATCCATATTTTCTGTAATTGTTTAAGATTCTTAGAGATTAGAAAGGTATACACTAGAAATATCATATGTGAATACTGAACCTATATAGCTGGCACACTACATCAAGGTAATTCAAACCTTTGGGAATTGTTCAAATATTGACAAAATCCCTTTGTGGAATATTTGGTTATAAATATAATGTTGTGTTCCTTCCTCAGGCCAAAAGCATCATGTCGATGGAACAGATTTTCAAAGGTGCGGGGCAGAAGGACGGCCTGCAGGTGTGGAGGATCGAGAAGGGGAGTTTGAACCCTGTCCCCAAAGAGCAGCATGGGAACTTCTTCAGTGGAGATTCCTACATAGTGCTCCACACCGCTGGCAAGGCCCACAATGTCCACTCCTGGGCAGGTGAGCAGCCATCAGGACGTTCAGGGGCAATAACTGGATAACAAGTCTGAATATCTGTAGAGAAATCACCTGGGAATGTAGATTGTAGTGTGGCAGTCCGGTTTTCCTAAATTGTTTGGGTAATAATGGACAAAGACCATTCATAATGACCATTGGATTTTTTATTTGTATATAGTGCCTTTTACAGACCAGAGTCAGAAAGTGCTTTACAATTTGTCCTATTACTCCACAGATGGTCGCATGCCAGACCTATTTTACATGTTTTTAGTGGTAGGGGAAACCGGAGCACACAGAGGAAACCTATGCAGACACTAGGAGAACATGCAGACTCCACACAGACCATTGCATTTTGACCCAGGGTTGAATTTTTAAAAAGCTGGTTGAATATTTGTTTGAAGCTTTGGAAATTCATTTTTTGGCATTATGAGGGTATTTTGGTGACATTTCCTCATAACATGAGTTTGGAAATTAATTTTAAGATTTTCTTTTTTTTTTTTTTTTTTTTTACAAAATAGTCAGTTTAGTCCAATGATGTCATATTTTTCATTTTTTATATTAAATTAAATCACATGGTTGTCAGTAAATATACGTTTTAAAGTTGATGTCAGCAAAATACATTGATTGTTGATGTCAGCAACATACAAGGATTTGAATTAATTTCGACCAATCAAGAAGCTGCGTGGGTGAACATGGGCAGGTCTAACCAGTTTCACACCCTCCACAGTTTGAAATGTAACTGACATTCACTTTAAAATGAGGTATAACCTTCCATAACAGCCTCTTATCATGAATGGTTCAAGTTAGTCATAATAATCCTTGTGTTTTGACATATGACGTCATAAGAGATAAGAAGAGAGAGAACCTTTATTTGACCCACGGGGGTAAATGTCAATGTTACAGCGCACATACGGGACGGTAGTAAGAGCACACATAATATACAATATAAGTAGCTGTTATTTTTCTTAGCTAGCTGTAAATGCTTCAATATCAATCTCAACATAGAACCCTTCCTATTCCATTGATTTGGAATAATTGTGGGATAATTTGTTCTGTGCAAAGTAAACTAGTGCAGTCATTTTAAGATACCTGCCAAAAGTGCTAGCACTGCACATATGAAAGACACTGTTACAAAACAAGCTTTGACTGTCGCAAAACATGGCGTGGTTATCATTGATTGTGTCTTCCATAAGTACACTGAGACAAGAGTGGTCTGTGGTAAAAGTTGAGTTGTGTCCCCTCTTCCCATATAAACGTGGGTAAACCAGTAAAAGCATGTATTTTGGATAAGATAAATGGCATTTTGTCCCATTCTTCCCACCTGAAGATTGACACATTGCTAATCTCTATTCCTGGTCTTGCTCCACAGGCAGTGAGTCTTCCCAGGACGAGTTTGGTTCGGCGGCCATCTTAATGACGCAGCTGGATGACTTTCTTGGAGGAACCCCTTGTCAGTACACAGAGTTTCAGGGTGAAGAATCTGTAACATTTCAGAGCTACTTCAAACCTGCCATCAAGTACAAGGTCAGCTCTTCTCGCATATCACCTACACTGCTAAACATGTCGAACTTTTTGTATAGGATTTGCATTTTTTTTAAAGTACATTTAACATTCTCAAAATGTGTATCTTTGACATTTTGGGGCTGTCTCTGCATTGGGGAAAAACAAAAGCAGAATATTTGCAAAAGATCCCATTGTTACTACATGACAAATACAAATTTTAATAAGTTATTTGATGAATACAAGTGCTAGCTCAAAGAAGAATCATAAAGCAGGAAATGTGGCACAGATGCGATGAACCGGGAAGAGGGCTCATTCCAACTCTCCCGACTGTATGGCTGTGAGCTCTTTTATTTCTATCCTCAGCAAGGAGGCGTGGCTTCAGGCTTCAACCACGTTGTGACCAATGATGTCGATGTGCAGCGTTTGATGCACGTGAAAGGCCGGCGTTTTATCCGAGCCACGGAAGTCCCTATGTCCTGGAATTCCTTCAACTCTGGAGACTGCTTCATCATTGACCTGGGGAAGGTACTGTCTGAGCTTGAACAATAATACTTCTTCTTCTTCTTCATCTCCTCTACAGAAGTCACTTAATGACACCTTGCTCTATAGACTACCAACCTTGAAGCCAAATGTAACATGTACATTGTTCTATTGTGAGGTCAATAAAGTTTAATCTTATTTTATATTATCTGGAGGTGCTCTCTGCTCCTTGGGCAAACCCAGTTCAGTGTGTTTCTTTATCAATACCAGGCCTGTAAAACCGGTCCTCAAAGGGCCGTTGTGGCTGCAAGTTTTCATTCCAACCAAGGAAGACTGCAGGTTAAGTCTGGTGTGCTCCTGCTTGTTTGGAATGAAAACCTGCTGTCACACCTGCCCTTTCTGGAACCAGTTTGACATCCCTGATCTGTTTAAAAAAAAAAAAACAACATATTTTTGACTTACTTTTTACTTTAACTACTATAGAACATTTACCACTGGTCCGGAACCAACTGTAACCGTTTTGAGGCACTGAAGACAACACATTTGGCCCTTGACATCCGCGACAACGAGCGCTGTGGCCGAGGCGAGATGCACAGGATCAACGAGGGAAGCGAACCGGAAGAAGTTATCTCAGTAAGATTCACTGCTTTTTCCTCATTTGTTATCTTGCTTCAAACTATATAGATAAACTATATAGGTGTAACCAAAAACATTAAAGGGGTAAAAGCTGTACCCATTTTTCAAATATATAATGATTTGTGCTGTTTATTGACAGATTCTTGGGCCTAAACCGGACCTCCCTGCTGGATGCCCTGAATCAGACGCCAGCGTGTCAAGGAAGTCCAAGTGTGTGGCCACTCTCTACAAGGTAAACAAATATATACTTTGCTATGCTTTGTCATGTTATATATATACTGATGGTAAACAATAAAATGTGATAAGGGTAAATATACATGTGTCTGGTTGCTTGTATGAAGGCCGCAGAGGTTGTCTTTTCGAATCAAAAAAGCTATTGATAATGTGTTTAGATCTCGGATGCTGCCGGGTCCATGGAGACGACTCTCGTGGCTCAAAAGAACCCATTCCAACAAGCCATGCTTAGTCAATCTGATTGCTACATCCTGGACAATGGAGGCGACCGCAAGATCTTTGTCTGGAAAGGTACACACACAGTTTTTTAAAGAATATTTTTGTGAGCAATATATAGCATTCCCTATAGCTTTATGTAGCAATGGTACTTTTTTATTACTATATTCTATTTATTTTGTTATGTATAACTACTGTGAAAAATGTGAAATGTATGTGCCTTATGATTATTGTGTTTGTATTCAAAAATTAACATAATAATTATTTATTTTTTGTGTATCCCAATAGGAAAAGATGCTAATCCTGAAGAGCGAAGGGCAGCTCGGGCCATTGCAGACAACTTCATCAAAGAACACAATTACCCATCTCACACACAGGTACAAAGTCAAATTGATTCAATGAGTACCAAATATTAACAGCCCTTTGCTTCTCTATGTCTACTGTATAGCTTCAGCAATATAGTTATTCCTTCAAAAAATTCCCTGCATTTTTTTGTACATTGTAAATCACAGCAACATTTGTCTCAAAAGACGAATTTGTTGATTTGTTAAAAGGAAATATAAAAATGAACAATGTTGGTCAAAAAAGAAATAACAAAGTCTCAGGGCTTAGGTTGACCTTCTCATACCATAATTTTGTTTCTAAAGCACTTTCACATTTGTGACTCTCGACCAAAGGACTATACACAAAACATAGAATAAATAAATGTAAATAGGATCCAGGACACTTGACATTCAACAACGTTTATGAGTATTTATGTTTTATGAACTTTTATGTTTTATGAACATCTATGAACATTTATGAACATTTATGGACATTTATAAACATTTACAGACATCTGCCCCTGGAGTAATGTGTTTTTCATCATTGCATTTCTTGTGTTTAAACCGCTGTATTTACAAATCCAATGGTTTTGTAAAGTCTTCCAAAATAACTACTGTTTTAGGGCTATACAAGAATAATTTTAATTGAATTAAAATTGAATTGATATTTACAGAGATTAGCAACATATTGTGACAATATCCTCAAAATAGACTAAAAATCCGTCTCAGCTAGTCCAGGTCCACTCATCTTTCTTTTCCATATTTTCTGCTCTCTGGTGCAGATCCAGATCATTGCAGCTGGAGGAGAGAGCACTCTGTTCAAGGATTTCTTCTTTAACTGGCTGGACAAAGATGAGACCACAGGCCCCAGTCAGGTCCACACTTCAAAAGGAATCGCCAAAGTGAAAAAAGTTCCTTTCAACGCCTCCAAGCTTCACGAAAACAAAGCTATGGCCGCCCAGCACGCTATGATTGATGATGGCTCAGGCGATGTAAAGGTATACAAAGATATAAATAATCACATTTTATCATTTCTATTTTTTAGCGATAGAACCATCCCACCGTATTCTTTTTTTCAGAAATACTAATAATGCCAACTTTTCTTTTTTAGAGATTATTTAGAACCACTAGGCCGTGCATATAGCTTTCTGGACTGTGTATTATCAAATTAACCAAGCTAAACTTAACAATCATTCCAATAAAATATATCTTGGTTTGTTGCTATGTGTATAATTTGAATATTATCAAACCAATAATGCTGCTCTGGTCTGTTGCACAGTCTTGTACAGTTATTCCAATGTGGTTTTACTGCAAATGGCAAATTAAAAACAACATACTAAACACTATATTCACACAGAAGTTTTTCTTATGCTTTCTTAAGCTTTTTGAGATGTTTGTTGAATCAATACATGCTATTTTGTTTAAAATCTGTAGTTAATGGTTTGAAACATTTTTGTGATTTTGAGAAACTCAGAAACTTTTTTTACCCATGACATTTATTCGTTGTGATGTCCTAGATCTGGCGTGTGGAGGACAATGGTCAAGTTCCAGTGGACCCATCAACATATGGTCAGTTTTATGGAGGAGACTGCTACCTGGTGAAGTACAGCTACAAGTGTGGATCACAAACCAGGCACATCATCTACTACTGGTGAGCAAAGACTCTTCATTGGGATTTATGTGCTTGTGATATAAATTTGATTTGACTGACCGTAGGCTTTGAGCAAATAGAAGTAGTGAGGGGTTTGAATGGCAGACTAACTTGTTGTTACAGTAGGTTTAACTTCCAATGAATCACAATTGTCCATGTGACTTCTGCTTTTAATGTTCCATAGGCAGGGAAACAAGTGCTCCAAGAATGAGCTGGGAGCATCTGCAGTTCTTGCTGTTGAAATGGATAAATGTATGGGAGGAGTTGCTAATCTGGTACAGTGTTTATTTTAATCCTAAATACCATTGTGTTGGGTTTGGTTTACCAAAATAATCTCTTATTGTTCTGCCTTCACAGGTGCGTGTGTGTCAGGGGGAGGAGCCTGCTCACCTGGTCAGCCTGTTCAAAGATAAGCCCTTGGTGGTTTTCTTGGGTGGGACGTCCCGCGGAGGACAGACCGCTGCAGGGAAAACCCGACTCTTCCACATCCGCAAGAGCTCCACCAATGCAACCAGAGCTGTAGAGGTCAGACATCCTGTTTTTGGATTGTATGCAGAAATAGCACATAGGAGTTTGCAAGCTTGGATGATCTGAGGATTTATGTTGCTAGGGGTTGGGGTTGCCCTTGGTGGGATCCCTAATAGAAAACAGTTCCAAAACTCACCACCAGGCCTGGAGCGAGGCCTGGGTTCATGGCTCGTATGAGAGTTCCTGGTGGATGGGCCTTCGCTCATGGGGCCTGGCATCTGCTTCGTATACCTCATCAGCATCCCTGAGAGGGGGTTCCAGGCATGTCCCACCAGAAAGGGGTCCTCGGATAGACCCAGGCCACACTGAAGTGGTCTCTCAGCTGGCCTAGGAACTTATCAGTATTTCCCCAGATGAGCTGGAGGAAGTGTGTGGATAGGGAAGTTTGGATGTCACCGCTTGAGAACAATGCCCCGCGACCTGGAGCAGGATGAAATTTAAGATAATACATGTATGAAACCTTTTAAATACTAAGCTAGAAAACATGCTATGCCATGTATAAAAGCCAACAAAGTTACAATATAGCCAGATGCTAAATACTAAAATGAACTAACCCAAGACTATTGCCAGGACTAAACATAACTTTACGTCATTTGTTTTGTTGCAGGTTCAGCCCACTGCCTCCTCCCTCAACACCAATGATGTGTTTGTGTTGAAAACCCCAAACAATATCTATCAGTGGAAAGGAGTGGGAGCAGCAAAGGTTGAGATGGAGGCAGCCAAGTACACGGCCAGTTTGCTGGGGGGCAATGTCACTGAGGTCGCAGAGAAGAGCGAGCCAGGTGACTGAGACGTCCATAAAACACGAGTAGATTTTTTTGATGGAATGGAAATATAGTTTTAAGCAAATGAAGTCACAAATAAGGAAAACATTCTTTGGAAATGAATTGGGAGATGAGCAGGCATAAAGATAATAATGATAAGAGTTTTGGTCCAATTCCTAGATTTATATCGATATACAATCAATTAATTGCACTTTAACTGGGAACTTAGAAAATACCAATACCAACACTACTACAATAACACTTTACTATAACTATTTACTATTACTAAGATTTATTATTGCGATGAACATAAATTGAGTTTTGCTGTTTCTTTTTTGCATCAACAAGATAAAAATGATAATAATAAAAATCAGGAATGTCACGTGAAAATGTAAATCTTTTTGCAGCCGTTAATGGCAAAGGCACTTATAAGTTTGCTTCTGCCTTCTCCTTTTGAGCTTTCTTTCTTTCTTGAATTATAAGTGCATGTAAAAATAATACTAATAATAATGTAAATTACTTAAACAAAAGTACTCAAAAGTATTGTCTTTGTTCACATTACGATTACAGTATGACATTTTTTCTGTTAGATGTTAAAAATAAAATGATTGCTTCTGATTGTAGATGCTTTCTGGGCTGCACTGGGAGGAAAGGGAGACTACCAAACCTCTCAGAGTCTCCAGCAGTCCTGCCGGTCCCCGCGTTTGTTCACCTGCTCTAACGCCACCGGAAATTTGATTGTGAGTGTCTTCTGATGCCTCCAGTGAATCTGCCACACACATGTTCTTGGCTAAACTATGTGAGTTGTGTGTTTAGGTGGAGGAAGTACCTGGAGAATTGACACAGTTGGACTTGGAGACGGATGACATCATGATCCTGGATGTGGGGGACATGGTACGAAGTTCAACATTAATCTATACCGTTTTCAAAGTTATTTGAAATTTATAATATAATAATTATAATTAATAGCATTATTTTTGTCCATGCTAGATTTATATTTGGATTGGAGAAACGGCTAATGAGGATGAAAAGAACGGTGTGCAGGAGATTGGTGAGTAAATAAGAACAGTTATAACTATCTCTTTATCATAAAATTCCACTGTAAAAAAAAAAAATATATTATTTTCTTTTTGTCTATTTGACGTTGTGTCGGTTACAGTGGCCAATCAAGACATTATGATGCCCACAAGCTCAAATACGCAAAAAATATACTTTCTTTTCACATTAAAAGTTGCATAAACACCTTTTAAAGCAGATATATCACATATTACTTTTGTCCATTTAAAATATAATGAAACTATTTACTGTAATTTTGTGTTCAAGAATGTGTAATTAAGTGCAAAATATATGATGAAACATGTGTCAAGGGTTAATACAGCTTTCAGCATGCCCTGAATTATTTTGTTTTGCATTTTCCAAACTTGAAAATTATTGTCTGTGACCACATCATAATTCATTAGCACCACTTTACAATGCCGAAAACTGTCCTGAGTGTGGTGTCATAGTGGTAAAATGACATTACAGGAGTTACATAGTTGTGTTCAAATAGTCTCCAGGTCTGTTTTTGATGATGGAACATAACATCCCTTCTGCTCATTTGAGAGTTGACAATGTATTCAATAAATTCCCTCTTCACACAATGCCACTATATTTGCTGAAAGAGAATAGCTAAACCAATGGAAAGAGATCTTACTTATTAATCATTATCACCACATATGAACACATACACATCATGCATCTCCAAGTTCATTTCAGGTTGACTTGGATTATTGATGTGAAACACAAATGAACTGGATTGGTTTCTCATTACAAACTGTTATTTTTATTCTCCAGCACAACAGTACATTGCCAGTGATCCATCTGGACGGCATAGGATCCCCATAGTGACCATGAACCAGGGGAATGAGCTGTCCTGCTTCACGGGATGGTTCCAGGCCTGGGACTCCAAATTCTGGGACAAAGACCCTTGGCTAATTTTCCAGTAAAGATGAAATGCTGCAAAAAAAAAAAAAAAATTATAAGACAAACACAAATTGCTTGATATTAGTCATTTTATTTACCAGTAGAGAAAGCATAAAACCTCTTAAAAGATAAAAAAAATTATGAGCAATGTCTCACTTCAGGTTGCTGTAACTTAATTTGCAAAACAGTACAAAATCTTTTTCACTTTTATCAAGCAAAATGTGTTTTTATTTTTAATTTTTTTGCAATGAAAAGTAACACACACCAGCCAAGCCTTTTTTCTCTTGTAGAATTTTTAGTATGACTGATTAAATCTAAGCATGAAACTCCGTGGCAGGCATTTCTGTAAAGAATGTAGATGGAAATGGATAGTTGTAACACTTAAAATATATATGTTGTAATGAGAAGATGAGCGCACATCCAGCTTAAGAAATTGTAATAAACATCCATTGTAAAGAATGTCAACACAATTATCCCTTTTATTTTACAGTCTGTTGTGAAATTATTGAACGACAACCATACATTTGTGGACTTCTATTTTTGAACGTTGAAAAACCATATATCTTTATTATACAGTAAAAGGTCTATTAATGCAATATATTAAATCAACTTGTTGGACGACCCAAAATGCTTTGCCAAATCTCTTCTGGTTCAGCTTCTACACAACAATAAAACTTTGACTCATCCGTGGTCTCGGTCTCATAAATTCATTCTTGTCATTAATAAACTATTGCTGCTTTGGAAGTGAATGTTACTTGGAAGAAAACATTAATATCTATCAGTTTAATCAGTATGGACATAACAACAACATTGGACGAACAGATGCATTGCTGTACGTGTTATAGCACATTATCGCTAGTTTTCAAACACTAGTCTACGGGGAACTTTTAGACTTAGGGCGGCACGGTGGCTGAGTGGATAGCACTCTCGCCTCTCAGCAAGAAGGTCCTGGGTTCGAATCCCGGTCAGACCAGGGCCTTTCTGAGTGGAGTTTGCATGTTCTCCCCGTGTCTGCGTAGGTTTCCTCCGGGTACTCCGGTTTCCCCTACCACTAAAAATATGTTCAATAGTTCTGGCATGTGCCTCCTGTACTGGCCCCGCTCCCATCTCTGTGTGGAGTGAGAGATAAATGCCCAAAATTAACAATTGTAAACCGCTTTGAGACTCAGATCTGCAGTGAAAAGGCGGTATATAAATAAAAACTTACTTACTACTTACTTTTACAGATAAATCACATTCCATGAATTGCAATAACATTTCTAAGTGAAAATAAATCTCAATCTTAAACACCGGTGAGCTGCTCCCTGCTGAAAATGTTCTTGTTAGTCTGTAGTTTTAGCCCAGTGGGGAGAGAGTTTGACAGTTTGACCCCCTTAAAGGAGAAGTTAGATCACAGTCCCCACTGACCGAGACTGACATTTTAGCATGAGCCCAGAGAACAGATGTGAGACACAGTTGTTCTGACATTTAGACTATTTTAAAATAGAGAAATGTACTACATTTTCAAAAGTAAAAAGGTTGTGCCTCTGTATGAAATCACAAGGATTACTACTGCTACTATTACTACTACTACTATTATTATTACTACTATCACTACTACTATTTTTACTACATCCCTACTTCTACTACTATCACTAATACTACTACTAAAAGCAGTGTGAGGCAGGCTCCATGTGGTAAAGTCCGCTAATCTGACGAGTGCTGAGTGGATGGGCTGAGGATTAGAGCCTAGATATGTGTCCGCACCTGCTGCATTAAACTTTACTCAAGCTGTGGGACAATAGTCATCCCATTGTATTATTGCATTTAAAAACAGAAGCCATGAATCAGAAAGTGGTCCTGATCACCGGCTGCTCCTCGGGGATCGGTCTGTCCCTGGCCGTGCGCATCGCCAAAGATGAAAAGAAAAGGTTCATGGGTAAATCTACAGCTTTAATGTTGCTATAGAACAACGGGAAAATTATGGCTTTTTATTTTTATGACAGACATTGTCAATACTTGAGATAAATGTTTAAGTCGTGGAGATCTATTCATAATACATACATTTATTTCTAGTTTTTTTCCTTGCTTAAAGGTGTATTGCAACTTTTTATGTAATTATTGCAATTATGGGAAAATATGCACACATATTTTCCCTTGTAGTGTGACCCAATGGCTGTAAGTGTGGCAAATATGGTTCCCTAACTTTCTCCAGGATTCTAATAGTTTTTCTGGTGCTGGGTCTGAGAAAACCATTCAAGCAACTCTAGTAACAAAACAATATTGTGAAAATGAACTAAAACCATCAAACAGCAGACACAGAATGAGATCTTGTGCTTCAGTGTACGCCACCATGAGGAACGTGTCCAGAGGAGCGGCGCTGGTGGAGGCGGCGGGGAAAACTCTGGGACGAACTCTGGAGATCAAACAACTGGACGTGTGTGACGAGAAATCCATCAAAGCCTGTGTGGACAGTCTGCCCGAGAGGAAGGTTGACATCCTCAGTGAGTTTGAGTTTGTCAAGATGTGCTTTAGTAGAAACTGGTTATTACTGTCCATTACTAAAAAGATTAAGATGAAGAGATCCTTTGTGGGGATATCTGTTGCATCAGTCGTTACAGAACAGTGGGAATGAGGAACAGACAGCTCAAGATAAATGAACAATAACTCTATACTAAAATAATATCTCTAACTTCAGCAAGAAAAAAAGCAAGAAATAAGTATTTATCTTTAGCATAATAAGGAAGCAAGTATAATTTCTGTAGTGCAAGAAATGTATAGTTGTATGTATACATCTGTACATATTAGCAGTATGAGGGTCTGGGATTAAGTGTCTAAGTTAAGTGACAGTGGACACATTTGATTTCATATTGCACATTCTGATGCACAACATGTGAGGTCGGCAGTGTTTGTTCGTCCTCATTACCTCCATGTGTTTTTAGATGTAAATATACTGTATTGTCTAATGGACAAATGCCTAATTAATCTGGCATAATGTTTTTTATGTCTGATTCACTGTGAACATATGTCTCACATGGGAACAGGCTTGTACCTCCACTTGTCCTGTTTGTTCACATGGTAATTGGTGTTCAGTTATTGTTAATCTGCTAGTCTGTGGACCAGAATAATTATAGGAATTGTGCAAAATAGAAAAGTAAATCTACAATGTTCCTTAGTATGTTTTTAAGATTTTATTTCCACCTACATAGTTATTCATTTACCCTTTAATGTTCACTTCTTGTAGAAAGCAATGTAATTCTATTGGGATTTTCAATTGGACACTACATCATAACACAAATATTATTTTTACTTTTTTTTTTTTTTTAACCCCTAGTTTTTTTGAATTATTATCATAGACCTTTACCAAAAAGTGCCTAGTACCAATTGAGATGCCCCAAAGAAGTAGATTTCAGCTCCAAGCTTCAAATAGTAGATATAATGACACAAATGGTGATAAGGCTAAAAATATTTCTGATTTTACCAATTTTTTTTATTCAACCGATTTCACCAAAATAAATATTTGTTATCTAAATGCAAGTTCTGCAAATCGCATTTCTGCATAAACACACTAAGATCAGGTGTAATGTGTTCCCAGTCAGTAATGCAGGGATGGGTCTGATCGGTCCGATCGAGTGCCAGACCATAGATGAGATGAAGACCGTGATGGACACAAACTTCTTTGGACTGGTGCGTCTGCTGCAGGAGGTGCTCCCCGACATGAAGAAGAGGAAGAAGGGGCACATCGTGGTCATCAGCAGCGTTATGGGTATCCAAGGTAATAGACTGTAAACATTTCATTGATATTTGTTTTATATATTATCACTTTTGGCCTTTTGATGGGTGTAAGGTTTTTTTGTTTGTTTAAATTTAGTTTCTAGCAGATTTACCAAAATGGGGTGGGTATGAGACAAGCCCGGCATTTTTTCCTACTAACCTTCAGTACTGCTCGACTGTTAAGCACACCTGTATAACTGCACCTGCTAAACTTAATTTTGTCCATATAAGCCGCTCTTTAATATAAGCCGCCGGTTGTTATGCTGTAATGTTAAAGGGAAAGGGAAAGGTTTATTTACTTTATTCATGTAGGGCAATTCATCCTCTGCATTTGACCCATCCTGATGCCACTAAGGCTCACGTCAGAAACAGTGGTCGCCGTAGTACAGTGCCCGGGAACCTATCTCCAGATGTTGATGCTCGGCTTGGTCAGGACCAGAGCTGGAGGATTTACCTAATGCGCATGTTTTTAGTGGTAGGGGAAACCGGAGCACCCACAGAAAACCTGCGCAGGCACAGAGAGAACATGCAAACTCCCATCAGAAATACCCTGTTCTGATCAGGATTCAAACCCTGGACCTTCTTGCTGAGAAGCGAGAGTACTAGCCACTCAGCCACCCGTGCCACTCAACACTGATAGACTAAAATGCTACTGTTATCTGTGCTTTAACTTTATCTCCTAAGCATGACTAATATTTAAAATGTAGCACTGTAAATTCTACTTAATCATCTTTTTAAATTGTGTGTTCGCAGGAATCCTTTTCAATGACGTCTACGCAGCTTCTAAGTTTGCAGTGGAAGGCTTCTGTGAAAGTTTAGCTGTTCAAGCCCTGAGGTTCAATCTGAAGTAAGTTACCCAACACCGACCAATGACAAAGAATAAGAACAGAGAGACAGGCTGCAACCAAAATCCTACAAAACAACTCCTTTCTCGTTCTTCCTCGCCTTTGGCCTTTCATGAGACTAGCCTCCATGGTGTCTTTAAAGATAGCTCCAGGTTTGGTCTTCTGACATTCGTCTCCTTTTTAAAGTTTTTAAAATGACACTTAGTCACCGAGAAAAAAAAAAAACAAGAATGAGGAAGGAGGTATTTTTAGGAATTTGAATGCAGACAGTGTACAGTAAAGTTATTATCAAACCACAGACAAAACATGTGTCAGCAGCAAGCCCAGATTCATAACAAGTCTCAGCACTTCAGCACTGCTAACGCTAAAGTTCACTGATTTGGGTTGAGTTTATTGTTCTTTATTTATGTTTTATCAAATTAAGGAACCACTAGTGAGCAGTAATTATGCTATTGGTATACTTATCCATGTTGATATGAAAAAATATATTATGCAGGTTTTAAATAAATATACTAAACTAATCTAATCAAAATAACAGACACACACAGCCCTTTTGGCGCTAGAGTTTGATGTAAAGTGCAAAAGTGATGGGATTCCTAGAAGGGAGAGGACAATGGCACAATAGAACAGAAATAAAATAAATGAGAAATATATTCATGCTAGATGCTTGCTGCAAAGTGCTCTGGATTCATGAATGGCACTTGTTGCATTCACATGAGGCTATTGACTGGTCACTATCCCACCCCCTCACTTCACTCTTCCCACGAGTAGACTCTCCAGTGCCTCAGCAAGCACACTTTGCCTGGCGCTTCAGGCAAAGTGGGGTTAAGTGTCTTGCCCAAGGACACAACTACAGCAGTCATCAGTGGGAGTCGTGGTCTTTACGTGGGCTCAAACCCACGACCTTCAGGCCTAAAGGCCAATGTTCTACCAACTGAGCCACTGTTGCCTCATTACTTCGTTAGCTCAATTCCTTCGTGCATACTTCATGTTAAATTCCTGCTGGGGTCTAATCACCAAAGCTGTCTTCAAAGTTTTCATATACAACATGATAAATGTAATTGATACCATACAATTTTATATATATCCGCTGGGTCTAAGCGTCTAATCATGTAACCAATATACTCCATAAAACAAAGTCAATAAACATTATAATATCTTGAGTGTTTTCAGATGTATCTAATATTTATTTTTCTAATATTTATTTCATTTATTATCCATATAGTACTCTCATGTGTAAAGGTTTTTTGAATAATAATTAAAGAAAACCTCCAGTGCTTTTTTCCAAGGGGATGGAGGGCAAAGTTTGGCTCAAGGGCACCACTTTTGAGTCCATTTATCTAAAGGCTTCCACAATGTGAATATCAAATGCCACAAGTGTCAATAGGACCTCTGTGTCGGCACAGCAGGGAGAGTAAGGGAGTTGTCAACCTCTTATGAACGTTTTTGGTTTCACTTGAACAACATAATTTAGCTGTTTATCATTGAAATAATAATAATAATGATGTTTTCTTTGTGGCAGCATCAGTCTGATTGAGCCGGGTCCAGTCATCACAGAGTTTGAACGTAAAGTATTTGAGGAGGGAATGAAGGTGGATCTGAGCAAAGCTGATAAAGTGACAGCGGATATGTTCACAAACATCTACCTGAAGAACTACAGCCAGATCTTTGAGACGCTCGGACAGACCCCAGAGGACATAGCAGAGGTACAACTAAATAAACAAAAAAAACCTTCACAAACAAGACGTATATTTTGAACACTGTGTAACAGAGGTGTAAAACTCATTTTGGTCGGGCGCCGAATAAAAAAATAGAAACTGATCGAGGCCCAAAAGAAAACAAGGGATGTGACTATCATTTTCCGTGTTTATTGTTTAGATTTAACCAAAACTGGACCACTTACATTGTTCTAAACTGTTATATATGTAACTATTTAAACCTTTTCATGTATAGTGGTCACTAGAGTGGAGTTTAAAATCTCATTTGCTCATAAGTCACTGTAGTGGAAACTAGAGTGTCATGCCATATGCACTGTCTGCTACCAACTGGTATTTATACAAATAAAAAAAAAAACAACTCTCAAAAACGATGGCCGATGAAAGAGAAAATGTGCTCAGTGGAGGAGGAAAATCTGTTCATGTACATTCTATTCCAGAAAAGTTTAGCAGGTAAAAACATATGTGGGCATCAAGTAACATTTAAAGAGCGGTGTAATCGTTGTAAACCCCAAGTATAGATTTTCTACTTTTAGGAAATTGCAGTGAATCATGTGTTCACTAATTGGAGGGCCAATTTATATTTGGTCATGTCATACTCAAATAAGATGTACAAGTCTAGTCTTAGTTCCCTGCTGATAAGTAGCAGTAAAGTTCGTTGTAGTATTTCAGTCATTTAGTCAGTGCAGAAAATGTGTTTTCTTTGGCTAAAGTAGGAGGATTGTCTACTTCCGGATGGATCATCAAGACTATTGGCCCTCCCAATTGTCAATCACTCTGGTGATTCGGGCTTGTCAAAGAAGACCAGAGAGTTTTTGTCATGCTCAAGAGTAATGAAAACACTGAGGAAAAAATCTTGAAGTAGCCAATCATAATTAATGCATGAAAGGGCTAACTTCTAATGATGTGTTGGGCTAAATGTTAGAATACATTAGATTTGGTTGTTGATATGATACATAACATGACTGGGTAGCTCATTACGATTAAGGCTTAAAGTTAATATTAATAATTGAAAATATTTCAGGGGCCACTAAAAATTTTCTTGTGGGCCCCATTTCGCCCTCGAGCCTGGGAATAAAACATAAAATATAAACATCCCCCACCCCCCAGTAAATACACAAACACAATTAGGGCTAAAGAAATCAATAACTCCACAGAAAGGACTCCTGATAAACCTGACTCTCTGCTCCTCCTGCTGCAGCACACTCTGAAGATCATCACGATGGACAACCCCCCGTTTCGTCACCAGACAAACACACTCTACACTCCCATGACCACTCTGAAATACGCCGATCCAAACGGAGACCTGCCCATCGACACCTTCTACAAGATGGTGTTTGAACACGACAAGGTCTTCAACGCCAGCCTCAATTTCCTCAAGATGCTGCGCTGGAGGAGCCGCAAGAGCTTCACCATCGACAAGGACAAGGACAAGGACAAGGCCTCATAAACTATCTCTCTTTGAAATGTCTTCAGAGTGTGATGTTTAAAAGTTGAAAAATGTTTGTTAATCTTAGTGTTGTCTTAGTTGTCTGATATTACATGTTCTTCCAAGAATCTAAACGTGTGAATTGAGCAGATAATAAACAAATGAAGCAAAGTGGTATAAAATTAACATTAATCTATAAGTGTGAATTAATACACCAGATCTGCTAAGCCTCTTATTATTACACAACATTTAAGCCTCTGGGATTACCAGCTACAACATGTTATGAATAACAACAATTCATTAGTTTGAAACCTACTTATTTATGAAAACATAGACATATACATACACAAAATATAATGTGCTTTTTGGATAATCATTATCGTTGTTGGTTTTATTTTTATGGTTTTATTTTTAAGTAAGATACAAAAGATTACAAGACATGAAGGCAAAACTAAAGCCCATGTAAGAATGAAAACCATTGGCAAGTCAACGCAGTTATAACCCAATTATTAAAGCCCTTAGTAAAAAAAAAAAAACTGTTTATAAATAAGCCAAAAATGTTCTATATATTTTGTAATTCAAATTTGTGTCCCAATTAGTATGTGTCTTTATGTTTATGCTGGAAAAGTAGCAGGGCAAAACCAAGCAAAACTTTGAGCGGGCGGCACGGTGTGGAGTGGATGGCACTCTCGCTTCTCAGCAAGAAGGTCCTGGGTTTGAATCCCGGTCGGAACAGGGCCTTTCTGAGTGGAGTTTGCATGTTCTCCCCGTGTCTGCGTAGGTTTCCTCTGGGTACTCCGGTTTCCCCTATCACTAAAAACATGCACAATAGGTATGAATGTAAATGAGAGAGTGAATGGATGGTGTTGATTGGGGCTGATGGTCCAGTGTGTTCAACGACTCGCTTCCGTCATCACCGTGTGTGGAATGATTGGAACAATATCTGAACTCTGAACATTGTAAAGCGCTTTGGGTGACCTTGGTCTGTAAAATGCGCTGTATAAATAAACATTACTTACTTACTTTGAGCCCATTTAAATCAGACCACGTGCTGTCGTCATTAAGTTAGTTACCTTTTGCACACCAAGAAAAAAAAAGATCCCTATGAGTCACTATTTGACATGTTGGGCTAATGGGCTTAGAACTGATCTTAACTGATCTTATTTTTTTTTGGCTGTATCTGTGGGTGCTACGGACCCCCCTGCTCCAAGACACATTTCTCCCTCAGGAGACAAAGTAATAAATGAATCTGAATCTTAAGATGTGACAGAAACCAAAAAGTACATTTTATGTGAAAACAAGTGATAGAAGCAAACTATTATGAGGAACTATAGTTAGATATATCATCCTTAGTATAACAACTTACTAAAGAGTAGAATTATGATCTGAAAGTGAGAGATATAGATAAAAGAAAAAACACTGTCTATGATGTTTTTTAATTTGTATTTAAAATTAATTCCTTAGAAGTGTTTTTTATTCTTTTTATTTAATCTTGTTCTCGCTCTCTGACTGTTGCACCGAGCCAAAGCAATTTCCAAGTCTGTGACCTCCTGTTACTTACGTGGCAATAAAAATGATTCTGATTTTGATACATACAAACACTAGAGGGCAGTATACGCTTTCCCCGCCGAACCATCTCTATTGAGGTGACGCAACATCCGCTCGGATCTAAGCTAACAGCTAATGCTAACGCCGCCCGCTCTGCACATTTACATGAGTCAAATGTGTTGTTTGTGACTCAACATGACCCTCTTTTGCAGCCGGCTCGGGGAACCATAAGTGCCCGGTCTCTGTGTGGTATCTGGCGTCTATTCGGCTCGTGTGTTTTGGGTACAAGCCCGAAGAAGCGGTTCATTGTTATGTGGACTTTAGCCATGCTCTCGGGCTGAGCTTTCACTTGCGCTTCGGGCCGGGACCACCGCTACCTCAGCTTTGTTTGACAGCCAGGACACCACCCCATTTCTCTTCTTTTTTACTCACTTTTTTTGCTCTTGGGTTTGTCACATTCCATGTCATAAAGGGAAGCCTGTCATTGTATCCGCCTACGCTGCTTAGCTAAACCCTGCACCTCACAGACCAGCACAAGGAAGAAGGGAACGCCTCGGCTCATTTGTTTATTCTCTGCACCTAAATCCCACCTGCAAAAAACGATCCACTTGCGTTTTCATTGCGTTATATTGTGGACTATTCCTGCAGCTATGGCTTCTTCCTCGGGCAATGATGACGACCTGACCATCCCCAGGGCAGCTATCAATAAAATGATCAAAGAAACTCTTCCAAACGTGAGAGTGGCCAACGATGCGCGGGAGCTGGTGGTGAACTGCTGCACGGAGTTCATCCACCTCATTTCTTCGGAGGCGAATGAAATCTGCAACAAATCCGACAAGAAAACTATCTCTCCAGAGCATGTCATCAATGGTGAGGCGATTGTCACCTGTGCTTTCATCTTATCCGGGCAAATGTAACGGTGTCCTACGCGCAGGTCTGTCTCAATCACACAATCTGAGGTGACCTGTTGCAGAAAAGTCGCGGTGTTTTATAATAATTGAGCTTTAACAATTGGGCACACGATTTTTATTGTCAGAACGCATTTATTCAACCTCTAATAGTATTGTGTTCCAAAAATGGCTCGTCGTTACCCAATGCCCAATATTGAAATCATGCCTTAATGTGGTTATAATTTTCACAGCTACTGAATTTCTATATCATTTATAGATTTGTGTTGAAATTAAAATGCATGGAAGAAATCTGTGTGTGGTTTCTAAATGCCAGTTTTCAATTAATTGAATTTGAATTGAAATGAAAAGGAATCTTCAAGTTTCAAGCATTGACATTGAGACTTTTTCTTTTTAACTGCAGCTCTTGAAAGCTTGGGTTTTGGTTCCTACATCACAGAGGTGAAAGATGTGCTGGCGGAGTGCAAGACGGTGGCACTAAAGAGGAGGAAGGCCAGCTCTCGACTTGAGAACCTGGGCATCCCGGAAGAGGAGCTTCTTAGGCAGCAGCAGGAACTGTTTGCCAAGGTGAGAAAAGCAGGCCGATATTTAAGTGAAGACTGAACCTGCTAGAATTACATTGGCATCAAAAACCCATATACAACAAATGTATGATATTATATTATTGTAAAGGGTGAATATGGCATGTCTAATTTGCTTAGAGCCAGAAGTATTTGCATGTTCCTAACTTTGCCTCCGTGCAGTACATTCAACTGACAGCTGTGTTGTATTACCTTTTATGATTTTGAAGTCTTTGAACTGCATGCAGTGTCATATTTCTGATCACGTAATGGATGCACAGAACAACCAGTCCTTAGCTCTTTTTTTGTCCCCAGGCCAGACAGCAGCAGGCTGAGCTGGCTCAGCAGGAGTGGCTTCAGATGCAGCAGGCAGCGCAACAGGTACCACATGTTTTTCATAATTTAAAATATTAAAGAGTATTATAAAAAACATTCTCAAGCAGTTCACAAGTTCAATGATTTAAAATAAAGTCCCAATTAAGTCTTAATGAATTTATGAATACAATTATTTTTATTGAATCAGTGTTTCATATGATCATGGAGCACTGTATGCCACCACAGTACACCATGTTTGTGCATGTTTTGCAAAGATGTGTTAATCTTCACTATCTATAGATGCCCTGGCAAGCAAAACATTGCATATCCTTTTGTGTAAAAATTATTGATTTTAAAAATATTGTGACATCCTTATTGGGAGTTGGGAAAAAATATCAACATTTATTTTTGCCCATATTGCCCACCCCTACCTGTGTCCTAAATGTTAAAGGATATAGTTTTTTCCCTTCAGTTTATGTGCAGATCAAAAAAAATGTAGCATTATTGTCTTCTTTTCCTTATTTATTGTAATGCCCTTGAAGTACACGAGGGACATGAATTGCAATAGTATTGAAATGTGGCCCAAATATCACAATACTATAGAATCATCACATGTTTGCCAATTCCCACTCCTGGCATACAATAGGGGGTTTAATGCTGACAGTTTTTGATCACGCTAACTGCAGAATGTTCCTCTCGTCGCAGGCGCAAATGGCCGCAGCCTCCGCCAGCGCCGCTCAACAGGCCGGCTCCTCCCAGGACGAAGACGACGATGACGACATGTGATTTCCCCGAACTGCACTATTTCAAACTCTGGGTTCGGCCCGCACACTCAGAACGCAAGCTGCCGAACGCCGCAGATGGGACAAACTCAATCATGGGAGACTTTGACCGGACCCATGCGAGTCGCCGTGGCAACAAGTCGTTGTTAAGAAAAAAACGTCTTGCTTTTTTGTAAAGTGTTGATTTGTGGTTGTGATTTGGACTCAACGGTGACGAGATGTTAATACAAAAACACAATGGGCTGAACTCAAATTGGTAATATTATTGCAGGGGACTTCCAAAGAGACCCTTCTAAAAGATTTTTTTTGCGTTGGAACACATGCTCTTCTACTTTTTGATTTGGTTGTATTGGTGCACGAGGTCAAGGATTGGTGAGTGAGTAAAAGTGAAAGTGACTCTAATCCTTATGTATTGGATGTAGGACAATGCTCGTTAGACAAAGGGCAGACACCATTCAAATTTTGTGTTTTCTTGTACAATTTGCTTTAACACTTTAGTTTTTTTCCTCAGCCTTTGAGGACTCCGAATCGTTCTGTTAAGTCGTGAAACAAGTGACTCTTCCATTCAATCTCTATCGATTTATTTCCGCGTCGTGCTTTTCTTTTGCTTATAGAAACCTCTCGCAGTATTGAATTTCAGGATCACATTTTTCAGATGGTACCAAAGACTGGACGATTTTTTTGACTTCAGGACAGTGTTAACCGCGATAATTCAAGCGTTAATTCCTCACTTTGTAAAATGCGTTGGTTTCCTTTCGGTGTGTCAGCCCCGTTTCTCTTCTCCGATGCTGTAACAGAAAGTGGCATTGTTACTGTGGTCAGTGTAGAGTGACTCTAGTTGTGGAAGACCTTCACTTGGCAACAGAAATGTATTCTTTAAGCAATAAAGGAACCATGTTTTATTAGCAAGAACTTTTATGGTTAAAAGGTGAAGAGGTAAGCTCTCAATATTTGTTTTAAAAGAGTGTCTTACTATCACAAAAGAAAAATTAGATGGAGAAAGGATTAATATATGTATCTAGTGAACATATTACTTTTTGAATGAATCTTACTGTAATTATGTTTAGGCCTGTATAAAGTAAAATGAGTCAACTAATTGGGTGATAGTTCAGTTAAAATAGTGCCTATACAGGTTTCAATTACTTAATTTTCAAACAGTCAAAACTGAGGGGCGACAGTGGCTCAGTTGGTAGAGCATTGGCCTTTGGGCCTGAAGGTCGCGCGTTCGAGCTCACCACGAGACCTACTTCACGACTCCCACTGATGACTGCATTCGTTGTGTCCTTGGGCAAGACACTAACCCCACTTTACCTGAAGCTCCCGCTGAAAGGTTAAGGATCCTGTGGACTCACCACCTGCAGGAGGATCAGTGAGGGGCTGGTGCTCTGTTTACTGGGTATAGCTCTGACAACCACCCCCCGACCCAGAAATGGGATAAGGGAAGAAGAGGGATGGATGGATGTATAGTCAAAACTGAAAATATTATAGAGGTGGATTTTACTTTTTTCAAAACTGAACTATTTTTTTTGCTTCAACAGGTACTACTGACACAATACAAGGTTTTAAAAGGGAGTTGTTGTAGAAGTTGCTTATTTTACACCAACTCCCTCTCCAAGACCCCATTCAATACAATACAAACAGAGCTATATACTAATTCTCTCAGACAAGACACAGGCCCAAACGCTCTGAACCTGAACCCCCCCCCCCCCCCCCCCCCCCCATTGCTTTCTTGTTTCAGGGCGTCACTCTGTCCTCCATGTACTACTTCAGAGCTTTATTTTTAAGCATGTTTTTAATTCATCAACTAAATTGTTCAGAAGAATAACTCCACACTGAGATGTCATTTTTAGAGCTGCTTACTGTCATTAGATAATAAGTAATAGTGGAATAAGTTTTGTTCATTAGGTGGCAGTTTCCAGATTCCCTTAACATATTTTTTAGCAGTTCTAAGTTAATTATATGAAGAGTTTCATAGAATAATGCTGGACATTATGATCACATAGATTTGGGCATTGTCAGGAAGACTTTTGGACTTTAACTGCATAAATCTGAAATGCTGCCTACTCTGGTTTAGTCCTGACTCTCTGCACCAGCAGGAGGCCAGCCCCTGTGCTCCTCAGAGTCTACATTGGTTCGTAGGGCACCAACCTATCGCAGATGTACTTTGATGCAAGGACACAGAATAAACTTTGATGCTCGTACAAATTTCTCTGATCCACGTGGAGTGTTATCATGTGCGTACACCAGAGGGCGCTGTTTCCAGTAACCAGACCCTCATGTCAAGTCCACTCCTCTCAAAAGAGCCGCGACAGAAAACTGTGAATCCATCTTTCATCCTGAGTGACTAAAGATTCCCACAACGAACCTTGACGCTACACAAGATATAACCAACACGCAATACTTCCGGGACTGCTACAGATGATGCTGCTTATCTGAAGTCTCCAAAACACAGGTGAGTCTGGGCCTGTCTTTCTCCAACTTTAAACTCGCGTTATAAAGCATTTTCATTTTGTATTAAGCATGATTGTAGCACTTTTTTTTTTTTTTTTAACTACTATGAACCCAACATCCAAGTGTGCATCCACTAAATTACCTGAAATAATTGTGATAGATGATCAGCAATACACTTTTCTGGGTCACTGTGTAGACTTGTTCTCGTTTTTATTATTTTTTCAATATTTCCTTTCCTCCATGTCCAAACCGCCCTGACTGTCCAAACGCACATTTTCTTTGGGTAATATCCTACTGTAAAGTCAATAATAATGTGATTTCAAGTCTGAAATCATATTCAAAACCGATTTTAAGGTAAAGAGGTAATTTATTTATTCTCATTCCAAGTGTGAAACGTCTATAATTTTGCATGAAATGAAATGATATTCAAATTATTACATGAGAACCTAATGCATTGACATTTCCTCATTCTTAACATGTGACAGGACAGGATCATGTCTAGTTAATGCTCTGAGCATTCAGAGTTCTCTCACTAAGGTTCAGTCTGCACACAATTCCAGTATGTAGTATTGGAATATATGTAATGTATATATGAGGAACTTCCCTTAATGCTGGGATACCAAACTTTTCTCTCCCATATGTAGCACTGTTTCTACTTTTCTGTCTCAAAAAGCTGCGTACAGCTGTCAGAAAACCCAGATGGTCACTGGTGTGATTGTCTCAGTGGGTCTTGGATCATGTGGTATGGACTTGTTGCCTGGAAACTGTCCCAGACCTGAAGTATTTAATCTTTTGAGTGTCACCCCCTCCTCTCTCCCTCGACTCAAATTCCACCCTCGTCCTCCGGCGGGCAGAGTACGTCACTGTCCAGACCGCAAGAAGTCCAAAGAAAATACAACAACAATCTCACTGGACTTGACTTTGTCCAGGGTCTATTCACTGATTCCATGATACAGGGATGTTTTACTTTTCAGATTCAGATTCATTTTAGTAAAAAAAAAACTTATAATTTATATATATCAAAATATTAAGAATTCATTTATTTTTTTGATTGTCTACTGTTCATTGAAAACCTTGCTCCCTTGCTTCAAACCAAATCAGATTATGAAAACAATCCTTCGCCTTTTGAACAACTGCAACAAAAATGCAAGGTGTAAGTTCTCAAAACTATAGTTCAGCAACGTTTAATGTGAGAAAAATTGGATTCTCATACTTTCAGTTTTCCTCTGGGACCAGACCAGGATCAGCTTCATGCACAATCAAACCAGAAATACAGAGGTGCCAGATGGTGCAGCGCTTTATAAAGGAGCAATCAAGCTTTTTTTATGGATTTTAAAGGAGACATTGCAGAATAACCTTTTTCAGCTTATAACCATGTTACCTTATTCCCTCGTCAAAAATAGACCTGTAGTTGTGTTTAGATCCATCCATGCTAATGATCTCGTGGCATAAACGTGTAACTATGTCTTAAAGCTCGTCCTGCATGATTATGTAGTCACCCTATTATATTATGCTCAGAGACGTCTTAAATGTTTTGTCCATAAATTAGTTTGGAACTTTATCAGGTGAATTTATATTATTTATAATTGCTGGGCTGTCTTTGCCCCTTAAAACTTACTTGTTTCACCTCATATTTTCTTATTAGGATATTATTTATCATATAAAACATGAATATATGAGGGGGCGACAGTAGCTCAGTTGGTAGAGCATTGGCCTTTGGGCCTGAAGGTTGTGGGTTCAAGCCCACCGTAAGACCTACTTCAGGACTCCCACTGATGACTGCTGTCGTTGTGTCCTTGGGCAAGACACTTAACCCTACTTTGCCCAAAGCCCCAACTGAAAAGATCTCAGCTCCTGTGGACTCACCACCTGCAGGAGGATCAGTGAGGGGCTGGTGCTCTGTGTACTGGGTGCAGCTCTGACTGCCGCCCCCCCGACCCAGAAATGGATTAAGGGGAAGAAAAAGGATGGATGGATATAAAACATGAAATAACGAAAAAACCATTGTTATCATTGTTAATGACCCGTATAGTTTCTTCTTGAAAGCGTATTAGAGGATGCCATGGTGATGTATTTTGGAGTTGTGTTATACTTATCTTGTGTACTCTCCGTTCTTTAACTTGTGATGCAACACTGACATTTCTTCACTGTGGAACAAAAAAACGATGTTAATCTTATTTTGTGGCTGAATCAGGAGCTCGTGGGTGGGTCTGTGGGGAGGAGGGTTTAGGGCTGGGCATGTTGGATTGTTTTTAACTAAACTGTAAAGCACTTTGTGTTACATTTCTTGTATGAAAAGCGCTTTATAAATAAAATTTGATTGATTGATAAAGCAGAGTATGTTCACGTTAGTCAAATCTACCATAAGTATTTAGTGGAAAGAAATCAGCAAATTTAGAAAATATATTTTAATTGCATGATTGAAATTTACTGTAGTCCAGAGTACATGATTCCATGGGCTTTGGCAACAAATTATGCATATTATTGGTTCTTTAAATGTAGTTTCACAGCAGAATTACATCTACAGCATAAAGTTACCACTGATTCTGTCTCTGTGCTCGTGTTGTCATTGTGTGTATGTGTCAACATAATTGAGACATGGATCAGGTTCCTCTCTCTGCTTCCACAGTGCATTCATTATTCAGCACAGGAGCGACATTAAAACTCATATCCTCCGTTTGTCTGTCTGTGCACTGCTGCTCTCTGCTGCTCTCTGCTGCCCTCTGCTGCTCTCTGCTGCTCTCTGCTGCTCTCTGCTGCTCTCTGCTGCTCTCTGCTGCTCTCTGCTGCCCTCTGCTGCCCACTGCTGCTCTCTGCTGCCCACTGCTGCTTGTGTAAATATAGAACACGTTGCTTTGTTGTGAAAGATACAAATGGTTTAAATTATGTCTAACCCGTGACATGGCACAGTATGTTGTGGCTCTAGTGCTGAACAATTTAAGCAACATATCAAATTGCGATTTTTCTGACCAGCATTGCAATACTATATATTTATAAAATATATTTGTGTTTATAAAAAATACAACTTCAAGTTGCACATGTGAAAAAGCACAAAAGATGAAAGGTGACGGTTTGTTTGGAATGAGAAAACAATGTTTCTGACAAGCCAAAGACATTGACGAATCTTCAAAATTGACTCAAATCAAGAGACATTTTGCCAAAATTAAGTTTTTGTTGTTGTAATTGCGATGGAAAATTGTCATTTTGGTTTGATTTTATTCGAATGTGTGGCTCAGTTGGTAGAGCATTGGCCTTAGAGCCTGAAGGTCGTGGGTTCGAGCCCACCACGAGATCTTCTCCACCGACTCCACTGAGGTCTGCTATTGTTGTGTCCTTGGGTAAGACACTTAACCCCACTTTGCCTGAAGCCCCTGCTGAAAGATCAAGGCTGCGCTCACACTGACAGAGCAGTCACCACCTGCAGGTCGTGTGAGAGCCCATTCAGGATCAGTGAGGGGCTGGTGCTCTTTGAATTGGGTGGCATCTTTGACCCTGACCCAGAAATGGATTATGTGGTAGAAAATGGATGGATGTAATTGAATCATGCTATCCTACGGGATTCAAGTCACAGATATTTCTATAACTTTCATGTGAATAAAGAGAATTGATCTATTATTAAAAAACTCAAGATGAGTTTAAGAAAAAAACAAAACAAACAAGCCTCTTCGTCTTTGTGGGTATTCTCAAAATCACCACAAGATGGCATCCTTCTCCAGCTTTTTGACACTGTCAAGTTTAGATGAATGCATTGTTTTTAAGAATGCAGTAAATTATCTTAGCCCTGTGTTGATTTTTTTAATCTACACGTCTAAGTTTTATTATGCAACATGTTTTGCAAATTGTGTAAATATATTAATGACAGTGACATGACTCTTGGTGTTACATTCTACCTGAATGCCATTAAACAGCCTTCACAATAACTGGGTCATACTTTACTGCCACTTTGTCCATTGTTGCTACATTTAGGGCACATCATAATTCTGCTTACTGTATAATATCAATAAAATGGACATGTGTCACCGACTGATGATTAGGCTCAGAATATTCTTGGCATCTCTTGTGCTAAAACATCAGATGCTATCTGCTGTTTACCCCACATTTATAATCAGTGACTTGTGCTTTGGGTCTAAAGAACTCGTCGTATATTGTTTGCTATAGTTCAGAGTGTCCCTGGTGTTGATTTGAGTGAAATTATAAAAGGAACACAAGCTGCTGAAGTGGGACATTTGGCACAAAGTCAATGTGCTGCTTGGCACTGGCCACATCCCGCTCTGCTTTGATCATCACAGGTGGAGTTCATTCTATGCTTGATAATTGCAAAGCAAATACAGTACATGCTGTTCTCTTTTCAATAACTGGAAGATGATACAGATTCAGGAGTGCATTGGCTGTATTTAATTGCATCAGGTATTATCATACAGCTTTAGTTTATTACACTGCAAAATAATGAAAGCAACTAGGGCTGTAACTAACAATTATTTTGATAATTGGATCCCGAAAGGTCAGTGAAATATTGGACTTTTTATACATTTGACTGAAACAAAGCTCAAGTGAGGCTCCTGGAGAACATCTTCATGACTTGTTGGTTAAAAATACCGTTTTGGTTTAAATAAATATATGTTCAAATTGAGTTTTTTGCCGTTTACTGTAAAACCAACGGGCGGCACGGTGACTGAGTGGATAGCACTCTTGCTTCTCAGCAAGAAGGTTCTGGGTTCGAATCCCGGTCAGAACAGGGCCTTGAGTGAGTGTTGAGTGTTTGTTTGTGAGTGCGAATGTGGGACAACGGATGCAAATCTGCTCATGGCTACAATCCGGAGTGATGTGCTCATTAACATGCTCTGTCCCAACCAAGTAAACAATAAATATGTGCGAAAGTTCCCCAGTGTGCACCAGACAGTACATAATGTTAAACAAGCAAACATTTGTCACTGTGAAACCAATCAGCATGACCAGTTTCAGTCAAGATTATTACATTCCTTTGTTCAAACTGATATTAGATGACAAGTATGTTAATAATTAATTAATTGCGATGAATCCATCCATTGCTAATTACTGTACTGTAACTTTGTATTGCACCTTATTCCAGTAATTGGCACAGCCTCCATTTGTTGCTAAATGTTAGTTATATGGCGACTGTTAATATGTTGGTAGCTTTTTATTGAACTGTATTATATACATATAAGTTGGTAACCTGCACTTTTTATTTGAACAGTATGTTAATATATATAGTGCATTCATCTTTTTATTGTAATTGCAAATTGTCTTAAATAAATTGAACTTGCACAAATTACAGTAACGCCTGCATATATAAATAGCAGTGTTATGGATCAACAAGGAACCAGAAACACAAAACATCTAATAACATTTTCCAACCATTCTGAGAAACTATTGCACAACCCCTATTGTATGCTGCAGCTTCATCTACCTGTTGTGCCCATTGTCATTGTCGGTCACATTGAACAACCTGCAGACCGGTAATGCCCCACCAATTTCTCTTATACAACCCTCCCCCCCTGAACTTGCGACAAATAGGCTGATCCTTGCACAAGTTCCCGGTGCATTTACCATCACTGAGCGTTCTTATTCAATCGTGGCGGTCAGGGCGTGTGGCTGTTTGCCTTTGTAGGAGGACGCACATTTCTTCATTATTGACGTGTCCACAGGGGGAGATCCCGGTACTGTTTCTCAGGCCCATATATGGAGACACGGTTTCCTCCCTCATGCCGGGTCTAGTCTAACTTCCTGAACTCGTCCTCCCCCTCACGCGCTCGCATGCTCACACACTCCTACTGATGCCGGCTATCAGGAAGTCATGTGGTCCATTTGATCACCTCTTTCCCATATGACCACAATGGGAGGTCCAATTATGGGCATATGAGCCAAACATCCTTATAGAAGCAGTGAGTGGTTATTGCCATCACTCATAGCTTCTATTTATAGCCTTTAGATTTTAGCTGTTTGAGGGTAGGACATTTTTTACTGTGGTTTTACTGCGATACATGCAATTGGTTTCCACATGCATGCATCAAAGTGTGTGTTTTAAGCATGGGGAGGCTGCATTGAAAGTTCACGCAGCTAAAATCTGTAACAGTCTTCCTGAAAATGTGAGACAGGCTTCTTATCTGTGTTCAAATCCAGATGTGTTCAGCTGTGCATACAACCGGGCGATTTTATATTCACTCTTTTTAATGTACTGTGAATATTTATGATTGGAATGCCTTGTGTGATTGCTTCTAGTTTTGTTCAGCAATTTGAGTTGCCTTGTGCTGTACAAATAAACTTGACTTGCCCTTTGCAGAATGGCTGAATAATCCATCCATCCATTTTCTTCCCCTTAATCCATTTCTGGTACAGGGGGGTGGCAGTCAGAGCTCCACCCAGTACACAGAGCTCCAGCCCCTCAGTGATCCTCCTGCAGGTGGTGAATCCACAGGAGCCTTGATCTTTCAGCGGGGGCTTCAGGCAAAGTGGGGTTAAGTGTCAAGGACACAACGACAGCAGACATCAGTGGAAGTCGTGAAGTAGGTCTTACGGTGGGCTCGAACCCACAACCTTCAGTCCCAAAGGCCAATACTCTACCAACTGAGCCACTGTTGCATATTGCAAATTATGTTGCAGGGGAAAAAACCTGAAAACTTCCCTCATTGCAATGATGGATCATCTGTATTGAGCGTGCATGTTCTCTTCATGTCTGGGGTTGGTTTCTTTCTATTACAACATGCACTTAGGCCAGGAAGGTCCGAACTCTGCCTCGAGAGCATATGCAAAACAATTTTATGGTAGATTGTTTATTGTGTCAGCTGTTGTTGCTCCTACTTTACTACTCTGTCTGGAGAAGGCCGTGCTGGTGGCCAAAACAATCCACTCTTGTTGAGAAGATACTATGTAGAATTAGGTTTGCTAGAGCCATGAAAAATACATACATGCATAAAGATGCATATTTTATTTTTTTCTTATATGGTTTGAATCAGAATCAGAATCAGAATCAGAATCAGAATCAGAATCATTTTTATTGCCAACGTAAGTAACGGGAGGTCACAGACTTGGAAATTGCTTTGGCTCAGTGCAACAGTCAAAAAGAGATAATAAAAATAAGAATAAAAAACACTTCTAAAGAATAAATTTAAATTTAAAATAGAGTTACAGTTACTATTTACAATATACAAGTGCACATGGTGCACACAATATATATACTATATACTATAATAAGGCACCACAGCTTGATAAACCCCAGTTACACATGTTTTGTTGTTGGACAATCTTCATATGTTCAGTCCTCTGTATGCTACACTCCCTCTTTATGAAATGCTGCTGGGTCGGGCAATGATAAAGGAAATTGGTTGACAAAATTCTACCCAAAAAAATTATGTTAACCCTCTTCAGTCGTAACTTGTTTGCACCATGAGTCAAAGCAAATCTGATTAGTAAGAATCAGAATTAATTTGATTCTTACTTGTTGTGAAACATTTTTACATAGAAAAAGCTTCAGTGAAACCGCTGGAAGACAATAATGCAAGGGTTCCCAAACTTTTGAGGCATTAAATAGTCTTGAAACAACCCCCCCACTAATATACTAACATACAACTTATGGGTTCGAGCCCATCACAAGACCTTCTTCAAGCTGAAAGATCAGGGCTCCTGTGGACTCACCACCTGCAGGAGGATCAGTGAGGGGCTGGTGCTAAGTGTACTGGGTGCAGCTCTGACTGCTACCCCCTGATCCAGAAATGGATTAAGGGTAAGAAAATGGATGGATGGATAATCTGAATGAACACATGCTACACCAATTATGTTGTGAATTTATTGTGCTATTTGATCTAATATCACTTACAAATGTTGTATAATATAATTGTATAACACGTAATATACATCATATTTTTAGTTTAATATTATATCTTGCATACATTTTATAACAAGCAGTTAACGATTGATTACGGAAATTCTATGAATCGTTACAGCCTACTGACTGAGAATAGGCCTCTTCTTAAATGCAGACATAATGTATGCATTGTTAACAAATGTCTTGGTATATACATTTCTTGGAAAGTTTGATTCTTACTAAAACATCCACACACTCCCATCAGTCCCTGATCTACAGCATGTGTCTCGGTCCCTGAAGCTGTTTTGCCTTTCACTTTAAACTTTTCTCACACTCAATTTAAAAATGTAATTAGGGTAGTTGTGTTTTCCTGGTACTGTGCGTGGCTTTAGTTCTCGTGTGAAACATCCTGCCTCCCTAAAGTCAAAATAAATGCAGGGATTTTAAAGCTTTTGCGTACAGCTCTCACAGGAAGCGGAGGATGGATAGGTTTGGTCTAGTCCAGTCCAGTCCAGTGCCAAAGACATCTGCTCAGGGATACACTCAGGTTGGAACGGTGATCACAACAAGCCTGAAAAGGCTGAACAGGAATAATAAAAAGTTAATAATTTTTAAAATAATTGTTTGGTATTTTATGGTTGAAGTAGCAATCACTTTTATTCCAAAACAAACATACTTTATATGCATGATGGAAACGGATAACTACAGTATTTGATGTAAATTCTAAGTCGAACTATATGCTTTGTGTTTGCATACAGGATTCAATGCCTTTGTTTTGATTTCTTTAAGCCCCTTTGCAGAAAAATGGTTCCTCTTTGCATCCAAATGGAAAAAAAAACACCAAATCTGTTGTAATGTAAATGTAGATACCAAGGTAAGTTCTCATAATTTGGCTCTACTGTACAAGCGCTTTGGGGACGCCGGACAGTGAAAAGCCCTGTATACAGTATTTTGAAATTTCTTGTAAGTCAATGTGTGAACCAAACCGATCATTTCTAAAGGTAAATAAGTCTGTCCAAAGTCAAGTCACAATGTGAAGTTGTGACTTGGGCTTTAACTTGTCAGGTGACAGTAAACCATTTGTAATTGTTGTCACCTAATTTAGTAATAGATTAACCAGATTTTCAATCATGCAGAGAAGGTTTTGTGACACAACCAGAGCTGCAATTAAAAGCAAATGTGTAAAACAATGTTCTCAAGTCTGAAGCTTTGTTTTGGTCAAATGTATGGAAAATCCCATCTTCACTGGTCATGATCCAAATAACGAATTGATTAATTAATGGAAAAAATCATTCAACTAAAAAATATTGCTAAACACTTGTATTGTGCTAACAGTCTGTGATGGAGTAATTTATGCTTGCTGTTGTATTATTCAGTTATTTTAGTGAACAAACATCCCTTTATTTACAGCTTAAACATCTTCTAAAGTGCTGGACAAAGAAAAGAGTAAAGTTTTATCTCGGCCCTACAACAATAAGAAACCAGTGTAATGAAATAAGCCACATATTTTAGTACAGTGTCTTTTTCATTGTGTATTTTAAATGTGTCCCCTTTCATCTGTTTTGCTCGTGGCTTCGTCGCGACACAAAGCATTAGGTGATGAGTTATTGCCCGGGAATGAGGAGTAATTATCACTCCCTGTGTCGCCTCCTTTGACATTTTATCAGCCGCTCACAACTGGGTCAGAGCAGATCCTGTTTCTGCCGCCGTATTCTCACACCGGCGGCTGCGGAGAACAACCTGTGTCTCCTCACTGAATATTACACCTCCACCAGCTGGGTCACTTAGCATTGATTAATTAGTGTGCAAGCAAATGATTATATCTGTGTGTGTCTCTATTAGTTTTAAAGGTTGGTCTTGCACGCTTTAGTTTAGCTAACTACTGGACGCAATAAAGATAAATTCAATCCATTCAATTTGTTGTCGTATAGCCCTAAATCGCAACAGTAGTTATCTCTGAGGACTTTACAAAACCATTGAATTTGCCAACACAGATCAGAGAATCAAATAGTTCAAATGCAAGTGTGCTTTGATAATAGATGTTATTTGATATTTGCGTTCCTGAGTTATCTTATTTCTCCTGGAATTTCTTCTGTAATGTGCGCAACAATGACAATGAAATTTACAACTTGAGGGACAAATTAAGTTAATTCTTTGTTGTATAAGCGCTTTGGGGACCCTTATGCATTAGTTCAGCTACAAATGTACTTTGATAATAGATCTCGTTTTTTTTTTTTACACACCAGGTAAACATATACATGGGGACAGTCAATAAGCAAGCAATACAAACATTAATAATATTAGTTATAGAAAGGACTTAAACAAATATATAAATATAACTGAATTTAGGTTGGAGTCAATAATTCCCTTTGACTGACGTATCCAAAGTCGATGCAAGAGCGAGACAAGAGATCTTCACGTTTAACATCTGCATTTAATTATCTTTACAATCAGATACAGAATATTCAACAAAAAAAGTGCTCCTAAACTAATATGTCCCTCTCCTGGCCCTCGGCTGACTGACTGCCAATCTCCTCCCAGCAGTTTCTATCAAAGGGTCCGATGACGTCACAGATCTGGGACTGGTCTGGCCCCTGGTCCTGGTCTGGACCCGGTCTTCCATCTCCACCTGAGCAAACAATGCCCCCCACCACTGGGCGCCTGATTGTGTTGGACTTTTGCCCTCGTCGAGAGTGGGAGAGAGCATTTGTTTATTCTTGGAGTCAATAATTGTCTGGTTTTGTAAGCTGGTCATCTCTTATGATTCCTGAGTGCATATTCCTTTGTCTGATGTGCAGCATTTTGTGAATATTCGTCAGTCCCTCTTTTGACCTATATTAACCAATAGGTCACAATCTTTCAATATTCTCTGGGTGACGGGACTGGGGAGATTCCATCATCCTAGTTCTGGCTCGATATCTGTGAAGAGTTAATACAGGAAGACGAACAACACACAACCACATTGAAACATTCCTTCACTAAATTCTTTGATGACCACTGCTGTCATTCTGATTCTTCTTCAACCTCGTCTGTAATGTATGCACTAAAACTATTCACTATAGTTTAAACTATTCTAATCTATTTACCAATATGTTTGCATCTTTGCTTTTATTGAGCCATATTCTTAAACATATGTTTTTATCTAATAAATCTATCTATACTGTGGTTTGCTTTCATTATCAGTGGCTCTGTGCCATTTTGTGGGGCTTTGCTCATTTTTCCAAACACATTTTGTTGAACCAGGAAGTGCTGTCACTTCCTTCTCTCAGACCGTTTGGGATAAATGTACATCGTTAATCAAATTGGTATTATCCGTACAGGAGCTAATCTATTTTAGCAGGTTTCTCTGGGGTTAGTCCCTATACAACGGTATTTTGATTCTCTAATCTGTTGCTGACAAATTGACAGCTCTTAAAATTCTCAAAACTACCTAAAGATCTACTTTTGTGCTATACCCAAATTCATTAAAATGCTTTCAAATGTTTTTGAATCTGTGTTGGTTCTAATCGATCTCATTAATCTATCTCATTAGCTTTTTGCATTGTCAACATTCACCTATGTTTGAAACAAGTGAATTTGACAGTATCTAATAAAACTGTCCATAAACTGTAATGAACTTTATCTACCTTTGAAGTAAATACTTTTGGACATAATATGAAGGAAATGGTCCTTTTACCGTTTGATATTAGCCCTGTCTAAAAATAATCTCTATTTTTGAAAGCATCTATCTATTTTACACTCTATTGTGACTCCAAATCTTGGTTGTAGTTTGAGCCAAAGCATATTCCCAACTTTTGAGTTCTGATTGTAACAATAGCATTGGCAATAGACGATTTTTTATTGGCCGGTTCTTGTTCTGCAAATCACTATTCTATGTATTGTATTTCAGACAATTCCAAAAACAACACAGTCGTTCTCCAATATTAAAGACATACATCTAAATCAAGTTGCCTGAAAGGGATTTTAACTATTTTAAAACGTTCTCTACGATTATAAGGCTATGAAATTAATTATTTAATAAACAAAAGCACATTCATGGCTTCTGTCCACTGCTTATAACTGTTTAAAGAGTTGTCCCAAACTTAATATGTGTAAATACATCAGCTGTTTGTAATAAACAATAACATTTGACCTGTTCTCCAATGGAGCAGCTCAGAGGCTGCGTCAAAAGCAATGTTATATTTGAGCTATTTTTAGATTTAAAATTGTGTTAAAGCCTGTCGTTCTATGTCTGCATTTTAATACTACTCTCTATAAACACATCTGCACTAATTCCTACAGATGTGGAAAACAGAAACATCTAAAATCTGACTCCATTTGATTCCTTTTTACTTTAGTTATTAGAACAATTTGACCTTATTGATACTTATTTCCACAATAGAACTATTTTGATTATTCACTAGTCTAACTATTATTACTATTGTTTATTCTGACACTTCAACCTATAGCTCCTCGAATCCAATGACATTATAGCTCCAGACTATTTCATTCTATTCTATTATTATCTTATTATTATATGATCTATTATCTTAAAGAGTAGATCTGTTTGATGTTATAAGCGCTATTATTTCTCCTTTTGAATTTGCACAACACCCCTTTTGAATTTGCACAACACTAAATTTAGAATGACCCCCTATGGGACAAATATAGAATTTTATTTCATTTTGGCAACTCCGAAAATTACTTAATAATTTTCCCATTTTGCTTTTTTTAGGCTGCCCTTTCTATTATTTATTTGTTCTTGTAGATATATGTTTTACACTTCTTTCTAATGATTTAGAAGGTTAAGGACCATGACCACCTATGACAATACAATACTCCCCTCTTTTGGTCGTGGTCCAAAGTATAAAACATGCATCTGTATGTGTGTGTAGATTACTGTTCCAATCATCTTCAGTTGTTCCTCCCGGATCGTCCTCAATTCATATTGTGGGCTTCGGTGCCAAAGTAGAGGCTCATTTTCCTCATGATCCATACTACTGTGTTATCCCTGAAGCAGGTGCAGTTTATCTTTCATCTGAAAAACAAACATTAGAACACAATAAACGCCCACTTTCCTCTCTTCGCATGGTGCGGCCTGTCAATCAATCCAATTGGGCAAAACATAACTGCATTGACAGACGGTGTGTGGCATCAGGGCAGAGGCTGTAGCCAAATACAGACTTAACAATATGTATGTTTCTAATTTTATACTCCCCTAAATGTGAGTTACAAACCAAAGTTGTCCTCCTCCCAATGACCGCTCACTGCGGTTGGACCGAATCACTGTCCGGACAAACAGCAGAGGGAGGGGCTCCCAGTACCTTCAGCGAGGTATTTCATCTCAGAGTACTTTCCGCAGAGTACTTTTCTCAGAGTACTCATCCCAGAGTACTCTCACTTTTACACCTGTTCAATAAAGCTTGTCATCTTTGAATCTCTAGTACTTACACCGTATGCTGTTGACAAAAAATAATTATTCCATGATCACATTAAAACATTACAGAAAACTTTTGTTATTCCATTCTCCGTTCAGCACTCCTCATTTCACTCCACAACACACTCACAACACACTCACAACACCCCACGTTAGTATTGGTCCAGTTTGTTAAGGTCAACGTAGTGTATTTGACATGACGCACAAACATATAACATACACACAACATATAACATACACAAACATATACACAACTAACAACAAAATATACCAAACATATAACATACACAAGAGGCCTGTAATTTTAACTTTGTTATATTTTTCCATGTCCAATTACAATTGTCTCATGAGCTATTTTATAGTTGCAACTTTCAGAGCCTGCAGAACCTGCAAAGCTTTGAGAGATTTTTCCTAAAAGGATCCATTTCAAACTTTAGTGTTTAAACCACGTGGTCTTTACTCGGGCTTGTCACAAACTGTGTCCCCTATATTTTTAATGAGCTCTTGTTACTTAACAAAAAAACTCATGCACGTGCAATAAATGTTTTTCCCTTTTTTTTTTAAAGCCAGTTCGGATTCCTTAAAAAATGTAAATTAGTTTCAAACTTTAATACTTCACCCTTGTTTTACGTTCATGTGGAGAAAAGACCATTGTCCTATGTGTGTTGTTGTACTTGCACCAATCATGTCTCAGATAAACTGCCAACAGTTATATCAAAGACATAATTGTCCTAATTGTTTCTAATTTAGCTATTTGGAAGAGAAACATGTCATAAAAGATTTCAAAAAATGTCCCTACATCTTTGTTTTCAACCAATGAACAGTGTTGCATCTATGTGTTATCAGAAATGATCCAATATCACCTTTAGCCAAAATTCAGAAATGCTTTAAATCATTTTTCAAACTTTAATTGTCTGAACAAACCATTTTGTACTAAATGCAGCGTCCATTAAAAGCTGCAGTTCTCTTTCTAGCACCAGTTTCAACTGTGCATGTGACTGTTTTTAAATAATTAACGAGCCACGGTTCAGAGGTTGAAAACACTGCTTTAAATATCCGTATTACCAAGATCATGCAGTTCAAAATCAATAATTCTAAACTTCTCCGCGTCTATAACTTTAAATAATACTAGTTTCAATAATAGAGCTCCTCTACCTTAAATATACTGCTGTTCTAATCTCCTTGTGTCTCATGCTAAAGCAAGAGTCTAATTAATTCTAACGATTGTCCTGTATTCTTTCATGCAGCTAAATGTGGTGTTATGAACGAATGACCTAGCTAAATGTGTAAATATGACTTAATATGTCTCTGTGCGTTTCTTGCCTGTCTGTATATTTACCTTCTGTGTGTCTCATTTAGGCCAGCCACGTCTCAAATGTCCGTTAATGTCTTTCTTTTACTCATGGCGTCTTTCAATGTCTTTTGTCTCAAAGTGTCCAATGTCTTTGTCTCCATGTCTTTTTCCTTCTTCTTTAAACAATCACTTTCTTTCTTCTTCTTTCAATAATCACCTTCTTTCTTCTTTCAATCACTTTCTCATGTCTTTCTTTGTCTCAGTGTGTGTCCTTCTTCTTCTTGTTAGGTTTACACAACGTTCTTCTCCGTGCACATAACTCCACTCGGTTTGTGCAAAAGTCTGGTTCTTCTCCATGAAATGGAGGCCGGAGAGGTCTTCTTCGAGAGTTCCTGTTAGCTGCTGCAGCCGATGCTGCAGTCTTTGCTGCCCCCTGTGGGTGAAACGGGGGAGACGCAGATGGTCCGTGCTGATGGCGCCCGATTGAGGTCTTGTGGCAGACGATTTTGGCCAAATGAGACAGACAGAAGTTTTCTCGGAAAAAACAGACAAACAAGAAGCACAAACAAGTGTGTTAATTACCATACGAAACCAATGATTAATTACAATTCAAAATAAACCTATGAAATAATTAATATTAACATTTTAAACATTAAATTCTGAAAACCAAATCTGCATTCAACTGCTATCCTAAGCCCTACTTTTTCCAAAAGTATAATGCTCTCTAAGATCATTCTAACTTTTATATCACCAAAATGTAGGGAAAAAAACTTGTCCAGATAAAAAATAAAAATAAAATAATGCCTCTTTATAATCTAACTCAAAGTTCTGTGATCCTATGACTCCATGTCAGTAACATTATCGTGTGTATATATGTAATTTTCTACAAAAAATTCTTTCTTCACGAGAGAGAGAGAAAGACAGAGAGAGAGAGAGAGAGAGAGAGAGAGAGAGAGAGAGAGGAGGAAGGGGAGAGAGAGAGGACAGAACGAGGGAGGGGAGGGGCCGAGTGGCTTGTATGCCTCAAGCATTTTTCAGAGAGGGAGCCAGGAGGGAGAAGGAGGGGCTGTGTGGTTTCTCAAACAGAGGAGTACATGTACGACTGAAATACACCAAATTCATGAACATCCCCTTTAAAATTTGCTACATTTTCCTCGTTTTTTATCGTGACAATGTTTTATCAGTGGTGAGAGTTCTCTCACGTCAAACGACACTTTACATTTATTTAAATACGTCAGTAATGGAAAACATTACAATTTGCTACCTGATTAATGTATCGAGGGTTCCAGCAGAATCTTTTTTTTTCCTGATTCTCTGTAACTATCGAAACATTACATCAGAATACAAGAGAAAAACTCCCAGACTGATCTTTTGTCATTTCTTCACATGAAAACTCATAGTTACAGCCAAGTGGCTCCCTTTTTTCTCATTAATCAGATCATTATTATCAGAATCCACATTTTAAATACTTGGCTTTTTTCTGTTTAAATGTACCCTTTTTTTCCCGCCCCCCGGGGGATATGGAGTTTTTATTATCCTATCACTTCTCACCCTAACTATCCCTATTTCTCTAATTCTATTCCTATTTTTCACTAATATGCTTGTGCCTCTCTGCACGAAGGTGTGCCTCTTTTGCACTTCTAAATCCTGTGGCTCTCTTTTCAACATCTATGTTCTGTTTTTTTTTGGAGGGACCCATGCTTCCCCCAAGGTTAAAACGTCTAAACCTGACTATTGTTCTATCGCGTCCGATAGAACGCCCCGTCACGGCGGTCGTCTGGCCACGCTGCAATCTGTCGAGCCAAAATCTCTCTCTCTTCTATTTAAAACAATGTGCAGATTTCCAAAACTGTGATCCGCTTACCTTAGAAGCGACCTTTTTGAAGAGCAGAGAGATTTTTCCAAACCCACAAATCCAGTCTCTATAACTGAGCTCATCTCTGTCCCGCTCCTGCCCCGATCACGTCGGGGTCACCAAAATGGAGTCAATAATTCCCTTTGACTGACGTATCCAAAGTCGATGCAAGAGCGAGACAAGAGATCTTCACGTTTAACATCTGCATTTAATTATCTTTACAATCAGATACAGAATATTCAACAAAAAAAGTGCTCCTAAACTAATATGTCCCTCTCCTGGCCCTCGGCTGACTGACTGCCAATCTCCTCCCAGCAGTTTCTATCAAAGGGTCCGATGACGTCACAGATCTGGGACTGGTCTGGCCCCTGGTCCTGGTCTGGACCCGGTCTTCCATCTCCACCTGAGCAAACAATGCCCCCCACCACTGGGCGCCTGATTGTGTTGGACTTTTGCCCTCGTCGAGAGTGGGAGAGAGCATTTGTTTATTCTTGGAGTCAATAATTGTCTGGTTTTGTAAGCTGGTCATCTCTTATGATTCCTGAGTGCATATTCCTTTGTCTGATGTGCAGCATTTTGTGAATATTCGTCAAGGTGTGTGTGTGCGTGCGTGGGGTGGGGTTATATTGGCATTAACCTAAATGGGGGGGTAAGAATGACAGAAATACAAGATGTAATACAGTGACAAACGGTGTACATCAAAACCATCTGCAAAAGGACTACAAAGGGGAGGAGAAAAATAATAATACAAGTAAATCAATAAACCAACCAATTAAACAATCATAATAACCACAGGAACAACGGTGACAATAACAGAAAAGAGATTCAACTATATTAAATCATTCGCCTCTTAGAGAATTAAGATGCATACATAACAATGGTGTAGGTTTGGTTCCAATCTTGGTGGGGACATTCACTACGACCTGAGTCTACACCCATTGACACGGGGTCCAGAGTTTCTCCCCCAGAATTTGTTGTGTAATCACACACTATATTTGCAATAGTGTGTTGCCTTCTATACTAAACTCAGCTGTAGACTGAATGAGAAGCAGTTAAGGATTTGTTCTAATAGTCAGAGGAGAAAATATTGAATTAGAATCTACAGTGAGTAGCTCACTACATTGTTTGACATATACGATCAATCTCTAAAAACAATTCATAGTCCCATGCATACCTACAAAATTCCAACCTCACCTGATGCACTGAAGGGCCTGTTGCTTCTACCTCAACATTCCCTATATTGTTCTCTCTTGTTGGTTGAGTTTCCTATGTATGTTAACAGAAGATTAATCACAATTCATAATTTGCTATTACTTGTGCTTTCTCTTACTTACTTTCCAACTGTTAAAAAAGCTTCTGATATCTTTTATCTTTTTTTGTGGAGGTGGCATTTTTTCTAAATTATATAAGAAGGTATAGAAAATCAAAAACAGACATTCATATACATGAACTGCAGAATCATTTATATAACTTGGCCAATGTCAAAAGTTACATAGTATTTCTCAATACAATGAGTTAACAAGAGTTTGGCAATAAGTAACAGTGTGGATTTGTCTATATTTTCTTTTTTTTATTCCACTCTCAACCCAAAAAGGCAAGTAATGACTCACAGGGCTCTCAAGCAAAATAAAAACTTAAATGACCTGTTGTGGTGTGTTTTGCGCACAACCAGCATGCATCGTTAACGCAATGGAAAATTTAGGTATCCGAGCTTTAATTTCGGGAGCGCTGGTTGCGCTTTGGGAAGAGTCAGGGGAGAGACATGTCAGAGACACAGGGGAGAAACGGGGGAGATACGAGGGAGACCCGCACTTGCAACATGGTTCTGTCTGCATATGGTCTGAGCTCGGTACCATGTTAGAGCTGTGCTTTCACTGAGCGCCGCGGCTGTCATTACAAAGCGGCAGCAGCTGCAGCAGGACGTGCACATTCGAGTGCATCGCTTGAATGTGCTTAGAGCAAATAACAGCAAGTGCCCGCTGTCACACATTTCACAGAAATCACATTATCAGCAGATAAAGGTTGTAAATCGTGGATCCGTGGAATATTTTCATCCCTAGTTTATCCTGATTCACACAACACACCCACTTATACATTTTGGATAGTAAGAGCACAATAAGTATTTTTTCAGCCTTTCAACCAACCTGTTTCTTTATTGGAGCCAGTTCTGTTCTGTCTCTGTGCCGTGTGAGCTCCTCGGGACATTAAACAGTGCGCTGACAGATTAGAAATAACGTAAGTACTTTGAATGGTAATAGATCTACAGTACTTTCCTCTGATTACTCACGTGCTACAACGCTCAGGGAACGAAAAAAAACACTTGCTTCACGCTGGCTAACTTTTAAAAATTAAACAGTTGCTCAGTGCTTCAGTTTGGCGCTGAAGAAGACAGCCAATCACTGCAGAGAACGGAACGGGTCACGTGCTGCTGCTGCTGCTGTTGCTCTGGAGGCGAGGAGGAGGCGCGACGTGTGCACAAACGGAAGACATGTGTACCGGACTGTCCGGGTCACGGGACATCATGTCATTTTGGTGGGGACTTATTAGTCCTCACCAAATATTGGTGGGGACATGTCCCCATGGTCCCCACGCAAACCTACGCCCTTGATACATAATATACATACACATACATATACACACATAACTATTATTAATAATAATACATAACAGTTAACATATCTCTATAATAAATATATACATGTATACCCATTTACATACATACATACACACCCACACATACAAAAAAGTATTTAGTCAGCCACCGAATGTGCAAGTTCTCCCACTTAAAATAATGACAGAGGTCTATAATTTTCATCATAGGTACACTTCAACTGTGAGAGACAGAATGTGAAAAAAGGATTTAGGATTTTTAAAGAATTTATTTGTAAATTATGGTGGAAAATAAGTATTTGGTCAATAACAAAAATTCAACTCAATACTTTGTAATATAACCTTTGTTGGCAATGACAGAGGTCAAACGATTACTATAGGTCTTTACCAGGTTTGCGCACACAGTGGCTGGTATTTTGGCCCATTCCTCCATGCAGATCTTCTCGAGAGCAGTGATGTTTTGGGGCTGTCGCCGAGCAACATGGACTTTCAACTCCCTCCACAGATTTTCAATGGGGTTGAGGTCTGGAGACTGGCTAGGCCACTCCAGGACTTTCAAATGCTTCTTACGGAGTCACTCCTTCGTTGCTCGGGCGGTGTGTTTGGGATCATTGTCATGCTGGAAGACCTAGCCACGTTTAATCTTCAAAGCTCTCACTGATGGAAGGAGGTTTTGGCTCAAAATCTCACAGTACATGGCCCCATTCATTCTTTCCTTAACTTGGATCAGTCGTCCTGTCCCCTTAGCAAAAAAACAGCCCCAAAGCATGACGTTTCCACCCCCATGCTTCACAGTAGGTATGGTGTTCTTGGGATGCAACTCAGTCTTCTTCTTCCTCCAAACACGACCACTTGAGTTTATACCAAACAGTTCTACTTTGGTTTCATCTGACCACATGACATTCTCCCAATCCTCTGCTGTATCATCCATGTGCTTTCTGGCAAACTTCAGACGGGCCTGGACATGCACTGGCTTCAGCAGGGGGACACGTCTGGCACTGCAGGATTTGATTCCCTGTTGTCGTAGTGTGATGGTAACCTTTGTTACTTTGGTCCCAGCTCTCTGCAGGTCATTCACCAGGTCCCCGTGTCCCAGAAAAAAAGATTTTTGATCACCATTTTTATGATAATTTTGACCCCACGGGATGAGATCTTGCGTGGAGCCCCAGATCGAGGGAGATTATCAGTGGTCTTGTATGTCTTCCATTTTCTGATAATTGCTCCCACAGTTGATTTGTCCACACCAAGCTGCTTGCCTTTTATAGATTCACTCTTCCCAGTCTGGTGCAGGTCTACAATTATTTTCCTGGTGTCCTTCGACAGCTCTTTGGTCTTGGCCATAGTGGAGATTGGAGTCTGACTGTTTGAGGCTGTGGACAGGTGTCTTTTATACAGATAATGAGTTCATACAGGTGCCATTAATACAGGTAATGAGTGGAGGACAGAAGAGCTTCTTAAAGAAGAAGTTACAGGTCTGAGAGAGCCAGAGATCTTCCTTGTTTGAAGTGACCAAATACTTATTTTCTACCACGAATTACAAATAAATTCTTTAAAAATCCTACAATGTGAAATCCTGGATTTTTTTTTTCACATTCTGTCTCTCACAGTTGAAGTGTACCTATGATGAAAATTACAGACCTCTGTCATTATTTCACACAATAAGTGGCTGACTAAATACTTTTTTGCCCCACTGTACTATACAAACATGTTAAATTTTATCGATACAGTACATGCTGAGGATGGGACCTGACTTGAAATTGTAGCGTTCATAAGTGGTTGGTGCTTCTCTCTCACAACAAGAAGGTCCAGATTCCAGTTGGATGTTTTCATGTTTGCCTTGAGTTTGTGCAGAGTATAGGTAAAACACTCTGGGTGTTTTTAGTCAGACCCTTTATGATACAGCCTCAGTACAACATAGGCCAACTCATCAGAAGATTTTTTCTCATTTGTGCCAAAATGCCTGTGCAAGGCATCAGATTAGGAGATGCAAATCAACAAATGATGTAGAACAGTGGGTTTGTAGTGGACTTAAATGCTACACAAAGATGTTTTTATGATAAATATTGTCTGTCCCAACAAAAAGAAACACAAGTGAATAAGACCACAACATTCTGTCTTCATCCTATTAGAAAACATGTTGTCTCTTGCATACTTATTATCAACTCTTGCATACGTAATATTTGTGGGAGTCACTATTTGACTCTTTGGGCTGAGAACAGATTGGGTGAGGATGGCCTCCCTCTTTTTTCACTTTTCTGACTGAAAAAGCTGATTCGAATGAAAGGGGAAAGCAAATAGACATTTTGGTTAAAAGTTCATATGCACTTTAATGCACACATAGTATTGCATTTAAAATCTACACATGGTAAACTTGTGCCCTAGAGGCTTCTCACATTACTGTCTGCAAAGCCATGTGCTTCTCGCTCTCTGTCTCTCGCTATTTGTTTTGTGCAAGTCTGAAATTCCTTGTAGCTTGTTGGTTGTTCTTAGTGGTATGTCAGCCTCTGCTTCACAAACACAACTCGTCCATAGCAACTGGTGGAGGTCCCTGTGCCTCCTGAAGCCATCCCACCCCTGCTGCACATGCCTGGGATTCTTGCTCCAAGCCGCCCCTTCCTGCTCCCAGTCTGTTCCAACCGTCCTCCCTGCTCCAGACAGTGGCAGTTACAACAGTTTTCCAAAACCAGAAATTAGGTTTTAGTTGGCTGCAGAGTGCTATAGTTTTTGCAGGAACGGTTATTTTTATCAGGCAACAGTTTATTTGTAGGCCCAAGCTTTTAAGCGTTCTTACTTTATATTTCTTGCACTCGAATATATAGTATTATATTATTTTTTATGCTAAAGTTAAGGATTTTATTTTATTTTTTTCTAGAATCTAGTTCACTTATCTTGTGCTGTGTCCTCCTCCTGTTCTGTATGCAACAATGAAACACATTATTCCCTACTGTGGGACAAATAAACGATCTCTTACCCTTGATCTTAATCTTGATCTTGATCTCGGTCTTGATCTTAATCTTAAAGGTGGGGTACCCACTTTTTGTTTCATAAATACTACATTTTATTTGTCCCAACAGAAAGAGTTTTGCTTATGTGAACAAATCAAACCAACTCTATCCAAAAACATTTTATATTTTGCACCATTCTGCTTTGTATACTATTTTATATATCTTTGTTTCTTTAGAATTGTGGTTTACTTAATACTCACTTATCTTGTTCCTCATTCCTACTCTTCTGTGACACATAAATGATCTCTCAATCCTAATCTTAGTCTGCACGTGCACAGTACAGCAAACTAACAGATACTTGTGCCCAATTTGTCTCCGCGCCACCCTCCTCTCCTCCTCGTAGGTGGTCTTTGCAGTAAAATGCTGTCTGATTGATAGACATTTGGGGCGGCTGGCTCGGAATGCTGCTGGTTGAAATTGCAGACTGCGTTCCATTGGAGTTACACCGGTCTGAACCGCTGTGACCGACGCGCGCATAGTTTCCCCGTGAGGTCCTGGTGCAGAATGAAGCCATAGAGCAGCAGTCTAAACGGCACGAGGGCCGGGTGGAAAAGGCCCATTTTGATTCTAAATAACGTGGTTCATTGTTAGGTGAGGTAATGTTTGGGTTTTGGGAGAAGATGACTTATTCATTGTGGTTTATATGCACTTGAATAAGTTGGGACAATAAGCGTCTGTGTGCGATGCGTTTTATGTGGAAAAAATAGCTCAAGTCTAAACGGCCCGAGAGGTGAGGTGAGTTTAGGCAATACATGTTGTGAGTGTGTAGTATTATTGTGCATTTTTTTGTCTCAAATTGACTGGTCACATGGGTCATTCATTAAATTCCTCCAGGTGATTGTTTGTGCCATCCAAACCTGTTATTACCTCTGGCTTAAAGGTGCTCTGTCAAACACGCCCGTCATGCATATGTCCCACAGTATTGCAATAAACATTTGGATCTTGCATTTACTTTTCCTGCTAAGAGATCAATGACAGAACTTTCAGACAAAGCAAGAAAAATCTTTGTACATCCATCCATCCATTTTCTTCCCCATAATCCAATTCTGGGTTGGGGGTTAGTATCTTTGTATATCATGGTTAAAATAAGTTAATAATACATATTGTAATTATACATTTGCAATGGACTGAAAATAAGGATTGGCCACTGTAAATCTAAATGTAATCGTGGCGTCCCCTGCATGTGAAAGCCTGATACTGTCAGACCTATGAATCTAAGCAGGGCAGGGCCTGGTTATTACTGTGATGGGAGATGGGCGGCTGGAAAAGTGCCAAATGGTTGTTGTGTCCTTTGGCAAAACACTTCACTGACATTGTCTAGAATTGATCTGGTGTGTATAAATGATGGCACATACTGGTTGCCCTGCTTCTGTTAGAGTGCCCCAGGTCAGCTGTGGGGACTCCTATGAAACTGGTGAAAATAAGCAAATGAAAATAAACAGTCCTGCCACGGATTGCCTTTCCATAGCAGAGTTAGCATGTGTGACTCACTTATCACTGTTTGTAAAGCTTTCGGTCACTGCGCACACAATGTCATAACGTCACACTGCATACCCTTTTCACACAACACCAGGATGTGGCTGAAGTTACCGGAACCAATTCTGGACTCTGATCCTGACCATGTTCTGAACACAGAGCATGTGCTGCTTCTTCCAGATGTTGTTAGTCAAATAAGACTCAAACCATTCATTAATCATCTTCCTGATGCTGCATTTACTCTATTGAGCTGCCATATGTCTTCAATGTTTTACACACATTTCTCAATAATGAAAATATGAATTTCATTGCACACATACTGGGCATGTTTACAACAGCTTACAGCTTCATCCACAGTTGATCCATCTTTGGCTCTTGTAAATGTTTGTGGTGTTATGCAATTAAGGATGCTGTTTGAGGTCAAGTGAGGTGATTCGCTGAAATATGCACGAGGAGTGATGAGCTGGTTTAACAAGTATTATTGTGTTCCCAGGATCACCTTATTATTGTGTATTGTATTGTTGTAATCTCTGTATGTGACCCTTCAGGTGACAACAAAGATCTATCTATCTCTTTATCGATCTAAACACTAATCAAGATCATGAAGGCAGCGAGCTTCATGATCAGTGACGGGTCAGATCTGTGATAATTTATTCATCTTGTCTTTAGTTAGATCTGTGTCAGTGACGACTCGTCTCACTCTAACACAACATTTTTTCTTTCTTACTTGAATACATTTTTGTGGCATGGAACATCCCTAACATCTCCCTAGACGCATCCAAGTCCTAGCCTGACTCTTGCCAGACCCTTGTAGATCGCTGCGCTTCACACATGGGTCTGGATCTGACCTGGATCTGACCTGGATCTGACCTGGCCTTGTAAAAAAAATTGTAAAAAAAATCCTTGTATGTACTGTAACTGGATAAACCACTTGTCCGTTATCTTGAATGACGTCTTCCTTCAACCACTCACATCGAAGCACACGACTCCCATGGGTTGCCAAATGCTGGCAAGATTTTCCAGCCCAAAACCCGCAAGAATGCCCCCCCCAAAAAAACACCCAAAATGATTTTTTGGTTAAAAACTTAATGAAATCAACTTGGCCTATCATAATTCTGTTTATTGTCTTTCTGTTTACAAATTACCTACAAGTCTCTTGAAATATAGTATGCGGGAAACCACCCAACCTGGCAACCCTGCCAGGTTGGGTGGCAACATTTGACATTTGACTCTTAAAAAACAAATATAACAACATGGAACCACCAACATCTCGCCTCATATTGCATTAAAAGGGACGTCCGTGTCTTAATTTGTAATTAGACTTTAAAAAAAATTCACGGGCTTCATGTCCGCCATCTTGGATTGCTTTCGATGGTGCGTGAGACATGCTTGAGAAGGCGGTGCAAACCCAATGTAACACCGGCGATCCTGATTGGTTGATTATTTTCTGATCTGCTGAAGGAGTTTGCTATGCGCTCGATACCAGACCCTTGTGTGTGTGAAGCGAAACGCCTCTGGTGGAGCCTGGCGGAACTACAAGGGTCTGGCAAAAATCAGGCTGCACCCCTTAGAAAAGTCTTACAACAAACAATGAGGACTTGTACTTAAGTCTTGCTTCTTCATCATGCAAAGATAGAGATGTTATACAATTTTTGTTTCTAGTATAGATCTTAATCTTAATATTTATATCACAAATCCTAACCCTGAAGAAATGTACACTACATGTAAATTAATGCATTTATTTTAATTTAGTTTGCATAAAACCAAGACAAAATAACAAAAAAAAAACTAATAATAAAACTATTACATCCCCATCTTTATTTAATAAAAACTGCAATATAGTGCATCCACTCACTGGGATCCCTCTCAATGTGGGCTTCCCCTCGGTTTCTCAATTTGTGTTCTCTTTTTTTCTTGACTCGTTCCTTACCCTTACAGGAAGCTCTAAGGACAGAGATGATCCCCTCATAGAGCTTCATGTGTTTCTTGTCATTGCCTTTTCTGTGTTCACACCATAGACAGTATATATTAACGAACAGAGTCACGCCTATCTCCGCCGTTCTAACTAATCGGCCAAAAAATGTGCTCTACTGGAGCAATCCAAAATGGCCGTGAGAGGTCCCGCTCACAAGTAAATTGTGAACAAACGCATCTGCGTATGCGTCAGCCGGCGAGAGCTCCATTCATTTGAACGAGAGACTTCAGAGATTCACTGCAAGTAAACTAGAGTGGACCAAAAAAATTCACCCCCCTCAGCATTGACACACATGTGGAACGGAGCTTTGGGCCAAGAGCCAACTTTTGGACCATCCTGTAAAGACGTTTTTGAGAGGTCTGCCAATGCTATATGTTAGCATTGGCTAATTCTACTTCTGGGTCCACCCCCATTGGCCCGGGGTGGTATTGCAAGCATGTCAGCGCACATCATTTTGGCCACTTTTGAGCCGAAACCCGCCACCACTGGTTCAAACAGGGGGAATGTCTGATCTGTTTTTGGCGAATCGATGACTTTGGCGACTGCTGTTGTGATTTAGGGCTATACTTCAATCAGTTTTGTACGTCAACTTAAACTCCATTTATGAGATATGTATAATGCAAAATTGATCTTTTAACCCTGTTACAACATTGTTCCCTCATCAAAACAGATGTGCAGTTCTTTTTAGATAGATATCAAGAACTTCTGGGATGATATAAATAGTTAAATTCTCATTTGAATGGCCAACACCGCTGCATAATATTGTTTCTTTAAATCCTGCAAACTTGAACTCACTAGTCATGAACAAAGCATGGACTCCTTGTGTCATGTGACCCCTGCTCCTGCCGTTGTTGCCCTTGTGGTATTGGAAGGATGGTCAAATGCTGTGGACCTTAACCTTAACCTATGTACGTCATGAACATCATTTACAATTTAAAAGAAACTTTTCAAACTGACTTCTCTGCAGTGACGCCTGAGTATTTGCGACGTCACCAAGTCAGAAGGGCTATTCTCTTGTCAATGATTTTATAACACTGGATGTGATAGCTTTGTGTGCTCAAGAGCTCCGCTAACTTTTTATTGTCTCCACTTTGCACAAACAGAGCAATAATCATGAGGCAAACAGAAACTAGTGATGAATGTTAAGCTTTAAAAAAGTAAATAAACAAGGAAACCCATTAGCTGCAGAATGTTGATTGTGTTCATGCCAGCCAATTTATAAAAGTACTACAAAAATAGATTGCCTCATAATGGGAAGAATGACTTTCTCTCGACTTGGCTGAAGGTGAGTATTATTAGAATAGTGTATGCTCTTTTACGTTGTGTCAGGTGTATTAAATTCAATATATTTTTGTATAGCCCTAAATCCCAACAGCAGGTTGTCTCAGAGGACTTTACAAAGTTGTCGATTCACCAAAACAGGTACGAGAATCAAACATTTTGAACACAGGAAATGCAACAATGACAAACACATACCATTGGGAGGCGGATGACCAATGTCCATAATTGTTAATAATAAATGTAGACCGTCCTGCATCAGCAATGAACAACTTATGGGAGGTCTACTTTGAGAGATTGGACCGACAAGCTTTAGATCCAGGACTTTAGGCAAGGCAAGTTTATTTGTATAGCACAATTTATACACCGGGCAACTCATTGTGCTGAAAAAAACAAGGTAAAAGTCACACAGGGTGTTAAAACATTTTTTTGTTTCTTAGGACTGAGAGAAAATTACTGCATGTATGATCAGATTTTTTTTAAGATTATACAAAAGAGCAGTTTGTTTTTTAGGAATAAATAAACAATATACTTATATTGTCGGAGGGGAATTTGTCTTGCAGACAACATGCAACAAATAAAATTATACATTCATAACATGAGGCACATCACAGGAGACTATGTTGGATAGAATTGGCTGAGTTCAAACATCCAAATATACAGAAGACATATATTGAATCAAATTTGACAAAAGCTGTTGGGCCTGTCCAGAACAAACACTCATGGCTTTATTTGTATAGCACAATTATACTCTGAGCACCTTAAAATGCTTTTTTAGAATAAGAAAACAGCATAGTAGTGCAACGAATAGCACGTGCTTCACAGCAAACATGTCCTGGGTTCGATTCCAGCTCTAGGCCTTTCTGTGTGGAGTTTGCATATTCTCCCCACCGTCCGCTCCGGTTTAAAACATGTAAACAGAGTGAAGTGATGGTCAGGGATTCTGATCAGGTATTTGACGTCTCACTCCTCATCGCTGTTTGTTGAGTGAAGGGAAATGACTTGTACGCCAAAATTATAAAGCTCTTTGAGTGACCTTGGTCTGTGAAATGCACTTATAAAGATTACTTAATTACTTACCCTTGCCTAACCTAAGGGACATTTTATGTTGTATGAACAGATAAACAATACAACAGTATATATATTCATCTGAAATGCTGCCTTCCCATTTTTAGTCCTGACTCTGGGCACAAGCAGGAGGCCAGTCCCTGCTCCTCACAGTCCCAGCCGGTTCAGATGGCACCAATATGTGTTGTTTTTCAAGTCCCAATCCTACACATCCCGTACAAAGAAACATGTTTATCATCTTATTCAGTTTTAGCTGTTACCTCTGCCTTCACTGGATCACTGGAGTCTGAGCAGCCTGTCCCATACTGTAAAAAACTGATAAAACAGATTAACAGTAGTAAGTCAATTGTTATCTTTATTTTGTACATTTTGACTGTCCCAAAACAAGATTGCCAAATGGAACAGCATGCAATGTTTTATAAGTGATTATATAGCTTTTCTTAGTCTTTTTGTATCACTGGTAACTAAGAAAAAAATACTGTGTTTGTAAACATTGGCAAATCTTGTTTAAAGAAGACATTATGCACTTTTTGGAACATTTAATAATGTGACCAAACCAAAGTATTATCAATACATAAGCTTTGGCAATTTACCAACTGAAAATACGTTCTTTGCAATCATCTGTGTGGTTGCAGCCAGGCATTTCCAAACAAAACAAAAGATTCTACAACTCCCTCTGGTGGTAGCATAGGGAAAAACGCATTCAAATTGCTGGGTTGCGTCACGCAGTGGCACAAAAGTCCTCCGAGAGACAGGAGACATGTAAATCTTCACTGATTCTGAGTCAAAATTCTCTTTGTGGCGTGTGCAGTTGTGGCAATTGTTCGTATCAAGTGGATAACTAATGGAGTTTCTATTTTGCTAAAATGTATTTCTGTCATTTTTTTGGGAACATAAATATCTAAAAAGGAACGGAAGAAATGCATTAGCCTTTGGAAAATTCATCTTGTCTTCATAGTAGAATTGAAAGTATTTGGTTCTTCTATACAAGACAATATTAGGTTACCTTGACATGTTTCAACCACAGTGGGGGCGACAGTAGCTCAGTTGGTAGAGCATCGATTGGCCTTTGGGCCTGAAGGTCAGTGGTTCGATTCCCCCACAAGACCTGCTCCCACTGATGTCCGTGGCTGTTGTGTCCCTGGGCCAGGCACTCAACCCCACTTTGCCCGAACTCCCTGCTGGAACACGAAGACCGTGTCGTCGCTCTCGGAGCAGCAGCCATCTTCCTGTGGCTGGACCAGCGAGGGACTTGTGCTATGAGCATTGGGTGGTAGCTCTTATTGCCCCCGACCCAGAAATGGATTGATAAAGGGGTAGAAAATGAATGAATGAATGAATGTTTCGACCGATCCTTCTGTCGTCCTCAGGAGCGACTTGCAACAATAGCTGATAAGGCAAATTGCTAGTCGCTTCTGAGGAAGCGAAACCACTGGGGGCCATGAGCACATACCACCTCGGGCCGGTGGTGGGGGGGACCCAGAAAGAGAATTATCCAATGCTTTTGGATGGCGTCTTCTTCCCTTTCGAAAACACATTTACAGGATGGTCCAAAGGTGTGTGTCAATGCTGAGGGGAGTTTAATTCACTCTAATATTCCTTATATTATATGAACAAATACAATGGGTAAGATGTCTAATACAGGACAATAGTGACATAGACTCAAATAGAGATACATTTAGCAACAGTCCGGCAAATATGACCTCATTTAATCATGTTTTGCAGCATGTGTCTCCCGGCTGAGTGTTTCCTGCAGCTACACGTGTTGAGCTCCTCTCTGCATGTTCTCCGCATGTGACTCATGCAAACACATTTACTCCGAACGCAGGGAAACACAAGAACAGTGTGATCCAGGTCAAATACTGCGTGTTATGGGGGAGAGATGAGCCGAGATAGGAAATGTGCTAATAAATGCTTTTGTTTTTTTATTATCTAGTCTATTTTTTACCATCACCAGTCAATGCAAGAAGGTGAATGGATTATTTTGGGCATCACATGTTACTGCTGCAATGAAGGATATAATATGCACAGAACTATTTTTATACAGGACATAAAATAATGTGTACTTTTTTCCCTTTTTCTGGACAGAAGTTGTACACTATGAAAGAATATTACATAAACGTGATGAGCGAACAGGGTTTAACCTCAAAGATCAATGTGTCTGTAGTGGAACGCTTCGTTCTGCAGACTCTGTCCCTGCCAAGAGTCATGTGACCAGCATCTGCACTGATGTCCTGATATCCTGCTCCCTCAGGCCCTGGTCATACAGACACACAGATTTAGAGAGGCTGCTGGATTTACTAGAATAACTTTTTGATATATATTTTAAATGTATCTATTTGGATGGACCTGATTTATGGTATTTGGCACACCTCCTTATTGGAACAAGTCAGTCCTGCACAAAATCGAATCTTTTTCCATATTGTCTGTGTCTTGTATAGGCTTAAACAATTTCATTTTACATGGCACCCTAATGGAATGTTGTTGTTGATGAGAAAAATGGGCAGTACCAAAGGAGCAGTCACTATTGTTGGTGACCACTCCTTTGGTACAATTGTCCTGTTGGCAAAACTCAACAGAGCAATAGCATGTTACTAAAAATAGATATCAACTGCTGTCACTAAATTACATCATGTTCAAACACCCGGAAATGAGCGATCATATTTAGGGCTGAATCTTACAAGTAGAATCTTAAAAGTTGAGCTGGCTTTTGATTTTTCTGGGTGTTAGATTGCACACTTATACAATAGTCTGGTCTTTTTGCACTTATTTTACTCATCTCCAACATCTCAGACAATCTACTGTTTGTCTGAGTTGCTGTTTGCATGAGGACGCTGCGACAGTAAAATGTTAGAGTTGGGTATCGAATTGGCCTTCTGTTTACATTAAGTGTTTCAGGGGGACTTATTCACCCTTGCTGTGTGAAGGAGAGGTTTTGCAGGTCTTTCCTTCCTGCTGTTGTCAGACTGTATAATGAGATTGCTCAGGCGAACATGCTCATACGCAGGTTTGGTGCTTGTACAGCGCAGGTGAAAAAGACACTTTTTTAAAGCATACCGTACGTCATTATACACAGCACACTTGTGGACCAAATACAAAAAATCAACCATCCGCAAACTCAATGTGGCATACAACGACTGCTTGAGGATTTTATTGAAAAGACCAAGATGGGAAAGTGCAAGTTCTTTGTTTGTCTCATCTGGAATTAGGATATTTCAAGCGGCTATTCGATGTCTGATGTACAGTTTTATCTGTTGGCTCAATGAAAGCCAGAATATTATAATCATAAGCCTGACAAATGTCAGGCGGCACGGTGGCTGAGTGGATAGCACTCTTGCCTCTCAGCAAGAAGGTCCTGGGTTCGAATCCCGGTCGGACCAGGGCCTTTCTGAGTGGAGTTTGCATGTTCTCCCCGTGTCTGCGTAGGTTTCCTCCGGGTACTCCGGTTTCCCCTAACACTAAAAATATGTCCAATAGTTCTGGCATGCGCTTCCTGTACTGGCGACCCCGCTCCCATCTCTGTGTGGAGTGAGAGACAAATGCCCAAAATTAACAATTGTAAACCGCTTTGAGGCTCAGATCTGCAGTGAAAAGGCGGTATATAAATAAAAACTTACTTACTAACTTACTTACTAAATGTCAAATTCAGTGTCACTCGGTACCAGTCAGATCTTTGGAGACACTGGAACAGCTGTTTGCTCTGAGGAGTGAGGCTTATTGTTGTGATTATATGTGTTGTTTTGTGTTTTTATGTGATATGTTTGTCTTTCCTGTATGGAAGCCCGTTTCCGCCATGTAAAAAAAAAAAAAAAGCCTACAGAAAGTCAAAATTTTGACTTTAAAAGTCAAAATTTCGACTTTTAAAAGTCAAAATTTCGACTTTAAAAGTCAAAATTTCGACTTTAAAAGTCAAAATTTCGACTTTTAAAAGTCAAAATTTCGACTTTAAAAGTCAAAATTTCGACTTTAAAAGTCAAAATTTCGACTTTAAAAGTCAAAATTATGAGTTTTCAACTGCGCATGTGCAGTTGAAAACTCGTGTGTGTTGTTGTCTGGAACGGTCTCTGGATGTCCTTCACCTGCAGATTATGTGAAGATATTGCCGACAGTGACCACTGCATCCTTGAAGTAGCCAGAAATAATGTTGTTTGATTGATTCTGTAAAACGTTCCTGTTTAAGCCCCAGACCGCGGTCGTAGGACGCAGGGAGGAGCTGTCTTTTTATTTATTTATGTTAAATTCAATTTACATATATACAGCATTTAAATCAAACGACTTCTTATTTCGACATAGTAACAAATAATGTGAGCAATACGTTTTTATAATAAATCAAAGGAAAATGAGCCATCGAGACATTCCAATCCAATCTGCTATAGACCACTCTGACCAGACGATGGCGCTGAGAGGGGTCCACACGGAGCGAGTATTTCCACGGCTGAAATGATGCGCTTTCTATGTGTTGAGTACGGGGTTTTATTCATGCATCTATAATGGGTTTATCTATTTCTAACCCTTTTCAAAGACCCTCACTGTTATCTGCGGAGTTATTTCTCCGGATTGTTGCTAAAAGAGTCGTGGGCTTTATTTTGTCACAATAAAATAATCAGACAAGGTACTTATTCCCTGTATGTCTCTGTGTTCTTGCTCATACGCCAACAACTTTACCCGCACGCTCCATCAGCTCACCCCCGCATGCACGCAAACACGTCACATACTCTTCAATGCACTGATCGCAATTCCAAAAGGGTATTATTGTCAGTGCCCGTGTCTGTGGTTCTCCTGCCTCTGTCTGTGGTTCTCCTGCCTCTGTCTGTGGTTCTCCTGCCTCTGTCTGTGGTTCTCCTGCCTCTGTCTGTGGTTCTCCTGCCTCTGTCTGTGGTTCTCCTGCCTCTGTCTGTGGTTCTCCTGCCTCTGTCTGTGGTTCTCCTGCCTCTGTCTGCGGACCTCCCTCACTGTCCTGTAATCGCGAACGGTCTCTCTGTCAGTCACAATATTATTCACTGCATTTCTGGTGCATCCATCGATAGCCGTGATACTGACCAGATGTCACCAGTTGATGCTCAATGACTTTGAACAGCCACATGTGTTTTATTATTAATCTTCCACAGTCCGTTTAGGATAAACTAAATAGAGGCTTCTGAAGCGGATTCTAATCATAAACGGAGAGACCGTTTGCATTTTAACGCGATTACTACCACAACATTATTGCTGCTACTTCATGGATGTGGTCACTGTCTGTAGGCAAAATCTTCACATAATCTGCAGGTAGAGGATGACCCATGGTCGAGTTTTCAACTGCACATGCGCAGTTGAAAACTCGTAATTTTGACTTTTAAAGTCAAAATTTTGACTTTTAAAGTCGAAATTTTGACTTTTAAAAGTCGAAATTTTGACTTTTAAAGTCGAAATTTTGACTTTTAAAGTCGAAATTTTGACTTTTAAAGTCGAAATTTTGACTTTCTGTAGGCTTTTTTTTTTTTTTACATGGCGGAAACGGGCTTCCATATTCCTGGACCATGAGTCTGTAATAAAAGTTTGATGATGATGATGATGATGTAAATGTCATTCATCTGTAAAAAAGTAAATACTGCAATCATGTGCAATGTGCAATACTGCAGCCTCAGAATGTCCACTGAATGTCACTTTATCTTCTTAACCAGCCCTATATGTACAGTATATAACTTTGCTGCACTATATACATATATATATATATATATATATATATTTTTTTTTTTTTTTTTTTTGAAAGGCTGTTATTGAAGCCTTTACAGCTAGCTAAGAAACATAGCAGCTACGTATTTTGTATATTTTGTGTGCTCCCTGTGTGCTCTTACTACTCTCCTGTATGTGTGCAGCAACATTGAAATTTCCCCACTGTGGGACAAACAGAGGAAATCTTATCTTATCTTATCTTTAGAATGCTGCGCAAAACAAGGAACAGGGAAATAATTTTTTTGCAGCTGCGCAAGTTGTTGTAAAACAACTGAAGGAAGTGGCAGTTCCAAATTGTGATCCACCCTAAAACTGGAGCGCTACAGGCAGTTACGGATGATTAACTCCTGAAGAATCCCAACCATTCACCTGCTCCTGCCACAGAGGTCGAGCTTGGCGCACAGGAAACTTGCGTATCGCTTTTCCTGTCTTTTCTTGCAGTTCTTGGGAAGTCCTTTGCATTTGCATCATTCCTGAAAGATGACTGTTTGTGTGTATAAAGTTCATCCTTGACCCATGTTTGCACAATCCCTGTTTTATACTTACACTTGCAGGCGTTGACTTTACTGTAATGCATTTATGATCTCATAAAAACCTATATTTAACTTAAGATAACAAGAGAAGACATGAGGTGTATGGGTTATATTACAGTGATTATGCTAGTCCATAGTAGTTAAGTTTATGGCAAGTTAATATGAAAGTAATGACAATGGTGAAGGCCACAAGAAATTCATTATTCATTTGTAGTTTGTAGTTTTGAATTCATTATTCTGGCTTGACACCTCGTTATTGCATTGTGGATCCCAAAATCTGTGGCCTCACTGCAAGAAGACATGGTTTTAGCTTTTCTGTGTGGAGTTTGCATGTTCTTCTTTGGGTTTTCACCAATTTTCCTTTATAAAAAAATCAAAAAAGACTAAACTTACAGCACACCAGAAACATTATGCAATACTTTCTTAGGTGGCAGGAAAACATCATGCAAAGTTCAAAGAAGGCATTACAATCACAAGTTCTAGATTATTTATTCAGATGTTTCAGCCACAATGTCTTTGTCGGATACCTCTTCTTCCTGACCAATGCAAAGTCTAAATTAAAATATGTCAATAAACTAACAGCGTCCAATAGATTACGGTACATTTATATAGGAGGACTTTCTACTTCTGGGTGGATCATCAAGACTATTGGTCCTCCTAATTGTCAATCATTCTGGTGATGTACATGCTCGTCAAACAAGACCAGAGAGTTTTTCCAAAAAAGTGGAAAGGGCGGTTCTTTCCTAAAATATGGGAAAATCCTCCATGTACCACTAAGTATTAAACAATCCTAATAACCACATAATTTAGAATAAAGCATACAAAGTTTGCACTCATTTTTTTTTGACCTCACACGTGCATTGTGCAACCTGATGGGTGCGCTTCTTCAATGAACTGAACCTGGAAAATGTAATGCAATACTGTTAAACATGCAAGCAAAACAGATACTTTCAGATGGACTGGAGCAAAAGGCAGACTCTCCACCAGGAAAGTGGCATAGTACAGCTCTATCGTGTGACTATTGCATTGGTACACATTTTAATATCCTCTTATACAGTCACTTTTACTTCTAAATAAGCATGATCCTAATTTCTCTTCGACTTAACTTCACTCAGTCTCTTTTGCTGACGCGGCCTGTTGGAGTGTGTTTATCCTGCCTCCTCTCGGACTCTACGTCAGCTGCTCTTGTTTTCAAATGTGCTGTATAAATAAACGGGGGCTCACTGATTAACTTTAGAGCGTGGAAGAGTGTCCGCCTCCCCTCCTGTCACAGTGACGTCTCCCCCCCTTCCCAACTTTGCGTACTTGAGCCACGGTTCAGAACTCCAGAGGAAGGACAGGGAAACACGGGGTCGAAGGTCGCAGTAGGTTCTGTTTTCAAGGACTGGTGCAGCAGATAAGAGTGAGGAGGCAACTTTCTTCACAAACCAAACTTAATGTCTGAATTTGAATAGTTCACAAGTTAAAGTTGAGTTCCCCCGCATTATAAAACTACCTTGATACATGTTATGTTTAGTTTTTGTGTGACAAAACAAAAAAATAATAGGCACTGAGAGATCGTACAGTATCTTGTCCCACACATTAAAAGTGAGTGAGTAGCCTATACACGCAAACACAAAATTGGAATCACAGTGCACTAACCCAGCACCTCACTCGACGTGCTCAAGTTTACATGTGTCTTTATCAGTCTGATTAGGTGGAGGATTCAGATTTGTGCATTGTAAACGAGCCCATTAGTTGTGCCTGGAAAACCGTATGGTATTGAGTAGGGATGCACCGATACTGATACTGGTATCGGGTATCGAGTCGATGCCATAGGCTTGTACTCGTATTTATACTATAGGATTGGATACCCGCAGCCGATACCCACATTTAATTTACATTAGCGTCACGACAGCAGGCAGCTGTGCGGGACGTGTTGCCATGGTGATCTCCCGAATTCGGCAGCGCTTGCTGCTAGCTTAGTGGCAAGTGGTCAGTGTGTCGGCCGTATGGCAGTTTTTCAAGTGAACAAGTGACAAAGTAAAGCGGACTGTGCGTTGTGTAAGGCAAAACCTTCACGCATTTGGTCCAAAACAAACACGTATAACACCAGCAACTTGATCAAACATCTGAAAATTCACCACTACACGGAGTATAGTACCGGAGCACAAAAACAACCAACTCTACAACATAGAATTTGTAATATGGAATATGAAGATGCAGTACTCGTATCTGTATTTGGTATCGGCAAGTGCTCAAATTAAGGTCCTCGTATCGGTTTTGTAAATATTGGTGCATCCCTAGTCTATCCATCTTCATTGGAGACAAGCAAGTGGGAGAAGGATTCAAGTGATTATAACTTTTGTAGGAAGATGCTCAACAAATGTATAAATAAATGTATGTATAAATCATGTGTTTTTTTCATGCATATGCTTTGCTATTTGCTGCTGGAGCCCAAATATTGTGCTCCCAAGGTCCATATTTATTTAGAGGAAAGGAGCATATCATTTAAATCTTGAGGGACTTCACAGACACAAAATTGCATATAATGATTTACTTCATTTGTTTGTTTGGGACCCTAGGCCCCGGCTGCGGCACTTTGTCTGTGACGACCATTCCTTGTGTGCCGCTTTTGATGCCCCGGGACCTAGGTACTGGTGGCGGCATGAAGTTGTGATGACAGCATGCGCTCAAAGGTTGAGGAGGAGGTGGAGAGGTGGAGATTGCGATGTGTGAACAGACAAAAGTGACGCTAGAATGAACTCCTCGCAAGGCTGGAAAAGGGTTAGCCATTTTTAAACAGCTGCTTATTTGGAGTAGGTTGGCAGCGCTGTGTGATTGGCCGAGAGTGAAGGGGGCCGGCTTGGATGGGCTGCAGCAGGTAGCCTACCAGACTGAATTTCCGCCAGCTGCATAATATATATCATTTTTATCACTGTAGTTGAAACCATTATTGCATATTGCAGCTTTGTCCAATATCGTGCAGCCCTGTAGAATCTTACAGCTCTTTGCTTTGTTTCAAGTGTTCCTTTTATTCCTGCTGCTCTCTCATGTGCTTCAACACTGACATTTCCCCACTGTGGGACAGATAGAGGCAATTTTATCTTATCTGTTGTTGTGTCCTTATGATTGATTGGCTGGTGTTCGGATGGGCCAATGACAGGATTGACATGGGTTTCAGAATGATGAGAAGTGAGGGCCGTTGCAACAGCGGTTAAAAAATGTAATCTTGTCCTCAAAATGAGTCCTCAAAATGTCACATAAAAAGATCTATGTATACAATTATGGCTGATTATCTAAATACGAGCACACTGAACCTTTTGGCCTTTAAATATCATGGACTGAAAACTGTGAAACGTACTAATAGGAGGGACAATGGTGAAAGTTGTCAACGACTCAAATCAACTTAACCAAATCTCGCTGTGACCCTACCCTCTGGGCCGATCCCCACGGGTTTAGTTGAGATAAATTACTCAATGAGGTTACAACGTTTGAGCATGTTAACGCTGTCCACGATCCAACCGTTTTTTTGCAGGGTTCAGAGGAAGCACAGAGGCCAGAGGGTCACACTGGACTGAGCCGTTTAAGATAAGCCACACTGAGGAGCCTCTATATCCACCACCACCTTCCCTTCTGCGTGATTAGATCTGCCACTGTGAAATCAATAGTCCCCCAGTCAGCGAACACATCATGATGCATTCAGGGACACTTTATCCACCTCCTGACATCTGTTCTCTTCATTCTTCCCCCATAACCAGCTCTTCTGTGCGTTCGAATGTCACTAATTGGCAACGCGTGAAACAGTACAATGAATGCACCGCTATTAACATAACATAAGTAGTTCGACAGTTCCCCCGTGGGTCATTAGGATGTAGTGTGATTGCGGCAAATGTTTTTATGGCTGTGATGTGTATCTCTGATTCTCCAAAATATTTATTACAGGGACATGCAGAAAATTCCAAAAACGCTGCTTTTGTCAATGTTATTGTTGCTTTTCCTTGTCATTTACACAATATAAGCCATGTCCAAACTAAGGCCCAAGGGACAAATACGGCCCTCTGTGTCATTTTATGTGGCCCTGGGCCTTGGTTACTGAGAATTGTCTTTTAGATCATAAACACAATGTCCTCCAGCCAACTTCAGCTCAGCCAATAAAGGCATGCTGTACCTCTTTGTAAAGGCTCAAAACCTCAAGAATTTAGCTGCATACGCTGAATTCTTGAGCATTCTTGAGAATTTTGGTTCATGCTGAAATTTGTGTTTGACTGTGTCACAAAATTCCGATTATGGAGCTAATGGAGCTCGTGATAGTAAACTTTTGTCATTCAGCTAACTTCAGCTCCGTTATAGCTTATAATGAGTCCAATATGTTTAACTGTTTAATGTACTTTTTACTTGTATTGTAAGACGACCTTAAAGACGATAAAATGTATTATTATTATTAAAATAGGGTAACAAAAGTTTTACAATCTGGGTTGTCGGCCAAGTCTTGTTAATAAAAATGGCCATATTACTAAAAAGTTTGGTCACCCCATCCTCAAAGCTTTTGTTATTTGAGCGATTTGCACAGATTTGACTGATTTATATTCTCTACGTCCAAGAGGCTATTGCTGTTCCGTGACCCCCCTGTGATCCACAAATGATTGACCAGTGTTGTGGCGGCACTTTTGAATGAAATACAAAATTATCTGCTGTTATCTAACTTGATGTGTGGTACAGCACTTTCCTGTGACTGACTTAAGAGCTACGGCAGGACTGAATACTAAATTTGTGCACATTTTTTTCTTTTGTGACATGATTTTAGCTCAAAATATGCAGCTAATATTTATGGTATGTGTTTATTATTGTGTGTTTCATATGGAGTGTTCGAAGGGTTTCCTCTTGAACAAGATATCTTTGAATGTTAATTTTCCTGGTTAAATGAAGGAAACAAAAAAACTGGTGCCATCTGCTTTGAGTTCACACTTCTCTATAATTGGTTAAGTTCACCTGTCAACACCGAATCACAATGTTTCCCTTTCCACACATTGGAAAATTACAATTCTATCTGAAGGCTGCATTTACTGGAGATTTGCTTTACAATTTTATTCACTATTTCTGTATGACTTTGTAGGGTAAGCTATTTGAAATACGTGTAAGCTAATATTTGATTGGCAAAAGTAATGCATCAAATAATCGTTCCCTGTTTACACTATATCAAAATAAGATTAACGTAATAATGTTACAGTCTAACAGCTCTGCTCCATGTTCTCTGCTTGTTTTGCACATTGATCCGTGCTGCGTGGTTGGGGTTGTGTAAAAGGCTCCATGACTTTGCAGTTCTCAAAAGTGAAAAAAATAAAATAAAATCAAACTGGAGCTGCTGGTTTATTCTGTGAGGTCGTTTTTTAAAATATTATTTTTAAATATTATTTTGATTTGCATGTTTAATAATTGTATATTGGGGCAAGATAAACAAAACAAATGAAAGGTTAATTTATTTTCCAAGGCTTTCAGAAGGATTTTGATTATCAATTATTTGGCCAAATATTCTTTCGATTAATAAAATAGTCGTTCTGAAATGTATGTTTGGGATTTTAATACATTTGACTAAAACTAAACTTAAGTGGTGCCCCTGGAAAAGGTGAAATCAACATTTAAAATATTTTTTGTAAACACATTTTATTTTATTTCTGTAGTCATTACAGAGAAATTCTGAACACTCCCAGGATGCTTAAGTCAGTGCATGTTACAATAAACAATTACTCAATTACTTAATTATTGACTAAACCACTATTTCTTTATTAACCATAAGCCACATGTTTTGTTTTGGATTTTGGGAGAGACCTGCTGAAAGTTTGTGGGCAGCATGACCACTCTTTTATCTCCTTTTGGGACTAAAAGCCTATTTTTAGAACACTGAACTGGGGCGGATACTCAACCGTTTTTACATAGCTGTTGGCATCATCACCACTTCAAAACAGAATTTCTTTTTTTGTTTTTTTTTTACCTCAGATTTACAGCAGGTAAATTGTAGGTGTGCCGCTCACAAAACTGGGGAAAAGGTGAGCGTGTTGTAAAGCTGAAGGAATGCCATTGCAAATATGTGAACTCAGTGGCGCTAATGTTTATCCCAATAATGATTTGTCAAAGCCTTCTCTGTTCAGTCTATCCCACACGGCCAGCCCAAAGTCCATGCAAATCCAATGCAGCGTGATCGGAGTACACTGATGCCGCAAGGAGTAACATTTTCACTTCAGCTTTTTGCCCTTTCACATATTTGAAAGTTAAAAGGCCGGTTTTGTACGTTCCCAGCCGGCATGTCTCGGAAAAGCAGGACAAGCAGGAAAGGTGCTCTCGTTTACGCATGGGAATGGTATGGGGAGTTGGATTTGGCTCAAGTTGTAAAACAGGTTTGCATTAATGGTGTGTCATCTCTTCCTTTTGTTCATGCGGGCCACAACTATTTGAGGTGCATTATGTAGAATATCATACAATAAATCAGATTTAAACACTCCAGTACTTTGTAGTTGCAAAGTGTAGCTCATGTTTCCATGACAACGTGTCAACAACACTCCACTCCTCATGACTTTGAAGGGGGTTTCTCTCCCAGTGCAGGTTTTTGTGACAACTCAAAAAAAATTAAAATAACCCAAATTCTGAACCCTCCCAAATAGTGTACCTTTAAGACTCCAAGTAATTAATCAGAATTGGACTCATAGTTTTAAGCATTCTAAAAAGTGCTTATTTCTTTTCTTATTTTAATTGGACTGTGTATATTAATGAGCACAGCTGTAAATACATTGTTTTTTTTAAAGTAGATAAAGTGACATTCAGTGGACATTCTAAAATTGCAGTATTTACTTTTTATAGATGAGATATGATATGGTATATTAGCTCAAGGTTCACCTGTAAGTGTAGTCCCATCCCACATGTTTTCAATTGGAGAAATCAGAGCATTCATCTACAGAAATCTACGCAGTCACGGGGAGAACATGCCAAAGTCCTGTGTCACCCGTAAAAGTCTTGCTAAGAGGCGCCAGCTCTACTCAGTGCATTGCTGTGTCGCAATTATTCTCTTGACATTGGTGTGAAAAATGTTAATTCATGTTTAAACCGTAATCTGGCTTTGCATTTTATCTTCAATGCACGTGCCTTCACTGTTGCATTCATGGCGTTACTCCTTTATGGGTTGATTTGCATCTAAATGATTGCAGTTGGAGGCATTATACCACCAATTAAATACTGCAACGAATAAGAAAATGTCTCAAATAAAAACAAAATTTTTATAATGGCATTTTGTCATTATCATCATTATCACATGAACCAGAATAATCCCCAAATAACATTATTTCAAAAATGGTGGGAATAATATGCAACATGTCAAGCTGCTGCTGCGACAGTCTTCCTGGGAAACCTCAATTCTCGGAAACAATGAGGCCCTGCCATGTGAGCAGTGTGAGAACAGACCATTCCTCCCTCTCTGCACATGCGTTGTGTACACATGTTAAGTGGCAGAAACCTGCAAATTCACATTTATATTGTTCTCTGTTAGCCTTCATAGCATTCCATTCAGCAATGATGTAAAGGGCCATTGATGAAGCCAATTTAAAGGTAAAAGTGTCAGTGTAACTTGAGTGCATATTGTCTCCATGGTGATCTGATGGTCAAATAAATTAAGGTCAGGGTGAATTGAATAAATAATCTAAAGTGACACCAACTTTCTGAATGTGCAAACTGATTCCATGGAGATGGAAAATGTAAAAGATATTCTGGAGAATTCTCCAGGAGAACAAACAGAGTTAGGATTAGGACGGGGTATCTTTCAGAGCTTTGTAGTGAGATACAAGGTCATTTTAATTTGAAACTATTCAATACCATGTATTTATACAATACATTTTAGTTACTGTAAATAATGGTTATTGTTCCCTTATTTGACACTTTAAAAAAAATGAAAAATCCAACATCTTCAATACATCCTATTGAAGATGTATTGTTATTAAAGTCAAAATATTAAAATACATTTTTTAAATATATTTTTAAAAAGTGGTTTTTAGCACACTCCTCGTTTGTGTGCAGTGGAAATTTGCTTATCAACAAAAAGGACATGGAAAAAAGCAGAGGGGGGGTTTCCACCAGGGCAGGTTTGTGGAGATGGTCCGTTCACAGTAATGATGTTTGTGTCTTTGCTTTTGAAAACATGTTTTGTTCTTGTTTTGTTGTTTCCTGGTGCGACTTTGACAAGAAATGCTTATCATTGCTAACGTTTTCTCTCCTTGACAACTACAGCAGCATCAACAACAACAAATACATGTGATAAGTTTCCAATTTGTAAAGTCAATTGAATTTCTTTCCCATGAGCATCTGCACCTATGAGCTTCATTTCTGGTTCATTTTCTTTTTTAAGGATACACTGAGAGTGTGTGTGCTCTTTCCTGTCTCCTGATGTTTGTCTGTGTCCTGCTAGTGTCCTACTAGATCAGTTTCTCTCAGTGGTGGAGCCTCAGGGTGACAGGAAGTACTGGTGCCACTGCTGACTGCTGACCTCCTTGGGGAAATTGTGGTGAAGACACAGGACTAGGTGGCTTCTGCTGCTGCTGCTGCTGCTGCTGCTGCTGGTGGTGGTCGATGGGGGAGTCTCACATGATTGGGTGGAGACAGATCCTGCTCCTTTCATGTTTGAGGAAAGACCACGTGCAAACAGACATGTCTCACACGTCTGCGGAATGTAGAGATAGTAGTTAGTGATTCTCTGTGGTTTTAGAATATGCAAATGTGAATGCAGTTTAATTCATACCGTTGTTCATAAGTGTTTAGGATGTTATATGTATTATACAATTTAGTTTCCCAACTTTCAGACCACAGTTTGTTAAGGCTACGTTTAGACATGTTTGCAATAGACTCTTTATTTCTTTGGAAGCAAAACACTCACTATTATCAAGGGTTTCTGTGCATGCGAAACATAAAACGCTCATTCAGTTAGAAATAGCTTTGACTCACCTTTTTGCTCATGACACTGAATGAAATCATGAACGTTTTTGCAAAGAAGGACGCGACAATGGTTTCACATGTTATTTAGTGAACAATGTTTAACCTCTAATGCATGAAGAATACTCATCTGTGTCATCTTTATTGTCTTACCTTGTCAAATTAGTGCTCAAATAACATGAATGATTGGACAGCAATTCTTGTGCTCTATTATGGGCACAATAGGAGCGTCTGCTGTGTACACCTGTTGTCGAGTGAGCGAGTGTGCTCACTGTAAAAAACACAAAAATTATACATAATTGAATGTGCATGCTTTAAACCAAACTGAGCAACATTTCAAGCAAAGCAATAACAGGTCTGTCACAAGAACATGCGATCGAACCACTTTAAAAGTGGGTCACCTCCAGGACAGTGGAGGAATGCACCTGCTTCATCTCCATATTTTTTCAGAACACAAACATAACACACATGTACACAAGCTGTTTTTTGTAAATACATTGATTAGGACAACGTAGATATTAGTCACGTACATGAAAACAAACTGATACAATTTCTTTAATAATTGCATGTTGTGTTGAAGAGCATATTAGATTTATATTAATATTGTTAATGTATTTATATATGTATGTAAATATTAGTAATCCTCAGTACTGTTTACATCAGTAACTATCTAAATGTGTAGGGTTACCTTTATTTACTTGCTTTGTGGAGCTCTGACCCCAAGACTGTTGTTGTAGTTGTGCCTTTGTGTGCTTTCGTGTCCTCGTTCTGTGTGTTTTTATTGTATTAAAGGAACTATTCCTGATTTATTTTCGAATGAGTTCATAAAAATTTGTATCACTACATACAAGTTGAATTAAAATCCGTAATTTGATTGAAAACTTAAAGGAATAGTTCACCGTTTTTACATACTGACATATGTTCTTACCTTACCTTAGACTAGTTAATACGTACCTGTCAGGGACGTGCGGTGAGGTTTGTGATTGGGGAGGCACTGACTTTAAAAGTCAGATTTACAATCATTATTCAAATAAAATAGCATTTAATCACCAATGTAATGACATCCACAAACTTTATATACTGTAAAGATAAGAAAACCAGCTTCTTTTAATAATCTCACAACAAATCTAGCTGCTGACTCTGCTCCGCATCAAACAACATCTTTAAGAAGCGCAGGTGCGAGAGACGCGAGGAGAGAGAGACGCGAGGAGAGAGGAGCAGAGAGAGACAGAGAGGAGCAGAGAGACGGAGACGCGAGGAGCAGAGAGAGACGGAGACGCGAGGAGAGAGAGACGCGAGGAGAGAGAGACGCGAGGAACATAAACAATAATTTAAACAAGTTGCAGAACTCTTGAGCAGTGTTTGAATCAGTGTTTTTCGGAAAAGCACTACTTTGCCGGTATCTGTCAATGTTCAACATAAAACACAGATTAACAAACTCCTCCCCCGCAGCCGGACTAACCTCGTAAGTCCAGTGGTGGTCTCCCAGTCTATATTAATTCTTTCTTTGTTTGAAAGTCCAATTGAGAAAAAAAATCTTCATTCAAATCATCCATTTTCCAGCAAAAGAAATAGCATTTTGGGCTGATTGTTTGTTAGCAACTCTGGTATGAACTTTATGCTCACTATCACCCCTAGCGGTGAGGCACAGATACCGCCTGCCTCACGCCAAGCTTTTTCCTTGTGTGTTCATCTACGATCAAAAGACTTAAACTAAATATAAATTGTACACACATACGTGCAATACACTACTAAACACTAAGAGGAGTTTAAAAAATGTTTTTAAACAGGATATTTGAAACAAACGGTGATATATCAACTGCACGAGCTGAGTGCACTCAGACACACACACACACACTGTGAGGGAGCGGTCTGGGGTGAGGCACGCAGGAGCGCTGCCTCACCTCGTCTCTTTGAATAGGAATAACGGGATTTCGGCGATTTTGACTTCAGAAATGATCAAAACTGATGGGAACCGTGCCGAATATACATTAAAAGCATAGGACAGTGGATATAAATTATATATTTAAACTAAAATAATTATTAGTTTCCAATAATGGCAGGTGAGGCTCTGCCTCCCCTGCCTCCCCTGACTGCACGTCCCTGGTACCTGTGTGATCTTAGTCCGTGCGCTCTGTCATGCAAACGGAGCAAAAACGGGAGCACAACCGCAGCCTCCTCTGTATACTGTGTAGGACCAAAAGGTAGCTCCCGCTAGAAGCTACCAAACTCTTCCAAGTGTTCCCTATTAAATGTATATAGTTACGTGACGTGTTACACTGCAAAGTATAGTAACACAGAAATGTAACAGTCGATTTTCTCAGCGGATAAAACGGGTACTATATTGTGAGGCGTAGTAATCTGAGGAGCAGCGTGACTTGTAGTACGGAGAGAAGTTAGTGCGCGGACGCATGTTTGCTAAACATTCAAACTGAAAAAACCTTTCGGAAACAGGTATAGCTCCTTTAATACAGTAGTTTGATTGTGTTGAGTTTGGGGGTGGGCGTGCTCATGAGCTTTTTGCTTCGGCCCACTCCTTCTTTTTCTGCAGAATGCAATACTGTTTAAATAAACAAATAAAGGACCCTGAACTTGGCACAACTGTAACAGGGCCATCTCGGCATCAGGTCCGACTCTCTGCTGTAGGTCTCCATCTCAGACAGGTGTTGCTCAGCGCAGACACCCAGGCGAGGCTTCGCTCTCAGTGTAACCTCAGGGCTTTGCTCCCCTCACAGACGCCCTGTCTCCTGCTGATCCTGCGTGACCACAGGAAAATTATGACTTTGCATCCACACGGAAAGCACAACAACGGTTTCTATACTTTATTTCCGAGAAGCACAGAAAGAAGACGTTATTGTATAGAAAATGGAGCAAGTGGAACAACGTTGATCTATGCAGCTTTACACAAGCAAATAGAGTCCTGAGTCCCAATACTAATTATATTTGAAATCATATTTTTCTCTTTTAATTTACAATACAATATGAGTTGTAAATGCAAACTTGTTTGTTTGAAAATCAGGCATCTCGGCTTTGATGATAATAATAATGCATTGGTTTTATATAGCGCTTTTTTTGCATTTTGCATTACATTCCCCCTGCTCCACAGTGCAGCTTTAAAGTGGGCGGGATTTGACAGTTATTCTCCCCCCCGGATTATCGGGAATTGCTTGTAATTTGGGCCAAGAATGTATCTGAAGGAGTTTCCATCAGACATGTCACTGCTCTGTTTGATCCTGTTGTAAGTATGAGAGAAATGCAAAAACATGATGATTGTTTATGACGGCATCTGAAATATGAATGTAATGTGGATCTGTGGCCAACGTTCACACAGGCTGTTTCTACTATATACAATTGTCCTGTGCAGTTGGATTTGCAGAGAGGAACATTTCTATTACTTCTTATTGTGCTAAAGTCAGAGATTTTATACTTGATTCCATCCATCCATTTTCTTCTGCTTCATCCATAGCCAGGTCGACGGGGCAGTAGTTTAAGCAGAGACACCCAGACTTCACTCTCCACACACTCTTCCTCCAGCTCAATCCGGGGGACCCCAAGCTGTCGACGTATAGAAGCAGTGGCTCTACTCCGGGCTCCTCCGTGAGACTGAGCTCATCACCCTATCTCTAAGGGAGCGCCCAGCCACTCTGCGGAGGAAGCTCATTTCAACTGCTTGTATCTGCGATCGTGTTCTTTCGGTTATTACCCAAAGTTTGTGACCATAGGTGAGGGAGGGAACGAAGATTGACCGGTAAATCAAGAGCTTTGCCTTTCGGCTGAGTTCCCTCTTTACCAGAACAATCCGTTACAGCTCTAACTGCAGACGCAGTGCACAAGACCCTGAGATACTTGGAACTCCTCCACTTGAGGAAGGCACCTTTTTCGAGCATCATGGCCTCGGATTTGGAGGTGCTGATTCTCATCCCAGCCGCTTCACACTCAGCTGCAGACCGACTACTTAATTCTTACTTCTTCATTATGCTAAAGTGGAGATTTTTGATTTGCTTGCTTGTCATGCTTGAGCTAGAAATGTTATACTTGTTTTTTACTTAGAGTTGTGTTCATTTTACTTGTGTTGTGTGCTCCTCATTCCTACTGTTCTGTAACCAGTGATGCAACACTGAATTGTCCCCACTGTGGGACGAATAATGATTATCTTAAAGAAGATGTCAACGCATTGATGGCCTGATTTTTGCACAATACATCAGTACTTCATGATTGGCCCAACTTTTCAAATTCATACGAGGATATTTGATAGTAACTATAAAGACCTTATTTAACTTCTTGCATCTGACTGAACTTGTGATGATCAGCCATCGTAGTAGCTGCTGCCAACAGTGCGTGCATGATTACACACAGTTCATATCAGGACATCAAAACTATCCCTAGCCATAAACTCAGATTACTTTTACTGCAATGTGCAGTGTTTTTATATGTACTCCCACAGCTGCTGCAGCGGGCAGCATCTGGTCATCAGACGCCAAGTATCACATCCTGTTCTGGAGAAATCAAAGCAATAGAGCATCAAAATGGGACTTTGGTGGAAAGTCGCTGTGAGAGAATATCACAGATGAACTTTTCTTTCAAATTGACCATCTCACAAAGTTACCTGTAACTGAAACCAATGTTTAGTTAAAATATCCACAATATATGCATAAGCAACTTGTGCAAGATATGATTTATGGCAAATATACAACAACAAAAATTGTGAGAATGCAACTATGGTAGGTATACAGTTGGGATTGAAAGTTTACCCTTGCATAAAGAGCATGTGTCATCCCAATGTGCTCCACACAGTGAAGGAAGCAGAGACGCCTGGACAGAAGAGGGGCAAGCCGGACCCTCCAGCCACCAACCACCACACCTCTATGCCTTTAGTGTATAGCTCCAAAAAAAGCCCACGCAGACACGGGGAGAACAGGCAAACTCCACACTGAAAGGTGGTGTCTGGAGGTGGAATCAAACCATGGACCTTCTTGCAGTGAAGTACAAGCACTGACCACTGTGCCACTGTGCTGCCCAAGAGGTATGGATGAGGTCCTCTCTCCTCTTTGATGCTAAAGCTGCCCATTTTTCTTGGGCCCATTTTTCTTGGGCAAAACAAAAACGCTAGGGCGCTACGTCCGCGCACTAACTTCTCTCCGGAGACTTCTCTCTCGCTCACTTCCGTCAATAGAAGCAGCGTGACTTGTAGTACGGAGAGAAGTTAGTGCGCGGACGTAGCGCCCCTCAGATTACTACGCCTCACAATATAGTACCCGTTTTATCCGCTGAGAAAATCGACTGTTACATTTCTGTGTTACTATACTTTGCAGTGTAACACGTCACGTAACTATATACATTTAATAGGGAACACTTGGAAGAGTTTGGTAGCTCTTAGCGGGAGCTACCTTTTGGTGCTACAAAATATACAGAGGAGGCTGCGTTTGTGCTCCCGCTTTTGCTCCGTTTGCATGACAGAGCGCACGGACTAAGACCAGACAGGTACGTATTAACTAGTCTAAGGTAAGGTAAGAACATATGTCACTATGTAAAAACGGTGAACTATTCCTTTAACTAGTAGGAAAAAAGGTGTTATCCAAAATATGACCAAAACAATGACATCTATGACTAGGTCTGTGAGCAATTGCATCTATTTTCTCTTCATCCCTTTGAACTTTTATGACCACTATTTTGCAACAGGAGTTTTAAGCATTGAATACAGATACTACTGTAGTTCGCTCATAGGTGTACACAGCGTCCCAGAATAGGTGTGCAGATATTATGAATGTCTGTGTATGTGAGAAAGAGCCTCTTTGTCTGTGACTCAGCTCTTCCAGGTTTGTTCTTCTCTGATCGGCTCACTTCACAGCCGCTCCTCAAACGTTTAACAGACTATTAAAACCTGAGGAGGTGGGAATCATTGCTACAAGTCACTCCACTCGGGGGAAATTAGTGCTTGACTCAGACGGCAATCTGTGTTAAAGACCATGTAATTGTCTGAGACTGGGTGGGTCACCTTTATAGTACATAAGATCACAATATCCTTACTTGTTTGCCTGTAGTTTCATTTTAAAACAACAACAATGAAAGATCAATGTGTATTTATGCTGGTGTGGCTTTTTGAAAACAGCAGATCATAATTCTCAACTGCTTATGAAAGAAACTGCATATGAGTCCAGAGCTGGGTGCTGGTGGGATGAGGACCTTTATACAAATCCATGCCCTTGTTAGTATTAGATAGCAATATGGCCTACGTGCAGGACTCTACAAGGACTCTACAAGGACTCCATGTTATGACTATGATTTGACTGTCTCTTTGTGACACGTATGTCTTTCGATGTGTGACGTGACAATGACTATATAAACTGTGTACTGCCTTTATTCTGTCTGAGGGAAAGAAACAGAGTAAACTAATGGAACTTGAGAGAAACTTAAATAAACTTCCAGAGTTTGGCACACCACGATCCGTCTCTGTCTGCTAAATCCTAACAGATTTGGTGGAGAATGCGCGGCTCGGTTTGTGCCATTCTCTGGATTGTTTTGGGGGAGTTTTGCTCTGTTTCTTTTCCTCTGCGTGAGAGATCGGCATGCTGTGTCTGGGAGCGGAGATTCCAGCAGGCTGGAAGAGCTGTTCCTGGATGCTTCTTGTCGCTTCTGTCACTTTTGTTTTTTTAAATTGAATATTCCGACGCGGAAAAGAGTTGGCAGACCTCTCGGACAGCCCGTGCATGCACCTGTTTGACAAGAATAAGGTAAGCAGACACCTTTTTATATGTAAAGTCTGCATAATTGGATACTAGCTAAATTTGGGTGTGTTTTTGAGGTCTGTCGAACTCTCTAAATTGTGTTCAAATAAGTGAAAAGGCCATAAAGTGTGTGAAGGATCCATAAGTGAAAAGGCCATAAAGTGAGTGAAGGATCCATAAGTGAAAAGGCCATAAAGTGAGTGAAGGATCCATAAGTGAAAAGGCCATAAAGTGAGTGAAGGATCCATAAGTGAAAAGGCCATAAAGTGAGTGAAGGATCCATAAGTGAAAAGGCCATAAAGTGAGTGAAGGATCCATAAGTGAAAAGGCCATAAAGTGAGTGAAGGATCCATAAGTGAAAAGGCCATAAAGTGAGTGAAGGATCCATAAGTGAAAAGGCCATAAAGTGTATGGATCCAAAAAGTGTTGGCCATAAAGTGTATAGGATCCATAAGTGAAAAGGCCTAAGTGAAACCATGGTGTAATAATAAAAGCAATTTTTAAAAAGGGAAACGTGTTAAGGAGGCCTTTGTTACAAAAGCTTTGAAATTGACGAATTTCAGGCTGATAAATGACAAAAGTACATAAGCAACAATATTTCAGTGATCACGGTTTAAATTACATACAGAAAAAGGGAGTTTTTGTTTTTGGAGTGAACAGAGTTCACCGGAGAATGCAGAGTTTTATCTAAAGTTGAGCTATGAGAGCTTTCGTGAGTTATTTACATTTTTTTACCGAGTTTTATCTACAGTTGAGCTATGAGAGGGTTGTATCCAACAGTTGTTTTTGTTTTTTAGAAAGAGATTTTGAGTTTAAATTAGTTTGCTACCTCGATAAAATAGAAGCGTACGTTAAAGACAAGAGTGCCTTTTGTTACAAGTGTGGAAAGTGATCACTTCTAGATTTGGATGACAAAAGTATAAAGAACAACATCAGTTATATTCGCTTAACAAAGTAATCTTGAAAGTTATTCTTCTGTATCTTTCTGCCTGTGTGTGCGCGTCTGTGTGAAAGGAACCCCCCCGCCCTCGCTGCTGCTGAGCTGCTGCTCTGATTTAAAGGGGAGCTACTGCTTTAGGAATTTGGCTTTTCATAGTAGTTATTCCGTTAAATTTGCTAAATTTGCCATTTGAACATTGTGTTAGACACAGTTAAACGTTTTTAAACACCATTAGGGAATAGAAGTTTTGAATTAGTATGTTTTTGAAACCCAAAGATTAGTACAAAAAGCTTTGCTTTTCTTTTTAAATATGCTGCTTATTTTGTGAGTCCATTATTGCATCTCTGATATATTTCATAGCTGTTAGTGAGAATTTTTTCATGTATTTTTTATTTTATTACAAAAGCCGTTTTTCAAACATTTAAATTAGAATCTGTTAAAAGTGATTAATGATTGTAGACTTCGTCTAAAAAAGAAAGAGGGAATTAGGCTGTAAAAGTATTATATTATTAAGTTAAACTACCCAATTCACATGCAAGTGGTGACTTTTGTTTTTGTTTTGACTACACGCGTGACCTTGCTGCTGCTCAGAGACATGAGGAGGCAGCTCCGACGCACAATTGAGTTTTATTGAACCAAATCCAGTTTAGCTGGAGCTAAATCTTTTGTTTGATTTCAAGTTTTGTTTTAAATGTTTTTACAAATTAATGTTCATTTTTATAGAGATTTTTCATAATTTCATTTCATGGCGTCTTTCAAGAAACCCAAGGACGCATAGATAATTAATCACACAGTACAAAAGTATATAATACATGTTTTAAAGTCTAAAAGGTTGTTTGTTTTGAGTATAATTGTTGTTTTGATAACTTCTTTAGTTTCTGGTTTTAAAATGTCATCATTAGTAAGAGAATAAGTAATCTTTATTTACATAGCGCTTGGGAAAGCCAAGAGCGCTCAAATTGTTTTGACTTCAGAGAGAAAAACAATCTCATTCGCATACTGATATCTATTGTTTTTTTAAATTGGCTGTTTCAAGGATTGTTTTTCAGACTCTGGCACACTGTGGGAGGGGTCACTGCTGGACACTGGACAGCGCAAAGCCCACCCAGCCACAGGTCACAGATCAAAGAGCAAAGGAAAATGCCACCTCCTTGCCCCTCCCCACGCCACTGCAGAACTGAGTGGGTGTGAGAGAGACCGGGGCCATGAAAGAGAGGTATCTGGAGACGTGATGGGTGGAGCGTCAGGTAGAGATCTAGAGGGAGTTGAAAGTGTGTCCAGTTGGTTTACATCACCACAGTGTGACCTTTGAGACCTACAGGTGGTTCGTGGAGTCTGAGAGACAACCCCAAAATTCATACACACACACACACACACACACATACACACTCATACACTCACACATTCACATTTACATATAGATACATGAAAAAGCAGAACATGAGAAAAAAGCATTTTAAAAGTTTACTCCAATGTAAACACATATTTTTAATTGTCTATCACTTGAATCTTTAGTTGAATCAGTATTTTTTGAGACCAGAAATGTTCATTTGAATTCTATATTGTCATGGACTTAATTGACCTCTGTCCTGACACTTTTGATTTGTTGATTTTGTACTGTGTGAAGTAATTACATTGATGAGAATTAGATCTGATAAAAACACAAATTAGAGAAGTAAACTGCGCTTGCTTTTTGTCTGAGAGACATTAGCAACAGCATGAATAGAAATTGTCTTTAAAGTAGAATCAAAGTGACTTAACCATAGAGAGTAACTATTGCATAACAAGCTGTGTACAGGAACTGAGACACTGCACCATTGACCAGAAGTGCGTCGCAAATGACCTGATGTGCTTCAACTGAAAAGACTGTATCTGGAGATCTGATGTCCAACTGGAGAACCAGAACCATGGCTTGGACCCTACTGATGTCCAAGATGACCTGACCTGATGACGACTGAGACTCACCCTCAGGGGACCCTGAGGACCTGAGGACCTGAGAGAAAACTGGGGAGTGATGTTTATATTTTTGAAATCATACATTGATGAGTGCTAAATGAGAGAGATACTCATGATTCCTTCTTTTGTTTTTGTTTGTCCCTAGCTTCTGGACATCTGATGATCTATTGGACACAGCCGATTTGCAGAACAAGAACCAGCCAATGAAAACGTCTATTGCTGATGCTATTGCTACAACCAGAACCACAACTGTGACAAATGCAATATACATGTTAAGTATTCAGACATCTGACAGACAAAAACTTTGACTTTTTTAGTCTGGTAGACTGAGCAACTGTTAAAAACTTTGAAAATGATAAAGTATAAGTATTGTAGCGTTTTAGTAGATGTTAAATAGTAGTAAAAGAGTAGAATTTGACTTCCTTTGTTTTTCATAAACATATTTCCACGTAAGAGTTAAAATAGTACCCTACAATGTTATCCTTTTGATAGATCAGCTAAAATATTAGAATCAGAGTTATGTTACAGCCATTAAAAGTGACAGAAGTCACAAGCTAGAAATATGCCTTTGCTCAAACTGCAGCCAAACTTCAGAGTAACAATAGTGTAAAAATAGAATTAGATAAATGCATCAACCATAGATGCTTTCAAAAATAGAGAATATTCTTAGCCAGTGCTAATATCAAATGGTAAAGGGACCATTTCACAAGCATTTACTTCAAAAGTAGATAAAGTTAATTACAGTTTATGTACAGTTTTATTAGATACTGCCAAATTCACTTGTGTTCACACATGAGTGAATGTTGACAATACAAAAAGTTCATATGAGTGTAGCCTAGATTAATGCCTAGATCAATGAGATAGATTACAACCAACAGAGATTCAAAAGCATTTAAAAGCATTTTGATGCATTTGTGTATAGCACAAAAACACAATAGTAGATATTTAGATATTGAGAAGTTTCCAGCACAAACACCATTGTAGAATAACTGACCCCAACCCCAAACCTGCTAAAATAGATTAGCTCTTGTAAGGATAATAATAATTTGATTAAAGATGTTCATTCATCCCAAACTGCCTGACAATAATATCTTTAGATAATAAAAAGTAATAAATCACTGACCACTATAGAAGTGTAAATGTTGACCATTTGCCTTACTGTGTTCACAGTTTTATTCCTGAGAATGAGAATAGACATGAGGAGAAAAATCCCACTAATAATATGCCACTGATAATTAGAGTGTAAACCACAGAACAGAGAGATTTATGTGAATAGATTAGAATAGTTTTAAACTATAGTGAATAGTGAAAGTAAAGTACACAGTCTAAGATTAAAAAGTGAAAATAATACAGTGAAATAAGTGAAGTGTAGTGTAAACAATTAGCATTAGAATAAAAGTATAGAGTAATAAAAGTGAAATTAGCTTCAAATTTGAGACTCAGCTCGTTTTTGTCTGTGTTTTGACTGAATCTGCTGAGTTCTTGTGTGTCCAATAGTTTTTGTTTGTTTATATTTTTGTTTGTTTTTATTTTTGATTTGTTTTTTGTTTGTTTATTTACTTTATTTTTGTTTTTTTTTTTTTTCCAGGATGGAGGATAAAATCCACTGATATTGATTTGATGATTATGAGTTTAATGCATACATTTTCTTTGTTTTTAATATTTTTTTAAAGTTTTTTTTTGGAATTATTTTTTTTTTTTTTTTATTTTTCCACTTTATTGATTGATCGATTTGAGTGATCACATGTGATTATGTGATCAAAGGGGAGGGTGTTAGTATTAGATAGCAATATGGCCTACGTGCAGGACTCTACAAGGACTCTACAAGGACTCCATGTTATGACTATGATTTGACTGTCTCTTTGTGACACGTATGTCTTTCGATGTGTGACGTGACAATGACTATATAAACTGTGTACTGCCTTTATTCTGTCTGAGGGAAAGAAACAGAGTAAACTAGTGGAACTTGAGAGAAACTTAAATAAACTTCCAGAGTTTGGCACACCACGATCCGTCTCTGTCTGCTTAAATCCTTACACCCTATTGGAACCACCAATGCAACTTTTGCTCACATATTAGAAAGTTTCTGAATGCGCATTATAATATGGGCTGAACAAATACAATGGAGAACAAATACAGTGGAGAGGTAAAACAGGAAGAGTTTGCAGAGAGTCAGTATTTCAGCGGGACTATCTTGGTAAAATAAAGGTCAATGAATATGAATTGTTGGTAAGGAATCAGTGGGATATACAGTTGATAGTGGAAAATTTGCTGGACTAATTTGTGTCGGACGATTACTATAACAACCTGCTTTTAGTTTAACAAAATATGTATTGTTACTTGTTCAAATAATGGAAATCAATCATTACTTTTGTATTTCTAAAATTATCTGTAGACACATATCTGTAGATGATGAGGTTAGCCACTAAGTCGCTGAACCTTGCAGCAACAGTACAGTATATGACTCACACGTGACTAATGGAGAAATGTGGTGATATGATCCATCAAATACCTATTTTTCCAAAATGAACTCTATAGTGTTGTTTGGGTAGAGACAAATTAATCTATCATAAATAGCCATGTGTCATACATTGCCACTAGCAGACAGAAGGCTGGGCAAATATTGTGAAAGGTGATTGAAGAGAGAGACATACTTCTGTCTCCCTTACCAGATGACTGTTACATGAATGGTGTGTTTGTTTGATGAATGCATTTGTTAATGTTAGGACCCAAAGCCTGTTTGTCTGTGTGTGTCCGTGTGTGTGTGTGTCCATGTGTGCGTGTGTAAGTCCTTGGCTCCGATTGGCTAGTTGTTTTCCGCCAGGAGCTGATTGATGGCTGTGTGCAGAAGTCTTTAATCTGCAATTTAATTCAGTAAAATATATTCTTGTATAGCCCTAAATCACAACAGTAGTTATCTCAGAGTCATTGATCCTAAAGGGGCAGGTGAACAATGTCCATAAATATAGAGTACATGTTGAGTTAGTGGACTCCTTTTCGCCATTTAGTAGTAAGTAGTAAGTAATCTTTATTTATATACCGCCTTTTCACTGCAAATCTGAGTCTCAAAGCAGTTTACAATTGTTATTTTTGGGCATTTGTCTCTCACTCCACACAGAGATGGGAGCAGGGTCACCAGTACCCGGAGGAAACCTACGCAGACACGGGGAGAACATGCAAACTCCACTCCGACCGGGATTTGAACCCAGGACCTTCTTGCTGAGAGGCGAGAGTGCTATCCAGTCACCGTGCCGCCCATTTAGTTAGTGTTACTGTCACTTACTGTCGGAACTTTGTTTTGTGACTTATTTTGTAGTTTTTGTTGAGACACTTTAGTTTAGCTTACAAACCTTTAGTTCTGTTTATTGCTTACTTAGATTTATAAGTTATTTATTGACTTTTTGTTGTGAATATTTAATCCGATTTTGTCACCCATTTTATCAATTTTGTCCAAAATTATGATTTGAGTTACCATTTCAACTTGTATCCGAAGGCCATACCTGCATGTGCCAAAGCCAGATCACGAGAGACCTTTAAAGCTAAGCAGGGCAGGGCTTGGATAGTACTGTAATGGGAGACCTCTTAGGAACAGCAGATGCTAAATTGCCAAGCTACAGTTGTAGTTTATCACTACTGTGTATAAAGTGAAAGAATTTTGGTGTATGAAGCGTCTTTGAATGTCCAAAAAGCGATACATAAAAACCAATGTCTTACCATAACGAGTTTTTAATTGTTACTTCCTTTACACCCAAGCCCGATCCAGTCGTAACTGTCAATAATTGAGCTTTTTTTTTTACATTGCAGATTTTCAAGTTTTGCCACAGCCCTATAGGAAGCATGCAATGTCCACTTGCTTCACACACTTTCTTTCCTGCCCCACCCTTCATTAGACCCTCGACTATACTTAACCCTTAAACGCTTAACATGCATTTGTCTGTGCTGGGAGGCCTGTCTCTTTCCTCTGCACGGCTGACTGGACTCCCCGGCTCCCTGATACCATCGTCCCGTCCCAGATTAGCGCTCATGGGTGCGCCGTTAGCCCTGCCAAAGCCCCCTTAACTGTGCGCCCCTGTTTCCCCCTCCCCCATGCAAATAGCCATCCTGTTCGTCCCGACTAGGGCTGATAGGGGCTACATTGTCTGCATGCTTGTATGATGTGGCTCAGCTTATACGGATTATGGGAGGGCACCAGAGTTGTTGCCGGGTAGATTTGCAACTGTGGTGAAGATAATAGGTCTGCACTCAGAACCGTTTTGGGATGTGGAGGTGATTAAGATTGATTTATAGGAGACAGTCTGGACTTCTGCTTATCAGCTACTGGGTTGTAATCTTCAACAGAAAACAAAAGTTGCGCTAAAGTCAGTGTAGACATTATAGACTTTTAAGTTGTTTATAATGTTTTGATAATAGCAATGGTTCGCTTGTGAATATTGTATACATTTTCCTTTAGTTTGTCCCAATCATTTCGGGCCATCAAAAGTACACACATAAAACTGTTCACCCAACTTTGTTTGATTGATAATTTTGTTTCATATAAAATAATTGATGAATTGATCAAATCCATTGTGATGGTGTACAGTCAATTTATGACATTTGCGTCTATATACCAATAATTATGGACCTGCACACGAATCAAATGGGACCAAAATATAAATAGAAAACTATACTACAAGTGAAAGTTCCCACAAGGACCCAAGACTAATTAGGTTCAAGTTGTTTAATTTAGATATAGTATGATGTTCATAGTGTATCCAAGTAAAATATTGTGATGTCATTCTGGGGTAAGAGCCCAACATGTGTAGTAGTGTGAGAGCATTGATTGAAGTATTTGTTGCTTTGATGTGGCGGCGTGCAGGTGGGCCCTTTGTGGCTTTATGGTGTGGTTGTGTTGTCCTGTGGTGAGTTACAGCTTCAGATGTGCTGCCAAAACTCTAAGTCAGACCTATTTAATGCCACAGATCAGAGCCAAAGATGTGGACACGTCTGAGAAATGACAACGTGAGATTTGTCATTTTCAGATGTGTGTCAAAGTTTGTCAACAGAGAAGGCCGGGAGCGGCTGGATGGGCATTGTTGGTTGATCTACTTCTTTATTTAACATTTCAATTGCTTTCAAATTAAATTGGCCGGTGCATAAATCAAAAGTTGTAGCAGATTGCAGTGTTGAATCTAGTTTTGTTGTTGACATGTGCACATTTTCAATTTTGTGGCTGCTCATGAAGGCTGTGTTTTCATTCCTAGCGTTATCTATGTATTATCTAAGAATAGAACTTTAGCCGATGCCAATGTGATGCAATGACGACATGAGTACAATCCAACACAATGCAACTGTATTACTGAATAGTAAGTTTCAGGTTCCACTTTCCGCTGGTCCAAGCCTGCTGGAAACAGCATCAGCCATTTGGTTACACGCTCATGTTAATCTCACTGCGCATGTGGAGCTTGGAACTTGATTTTTTTTAATACATTTTACTTGTGTTTAACAATTTTAAATAGCAAAAGTTCAGTGTACCTCACCAACACCACCGACTCATAGACACACTCGTGTACACACACACACACACACACACACACACACACACACACACACACACACACAGTTTACAATTAAAACACCCCGCCAACAGGGGCCAACCAGCAGCAGACAGGGACGGTCCTCTCAATCCATTCCAGTCATTCTTTAGTTGTTATTCAGACACTTATCTCATTATTGATGCATATTTGTGTCTGAGTCTTTAGTTAGACTGCATTATTGTTTGTAATTGATCACATGTGAAATGTGAATGCAGGCTGTACATATGTAACTGGAGTGGACCATGGACTTTCAAACTGACACGCAGCATTGGCGACTGACATGTTTTATAAGTGTTCTAATGTTGCTGTAACGTCTCTTTACTGTAAACAAATCCATTGTGGATAGAAGAAACACACAGAGAAGTTCAGCAGCGAGATCATGATGGTGGAAGGTTGTCTTATATTGTGATGGTTTGATTGTAAATATATAAATAAAGAAAATTGACAAGGCACTTTCAATCATATCGTACAGTTCATACACAAGTCTTCACTTTGCGTTAAGGGCCCCAGTGCCAAACCATTTAGATCCTAGCTGGACTGAATACATAAGCGTGTGTCCTTTTCCATCCTTTGAGTTTGATATTGATCTCAAAAGTTCTAAATATAACATTTACGCGTGTTATAGATTAGGCAGATAGAAGTGTGTTATGTTACTCCAGAGATTCACGTCGCAATTACCATTCCGTAAATAATTAATTCACTAAAATGTTAAGTGTAGTCAGTGCCCAAAGCTTAGCACGTGACCAATTATCAATGCCCCCCCAGGGTGTCCATAGACAACAATACAGCCATAAACAAATGACCTTGTGTGTTTAAGTGCTCGTTGTGTGTGTGCAATTTGTCCTTTGTGAGTTCCCGTAGGCAGCAGCGTATCTCCAGACGTCACAGTCGCCCGGGTACGTCAGAGTTTTGAGAGACGTTTGAATGCGACCGCTCTGTTCAGTCTGTGCAGTCAGGCCTGGGCTGCGTAAAACAACACACAAGACGCCAGCAGTGATAAGAGGGTCAAGGGAAGGAGCGGGACGATGGGAAAAGTGGGACTAGTGGGTTTGAAATGTAAAGGTCAAGAAGTCTGGCAGGTTATCGGCTCTGGTAATCTAGTTCAAGCACACTAGCTCTTGGGAATGAAGTCAGAGAAGAAAAGAAAGATTTTCTCATGCCATTTTGGAAAGATTGCAAAAATAGCATGCTATCCTCAACTTTTCTAAATTATCAACATGTGCATTATAGTCCCAACAGTATGTTCATGAAATAAACAGTGAGACTAAGGATTAATATCAAAGAACAGACTACAAGTGAAAGTCCTACTGGATAAGAAAGGAGGAAATCTGAGGCATTCTTGACACTGCTGATTCTGATGAGCACCTGACCCACTGTAGCGCTCGTCTCGTAAACTTTCATAATAGATAATGATAACGAGTAAAGTCAAGTTACCATACTTCCTCCAGCTGTGTCTTGAAGGATAGCTTGTTGTAAAACAATGGATTTAAAATATACATATATTCATTCTGTTCTATGGTTACGCCTTAAGTAGTAATTATGAAAATGTATATTATTTAAGTGAATAAATGAATAGTTGCAGCATCTGTTGTCATCAGTCCACTTTAATGGATCCTTTATTTAATGCACCTACGGCATCATATACATTATCTTGGATGCGACAAGCTCAGCCTCTCTGCAGATCTTCTCAAGTTAGTCTATGTCACGTTTGATACCGCGTGTCGCAGTTCAGCTTTTATCAAGTCTTTCCAGAGATGTTCACTTGGGTCCAAGTCTGGGCTCTGGTTGGGCCACTCAAGGACACTCATAGAAGTGCCCAAGCCACACTTTAGTAAATCCTGGCTGTGAGCTTTGTTGTGGTTGTCTTTTTGGAACATGAATCAAAGCAGGTTTTCATCCAGGATCTCTGCGTACATCGCCCAAATTCCTCTTTCCCTGTAGCATAACAAGTCTCCCTGCCCCTGTCACAGATATTCCCCACAGCCGGATGCTGCTTGCGCCATGCTTCACTACGGGATGTATTTATCAGGTGATGTGCATTCATCCCAAATTTGATTCATCTGACCATTCTTATTTTTTACCTTCTGAGCGTTACTTACATGCCATGATCTGGTAATAAAGGAAGCTGTCATGTGCCTTTTATTGAGGAGAGGTTTTGTCCGGGCCAGTCTTCCATAAAGACCTAAAGGATGAGTCCTACAATACCAACACCTTATTACCGGATTTACATATTCATATTTATCAATCATTCAGGTTAATAACAACATTTTACAATGTTTTAAAAATTATGATTTTTTAGTTTATTTTGTAGAATTTATATTTTTATTTTGTAGACAATTATTTTTATTTCTGTTGAATCATGGCATAAACCACTGTCTGAGATACTGTATGGTCACAGGCAGGTGTTTCCTGAAATATGAGGAACCTGTTATAGAATTATATACCCCATGAAGGAGAAAACTCAAAGGTCCTTTGTCTGATCAAAAGCGTAAGTTTATTGTTAACGCACAGTGCGGAGAGCCAGCACATACACTCCAAAAGCAGCATGTCCCAGCTCTGGGGGCCAGAGCCCCGAGCTTCCTGTATACAAGACACACACCAAAGATAGTCACGCCCACAACGGAGCGGAGGGGGCCACCGGTGAGGAGGCGCACAGGAAGCGCCGGCGCTATCCCCTGTGGTGGCAGTGGCATGGGGTGTGAACAGACAGACAATGGTGGAAATGCAGGTCATACAGATGCAAGACGGAAAGACACAAGGGTGTGACAGACAGCAGGGACCTTCACAAAGCTCAGCATGGCGTCAGAAGGTCGTCTGCATTGATAAAAGGCCTTTGACGTCCGTGTATTTGCTGCGGCTGGTTTTAATGTAATTACTCCAAAAACTGTCACCACACTCCCCTCTTTTGATAATTCAAAACCATTTTTGCATTAATCAGTTAAATACCAGAGGCATCGTAATCACACCACCTTCAAGCTTGAAACACTTAAATTATTGCTGTCCAAAGTGGACAAGAAAAGACACATGCTTGTTAATAAAAGAAAGAGCACATTATAATAACACAATGGATCCGGACAGCGATAAGAGAAGGCAATATTAACATAATAAACACGGTCAGCACGGAAAGTAGTGTCAGTGTGGCCAGCATAACAGTCCAAGGGCCCATGCCGGTCTTAGCCGGTCTACGTTCGGTAGTCTTTTCCGCGGGAATACTCACGAGCAGTGCCGTCTCGCAGTCAGTGGCACCGCTCCCTATGAGCGTGTGTGGAGCGTTAGTGGTCATGGCGATGTTTGGTCTTGGAGCGGCAAGACTCTAATTGCGTTGAAGCCTTGGCCTCAGCACTCGGTTGGGCAGAGTGCTCGGGGTTTGGGGTGTGGAGACCATGGCTTGAGCACGCTCCAGATCGGCCAGGCCCAAAGCTCATTTGATGGGAGACCTCATGACAGCACGCTTCACCATGTGCCTCATCAGGAACTGTAGAGCAGCCCTCATCTCCACCTCCTCCGGACACACGGGAGACGAGACACCAGGGGGGCACTCCAGCAGAGCTCAAATCTGCATTATGGCCAGAGGGAGCAAGCTCTGGAGAAATCTTTGGAATGGGCAGCAGCTCTGCATACTTGCTGCAGCTGAGCAGAGCGCTCAGGGCCTTCATGGCTCCCAAGCCTTGGGATCCGGGGGCTGGGGAGTTGGGCAAAAGGGGGGTCGCCTCGGGAACGCTGGGATTCTCTGGGTGTTGTTGTTGGCCTGCTTCACCGACGGTGGCCGCACGCCGGCCGACTTCTTCAGCGTAGGGAGCCGCGGATGGGCCTGGTCCGTCCGCGCCCTCGGTGTCCTCGTCTATGGCCCTCAGTGGCAGCACCGCACGACAGTGGTTGGCGTGGATCCAAGTTGTCCTCTCCGCGACCTTAACGGCAGTGTCCGTCACCAGGAGGGCGAGGAATGGGCCGAGCCAGCGCTTGGACCGCCAGTGCTTTCATCTCGTTTCCTTCACCAGGACCCAGTCGCCTGCGCAGCCTGTGGCAGGGCGCTCCTGACCTGGGCAGAAATAGAGGACAAAAGTGCATTAATTTCCTTACAATAGGACAGCATGTCGTCATCACACAAAGAGGTGCTTGGCAGATCTCTGTTCGGGGGTCCCTCGCCCAAGTTGGGTGGTCTGGCACAGAGGATTTCGAATGGGACTCTCATGCGCATGTACATGAGGGCTAGCGGCAGAGCTTTGAGTGCCATTCTCTCGCTCGCACGCGCCTCCGGGCCAGGGGGCGTAACTGCAGTGTTTACGTATATCAATGCCCAGAAATTCACCCACTTCCTCAATGACTTTTGCTACAAAGTGACTGCCAGTGTCACTAGAGATTTTTTCTCGGGGCACAATTTTTGTGAGCAGAGCTTTCACCACCGCGTTGCTTGTGGCGTGTATGCCTGCAAATACTTCAGTCCATTTGGACCAGAGATCCGCCAGAACCAGACAGTATTACTTACCTTGGCATGGTGTGAGTTCAACAAAGTCCCTTTGGACATGTTGAAATGGGCGCAGGGGCGGAGGATGAGCAGCCTGTTGGATACTTTTGGGACTTACCTGGGTTGTGCGCGGGGCATATAGCGCATGTTTGGCTGAATCTCTGTGCAAATGCCGTAAACCCCTTTGTATACCAATTTTGTGTGATTAAATCACACATCATCCCTCCTTTTGAGGCATGGTCTCGACCATGTGCTAAAATTGCAAACTGTCTGAAGAAATGCCGTGGTAGGCACGGTTTGCTGTCTGGTCCCAGCCACACACACCATGCCGTCGTTGAGCCCCATTCCCCTCCCACAGCAGCGTCTCTGCTGGAGTAGAAAATATCAACGTCTTGAGTGAGGTAGTGTGTGTGTGTGTGTGTAGAGGTGCGTATGCCGCTGCCTTGTCCGCGCGCCGATTCCCTGCAGAGATGGGATCAGTGGCATTAGTGTGGGCCTGGCATTTGCATACAGCGATCTCTAAGGGCAACATTACAGCTTTCAGCAGACGTTCAACCTGTGTGGAATTAAGAATTGGTTTACCATCAGATTTCATAAAATTGCGGTGTTTCCACAGTGCTTTCCAGTCGTGCACCACAGAGAAACCATAGCGCGTATCACAGAATAGGTTAACAGTTTTGCCCGCTGCCAGCTCACAAGCCCCGGTGGGCGCGACCAGCTCAGCGGTTTGTGCTGAGTGGTAGTGGGGCAAACTACCAGAGTCTATAGTATCAAAATCAGAACACACAGCATAGCCGACTCGGTTCTTCCCAGTGTTGTCACGTGACGCGGCTCCGTCTGTATATAAAAAAAATCAGGTCAGGATTAGTCAGAGGCACCTCTTTCAGGTCTGGCCTGGGAGTGCATATCTGTTCTATTGTGGCGATACAGCAGTGTGCCTCCCCTTCCTCTGGCGTGGGCAGCAGCGAGGAGGAGTTCAGCTGTGTGCATTCCTTCACCGTAGTTCAAAGAGCACCGTGTTGTACCCCAGCCAACGAGCCGCAGAAAGGTGAGAGGTTTTCTGCTCTAGCAGGATCAGGGAAACAGCATGGGGCACAAGCAAAGTTAGTTCAGTGTATCCCACAAGGTCACGTGATGCTAGGGCCGCTTTCTCAGCGGCAGCCACAGCCCGCAGGCAGCGAGGCAACCCTGCTGCCACGGGATCGAGTTTTGCTGAGAAGTAAGCAGTGGGTCTCAGTGGCCCTCAGTGAGGCTGCAAAAGTACCGACTGTTCCGTTCATCTCCAGTTGCTTTTCTCCCGGATCGTCCTCAATTCATATTGTGGGCTTTTGTGCCAAAGTGGAGGCTCATTTCCTCCTGATCCATACTACTGTCATCCCTGGAGCAGGGGTAGTTTATCTCTCATCTGAAAAAGAAATATCAGAACACAAAAAAAAAACACAAAAAATGCCCACTTTCGCTTGTCAATCTTTTTCCCAATTGGGCAAAACATAACTGCATTGACAGGTGGTGTGTGGCATCAGGGCGGAGGCTGTAGCCAAATACAGAACAACAAAATGTATGTTTCTAATTTTATACTCCCCTAAATGTGAGTTTACAAACCAAAGTTGTCCTCCGCCCAATGACCGCTCACTGCGGTTGGACCGAATCACTGTCAGGGCAAACAGCAGAGGGAGGAACTCCCAATATCTTCAGCGAGGTATTTCATCTCCGAGTACTTTCCGCAGAGTACTTTTCTCAGAGTAGTACTCATCCCAGAGTACTCTCACTTTTACACCTGTTCAATAAAGGTCGTTATCTTTGAATCTCTAGTACTTACACCGTATGCTGTTGACAAAAAAGAATTATTCCATGATCACATTAAAACATTACAGACACATTTGTTATTCCATTCTCCGTTCAGCACTCCTCATTTCACTCCTTATTTCACACATCACACTCATATCACAGTCACATCACAGGCCGATCCCCACGTTAGTATTGGTCCAGAGTTTGTTAAGGTCAGCGTGGTGTACTTTGACATGACACACAAACATATAACATACACAAAACATATAACACACACAAACATATAACAACACAGAAGGCCTGTACTTTTAACTTTGTTATATTTTTCCATGTCCAATTCCAATTGTCTCATGAGCTATTTCTTATTGTTGCAACTTTCAGAGCCTGCAGAGCTTTAAAAGAGTTTTCCTAAAAGGATCCATTTCCAACTTTAGTGTTTACCACGTGGTCTATAACTTCGGGCTTATCACAGATTGTGTCCCCTATATCTCTAATGAGCTCTTGTCACCTAAAAAAATGTTTATTTTCCTTATTTTTTTCTTTTTCAATAAAGCCAGGTCGGATTCATTAAAAATGTAAATTAGTCTCAAACTTTAATACTTCACCTTTGTTTCACGATAAAAATGTTTTTGTTACTCATTAAGTAGCACAGATAGTGGTGCCTATCTCAATAAACGTACTCCGTTAGCCTATCTTCCCTACACTGCATGAATTTTCAAACTCCAAGTTATTGTCTGGGAACGACCGGAGAGAGCAGCTTAGGTCGTTCGCGTGGTTGACCTCCAAATTTTGTGCGGGCGTCACTATCCACTTGTTGTGGCTAATAACTTAGCACTCTCAGGGTTTGGTGTCAATTTCCAGTGGTAGTTAACTTTTGGGACCGGTGCCTCCTTTTATTTATCTATTTTTAATTGAGTCTGCACATAAGGTCTCGGCCTAGTAGATTAACCGGGCACAATGGGGAATATAGAAAAGAATGTTTAAGCTGGTTGCCCTGAGAATCAAAACACGTTAGCGGTGACGTAAATTGCTCTTTAGTCGTCTCTCCGACGCTGCTAATTAGAATATGAAGCGGCCGCTCATTTTAGGGGAGACAGAAAGGCTGTCACTTTTAGCACAGAATTTGTTGCCCCGGAGTCATCCAGAATTTTAACTTGTACACCACAGGTTGTTAGCGTATCTTACGGGCATGAATTATCTCTAAAAAGTGCCAATTGCAATTTGTTGTTGTTCAACTTACATGAGCGGTCGCTTTGGTGACGAATGTGAACCCAGGTTTGGTCAGTCGCTCGTGTTTCCTCCGTGCCCGCCTCTGCCGTCCTCTGGCCCCGTGTGAGCTTGAGAGGCCCTCTGCCTTTAACGCCTCCTCCGGTAACAGTCCTTCGACCCATGTCGAGCACACAGTCTTTCCGCCGGGCTGTGGAAGTTTTTCAAAGTCCGCAGGAGGCCCAGGTAGCCCAGAGCGTTAGCATGTGGTCCATGAGGGTTGGTGAATAACCCAAACGTGCCGGTCACAATGGCTTCTTCTGTTTGCGGTGCGGGAACAACTTTCAAGCGGGTTTCCGCGGGTGCGTTTGGTATATCACGCTGCCCCCTCCGTGGAGAACAGTCACGGGATTTGGAGCAGTTTCTCTCTGTGCTCCAAAGCAGTTGTCGGTGTCTCACATATTTGTTTCCTCCGCTTCTTCTTCTGTGGTTTCCTGAGCGTGTGTCTGTTTCCGCCTCTTCTTCTTCTGCGGTTTGGGCCCACTTCTCGCGGGGTCTCAGCTGGTGCGGGCGCCGCCTGTGGTTGGGGCGTGGGGCTGGTGCTTTGAGGCAGAGGACAGAGCGCGGAGGAAAGGCGCCGACAGACCTGGATAGGGAAGAGGGAAAAGAGACAACAGTAGTCTGCTTCATTTTTTAAAAACCCAACGCCTTGTTTGGGCGCGTACTTAGCATGGAGTTCTGCTCCTAGTGTGAAAGGGTTAGTAGGTGAGAGAGGGCGTGTGTGTGCGCCTGTGTGTTCTCCGCTTTGGTGAAAGGCGGAGGAGCTATTGTTTTTACATATTTCTTTCTCTAACCTCTTTTGCCGTGATATTCTTAAAACCAAGTATATTTTTTATTTTTTTTTCTTCCCTTCTTCTTCTAAATTATCACGCAGATGACCTGCACCATAGGCAAGCACTTCACAGCTTGCATCTGTAGATTGATTTTACCCATTTTCTCGTACGAACAATGGGCCTAACCCGCTTAGTCTCTCCCTGCTCCTACCCACTTTGGGGCGCTCCGTTCCCCCCCCCGCTGGTTCAACCAGCGAGCGCGCGTTCTTGAAAACGGAGCGGTTCTGGCTGAAGACACTCAGAGATTCCAGGGTCGCTTACAATGCGATACTAACGCGCAGCCGCTAGTTTCAATCTAGAACAAAAAGCCCCCCAAAAAATCCCGCACACAGACTATGCTGTGGCAATGAATGAAATACCCCAAAAATACATAAATAAACAAATCCCCGTGTACACTTAAGTGCTGCCCTGGGCTCGTTACGCAGATGAAAAGACAAGACTCACCAGATTAGGTTCTTTTTGGTCTTGTGTGGCAAAAGGATTCCTTCCGTGCGCGGGACGAGCGCGCCCTCCTTTGTTTCCAAAAAGGAACAGAGGCTGGTGATCCAGGTCGGCCAAACAAAGCCGCTCGTCCCCGCCGAAAGTATCCATGCCAAGACATGCCAGCAACGCCAAATTGTTATAGAATTATATACCCCATGAAGGAGAAAACTCAAAGGTCCTTTGTCTGATCAAAAGCGTAAGTTTATTGTTAACGCACAGTGCGGAGAGCCAGCACATACACTCCAAAAGCAGCATGTCCCAGCTCTGGGGGCCAGAGCCCCGAGCTTCCTGTATACAAGACACACACCAAAGATAGTCACGCCCACAACGGAGCGGAGGGGGCCACCGGTGAGGAGGCGCACAGGAAGCGCCGGCGCTATCCCCTGTGGTGGCAGTGGCATGGGGTGTGAACAGACAGACAATGGTGGAAATGCAGGTCATACAGATGCAAGACGGAAAGACACAAGGGTGTGACAGACAGCAGGGACCTTCACAAAGCTCAGCATGGCGTCAGAAGGTCGTCTGCATTGATAAAAGGCCTTTGACGTCCGTGTATTTGCTGCGGCTGGTTTTAATGTAATTACTCCAAAAACTGTCACCACAAACCAAAACAAGAACACTGGCTTCATATTTAAAAAGAAAGTATTTTAAACTATTACTTTGTGTGGTACCTTAGCTTCCTGCTTCATCCTACTTTGTAAATAAGTCTTAAGTTGTGTCTGTGAATGCAGACAGGATGTAGAATATGAATGCAAAAATAGACTGTGGGTCCAAAGGATGTGCACTGTCATCATTTGTGTGTCTGTGCAGTGAACAAAAGCCTTCAAGAAGGTGGTGCTCTGGTCTATTTTTGCTGCGGCCTGCCCATATTAAATCATTTAGTAGCAGCAGTACATGGAGCTTCCTGTGGAGGAAGAGGAAGGAAGAGAGTGGGCGGTGGATCAGAGGGTTCAGTCCTGTGAGCCCTGTTGGCCATGTTTGATCCCCCTCCTCTATTTCCTTCTGTAGAGAGTTACAAATCACTGGTGCATGTGTGATACCAATCATGAACTCTGTGTGTGTTTAACCCATGCATTTCAATCTGATGTATTCTTTTATCATGGTATGAGGACAATCTCTGTAGATTGACCTGTAGAAGTATCTTCATTAAATCAGGTTTCTTTTTTCAACAGCAGATTATAAGAATCAAACAATTACAAAACAGGAAAAACAATAACATGGGGCAGCGGGATGACTTATATGTCCATAAATGTTCATACATGTGAATACATGTTCGGGATATTCCCTGTCCTCAGACCCTTCACACCTTAATTCTTTTGAAAGCTATTATCTTGCTTCTCTCATCATTTGCCTTCTAGTGTTTTGGAACGATTATTTGATCAAATGTGCATAAAACTGAGACAGCAGCAGTTAAATATCTTCCCAGAAGAGCCTGTTTACTTATTCTGAACTGTGGCTGAAGTGCGTAAATGGCAGGACCTAACGGCTGGTTTCACAATTCCCTGAACTTCCAGGATACGAGCTTCTCATTCTCTGCCACGTTACGTCACAAAGAGGCTTCCAGACACTCAGCACACATCACTGCAGGACTTGCTTTTTCCACACTTGTTTGAAGAAAAGAGTATTGCTTTGCAGTTTACATTGGAAAGAATAAGTCACAAATCTGTTGCCAATGCATACTACCGTATTTATTATACATATGTAAAAGCATTGATGTGACAATGCGATTACAAGAACCACAACACTTCATGTTAGCAAGAAAATACAAGAGATAGTTCTCTGCTGGATAAACACAAAAAAACTAAGGTTGGCTATTTCTGTTTCAATAGATCCTGTAACTGTGTAGACTTCAGTGGTACTTTCAGTGCTTTCTCAATGTACAACATTGTGTAACTGACTTTTTCAAGTTCCTACGATGTGTCCTCAAATTCTGCTTAAGAGAGTAAAACAGAATGTTTCAATGTTTCACCGGTTTCAAAAGTCGTTGTGCAAATTATTACATTATTCTTTTGTTTTTTAAACTGCACTGACGTGTCTGTCTTCACATTGAAGCACTATTTATACACAGAGAAATTACAACATTGAAACTTCAAATACATATTATTAAAAGTAATATACAATTATATATTTTTTTGCCTTGTATAAAATACAACTATGGTTGTAAATGAGTTACAAAAAATAGGTAACAGGTATGATATAGCTCAATTACCCTATAACAAGTTAAATTTTACATATGTATCAAATTGATACAGCTTATTATTTACAAGCAGAATAAGAATTGAATGGGAAATTAATAGTGAAAAGATAAGATAAGAGAGTTTATTGATCTCACACTGGAGAAATGTACAAGATTGTGCAAAAGAAAGAAATTTGCAAACATGTTAAATGCAGGGTATATTGTGTACAATAAAAAGTGGCAATGAAGAAACAGTGCCAATAGTAGTGCAGGTTTTTCCAGTCCTAATGCAAGTCTTAAAGTGACTTATTGTACAGTCTGACAGCGGTGGGGATAAAGGCCCTCGGTAGAGCCTCAAACCACAGCACTTTTCTTTTCACAGTTTCAACCTAAACATGTGTATATGCTCTATAGACCCATCTAAATGTCAGAGAGAACTTTTTCTTTTCTTACTTTTCTGCACTGTGTGAGGTGTTACTGGCATACTGGCAAAAAGTGAAATTGATTGATATTGAATTTTGAAATCCCTGTATAAAGATCAGCCCATCATAAAATCTAAACACACACTACAATACAGTATATCTCTGTTAAATATATGTATATGGCATTCCTACAAAGCTATGTTTGCTATATTAATAATCTATATTTTTAATATTTTGTGTGACATTTGTATTCTTTTGTAAGGCATTCTTGGGTGTCTTAATAAGCTGCATTAAATGAAATAAATTATTACTATTAATGCACTCCTCTATGAATGTAGTCACAATTGCTGTCACTTAGGTTGTAGTATAATGTCTTATTTTTATATTTCTCTGACCGATCCCTTTTGTAATACTTTGTCTATTGTTGTGACTGTAAAGCGGCCTCATAATAATAAATCGGTTTTCTGGACACTCAAAGATGCTTCACATGTGTCATTATTCATTAACTCCATACACGGTGGTGATAAACTACTACTGTAGCCACAGCTGCCCTGGGGCACACTGACAGAAGCGAGCCAACCAGTATGCACCCTCCGACCACCACCAACCATTCACACACACACCAGACTCATTCTAGGCAATGGGGGTGAAGTGTCACTCCCACTGTGGCTGGTGTTACCAGAGGTTAAGGCTATATCCACACGAAGACAAAACGCTTATAATTTCAGACACTTTTTCTGTAAACACGGAGTTAGCTCAGTAAATGTGTGCGTCCATATGAATGTAGTCAATACGCCTGAAAACGCTGTGAAACTATGCCAGACCTGTTGGTGGCGCTGTGACGCAATGACGGGATCAAGCCCAAACTTCCGTGGGCATGCGCAGAATTTTGTAAACAGACAACATGGCAAGTGGGCGAGCTGGTACTACATTAGTATGGACGGACGATGAGGTTGAACTGTTGCTTCGGGTCACACTGGATTACAAAACCAACAAGCTACATTGTTGTTGTCATTATTTTCTGAGTGCGGCGCATGCGTGCTTTAACAAGAGGCGGGGCAATGACGCAAGCGTCTCAGATACATTGCGGAGAGGCAGTAACCACGGAGCGGCATATACGGAGTTTTGAAATCTTTCCACTCTGGGACCTAGTTTCAAAAATGTTCGTTTACACCCCCCCAAAACGCCGGCCTTGTATGGACGATACACTGGATTGATAAAGTATTTTTGCGTTTAGGCCTGAGCTTGACTTCGTGTGGACAGGGCCTTAAGTGTCTTGCCAAGGACACAACGACAGTAGTCAGTGGGAGTCGATGGTGAAAGTCTTGAGTGGGGCTTGAACCCACAACCTTCTGGCTCAAAGGCCAACGCTCGACCAACTGAGCTACTGCCGCTCATAACTCTCCCCAGGCCTAACCTCACATGTCTTTTCTCTGCATGTGTCCTATTACCTGCGCACCCTCATTAAACTGTTCAGGACATGCTGTGCCACCGACTGAGGACATGAGCAAAAGCATACATATATTTGTTTAATAAAAACTATGAAACACACTGTAAACATGAGATCATTTCTATTGTTTTTTGTAGTGGATGATAGAAAAAAGAATCGCCAAAAGTTTGTATTGCCAGGGTTGCCAGGCACCGTTCATGAAATAAATAAAAAACACTCAAAACCAGATAAGCTTTCCTGTAGGAATCTTTTTAACTCCTTCTTCCAATGATTTTTGTGATATTTTATTAAAATGTATGTTCTTGAAAGACATGTTGAGATTCTATGGGGAAGATTGGAGGAGTATATTTCACTATTCTGAGCACGTTGTTGTATTTTCTCTTGTAGATCTGATCTCGTGTGAAGAATGTCGTCCAAAAGCAGCTTGGCTCAGGCTCGACGCACAGTGCAGCAGCTCCGGATCGAGGCCAGGATCGACCGAATAAAGGTGATCGCTTTCAAGATGGCTTCTTCGAAATGTCTCAATATACTTGTTTTCAATGTTTTTTTGTGGTATTGTGCATTTATGTATGTATGACATATGACACATCTATAGCACTTCTAGCTAATTAGTCTGTGCATTTCTGTATGTCGTCTGGTCATACAGATCTGTGCTCTGCCCCTTTAAGTGCTGTCAGCAGAAACATGGTCATAAAGGAATAGCATGCACCACTTTTCTCAATTTCAGAATATAAAGGACACATTTCCTTCCGGGGACATAACAATATTATACCATACAGCAACCTTGGAGAGATACAATACAGTGGTCTTACTTCTCAGCAAGAAGGAGTTTCCTCCAGGTGGTCCGGTTTCCACTAGCACTAAAAATATGTGCAATCATTCCCCGGTCTCTAGGGTCAGGACTCTACAGAAAAAGAGATTCTGCATCCTCAGTGGTACTTTCCTGGTTAAATAGATAATCAACATATGTCACAACTTGTTAGGCTTCTTTATTACGTTCTATCAACACATCAATTCATGAAAGAACCGCTTTGTCAGTGAATATTAACAAACAAAATGCTGTAAATACACATGGAGTGGAGTCTAATTTCCATCCGTTGCCCCAGTTTTCTCACAGTCTCACACTTTCTCACACTTTAAATTAGCCATCTTTTATGAATCCCATCAGTGCAGAGCTCAATCTATAGACACAAGTTACATCTAAACTTCTCTCCACAGGTTTCCAAAGCGTCGTCTGACCTCATGCGTTACTGCAGTGAACACGCCAAATATGACGCTCTGCTCATGGGGGTCCCCGCTTCAGAGAACCCCTTCAAAGACAAGAAACCCTGCATCCTCCTATAGACCACTGGGACTTTTTGTATTTGTGATGACGATATAAAACAGCAAAGCGATTGTTAAGCGATCCAACACGTTCTTTTGCTCACACTGTTAGATATCACCAGAGACATGGGAGTTACAGGTGAGATCTGTGAGAGGCCAATGCTACATTTGTTAAGGTTGGATGAATAACAATTGTTTTAAGGAATGACCTGTAACTAACCAAATGACATGAGGACCAAGGACTAACTGTGTGAAAGCTTGGTCAGAGTATTTTGGTCTTATCTCATTGAAAGAGGGTGAATGAGGTTAAAGGGGGCGTAACCAAGAGTTTGTGCTGAGCAATTATCTGTTTTATAAATAATAATAATACATCTTTATTGTTGTAGCTCACCCGCTGAAACATGGTTGTACACAAGTGATATTCACAAGGTCCTGTGTTTTTTTCTAAAGTAACTTATATTAATAATACAGAGTCCATGTTGATAAGAGAATTAGTAATATAGTGATTCTGCTCTTTTACTCAAGAGTAGATAAAATGTATTGTTATCATGGGGTCTTTCACACTCACTCACATTTTATACAGAAGTATTGCTAAAACACTTCCATCTAATTGGACTGATCTTAGGGCAAGTAAAAATAATAGCCTATTTATAGATAGGACAATGCTCACCCCCTCGTTCAATGTAGCCCAAAAGAGAAGTGCTCATGGACAAAGTAAACTCCTTGAGCTCAGTAACCGGTTGTGTCACACTCGCCATTGATGTTGTCTTTGTAAATCCAATCAGATGCCTTCATTGGCGGGGGAATCTCCAGGTTACCTTAGCAACCATCTTAACAACAAGCTCCTGCTAACTTTTGTTCAAATCAGCTTCTTCCACATTTGACAAACACTGTGGTGACATCAGCACTTCTAATACACGTCTGTGGCAAACCATGAATTTGTTGTTCAAAACCCTACACAGAAATGTTTTGTTTTTGTTCCAACTCTCTTTAAAATGATGCTCGACCATCAAAGGCCATCAAAGGTTGGGTTACCTGAAACGAGTCAAGACAAATGGGCTGTTAATATTCAGGGATTTTCTCGTTTCATGGCTTTGAAAATAACTTTGTGTCTTAAAGTTACACTCATTGTCGTATCATTATGTACATTTAATAAATACATTTTGGCCATAATTCACAGGTATTTTGTCAGTGTGAAAACCTGGAGCCACAAACATGATGAGATCTGGGTTACCTAACTTAAACCACGGCAAATGTATCTATGTGATACAATCTGTCACAAAACAGTTGGGTTCTATTACTGGGGTTCATGTGTGTGTTTTTAGTCTCTCACATGTTTAGATCAGCTTTTTCTGAATGCAAAAATGGTCAAATCATGTCTCGCAGGGCTCTTTCTTACAAGTCTGAAAACAATCAAATGTGTTCTAACAAAATGAAGACAGCATGTTGTCTGATTTGTTCACTAAATTTATTTTCTGTTGGGACATTTTAATTAGGTACCAGAGCTTGCTTCCTCTTTCTCATTCTATTGCAACATTCTATTGTGCTTCAGCTACATCATTCCATGCAGTAATACAGTATCTAGAGTGTATTATAATCATGAGATTTAATGTTAATGGGTGTTTAATGTTTAATGGTGTCTACCTACTGTTGTATTTGTGTGTTTGCTTGCACTCTCTGTATTTGTATCATAAATGCAAAGGCCACACATTCAGTCCTTAACTTTTATTTTTTTTTAAACATGTGATTTTGGCAATAATCTGGAAAACAGCACTTTTCCACTTAATTATACACATTTCCCATCGCTTTGACTCATGCATCGTCAGTGAATCACATATCTGTCAGAATTCTTGTTTTTCAAATCTACGTTTTCATCTTTCAAGACATGTTTTTGTGTAGAGCAATTCATACAAAGGGAATTCAAAGTGCTTTTTAACATTTCACAGCTTTTTATCCTGGATTTAAACATGACTTACATTTATTCAACTTTTATTAACAATGCTTTCTCATCATTAATATACTATATAGAAAATTAAACAAGCATCAAAAAGTCTTATTACTGTATAGTATAGTCTAATTTTCTCACATTATTCTCTGTTCACATTATTTTCATATTACATTTTGACCTTTCTGATGATAATGGATCATTTCCACAGTGTCACCAAACAACCAAGGCAGACTAACACGGTACCACAACACACCGGTTGAAAAACTCTGGTCTGACCTTGAGTTCCCTGGCCTTTTTGAGCCTTGGCACACCTTTTTGTTTAGATAAATTATGTGGCACACCACTAGATGAAAATGTCTCAAAAATTGCATTAAAGTGTATTTAATAACCAAATACGCACAGAGAAAAAAAAACATATTTGCTCACATCATTTTCTTCCACTGTTTTTCTTTTCTTATATAATTTAGGTGATATTGATTAATTTCCAAAAGCCACACCAGACAAAATCCTAAAGCACACTAACAGGCCATGGCACACTGGTTGAAAAACACTGACCTAACCTACTGAGACAAGTGCCTGGATGGATGCACGGAAGAATACATTTCTGTTTGTTCACCAGATGTTTTGTAGAAGCCGATATGTTATTGATTTGGTGTGGCTGTTATAATGTAAGTCTGAGTCCGTTATTACTCACTCATAGATTTTTCACCTGTACTTTACCACCTATGACTTCTTTATGCAATCCCCACTGTGGCTATTATTCCACTGATGTTACCTCCACATGTGGGTCAGGTCATGTCGATAACCTACATAGATAGATCTCTTCAGCTTTGTGGAGGAGGATTGTGTTTGCTAAAGGTCCGAAGAATCATCCTTGGTGTTATTCCAGAATCTATATGTGCTATATCTCATGTACTTTTACTGTCACTTCTGTGGGAAAGCAGAAAGTCGATGGGTCTAAATGGCTGTAGGCGTTATTTTGATCCCTGTCTGTGAAGTTATTGTAATACTGAGATCCTCTCACCTTTCACACTGTCTCTAAAGACTGTGGCTTATAGTCGCAGATATGGGGCTGTAGGAAACACGAGCAGACAGAAATTCACTCGTGGAGTTCAGAGACTTCGATGAACTCTATTGATCCACACATTCTTTACTCACCGCTGATCAAAGAGCAAAGTTTGGAGAAGTGTGATTCATCTGTTGTTTTTCTGACCTCTGAGACAGAATGCCAACACATTCTTATTTAACTATTTAATTTACTGAACTGCATTTTATAATAATATAAAATGTATTCTACTGTGAACAGTGCCACCTCTATACAGCAACATGTTATTCTCATTACAAAATACACATTTGTGAAACTGAAAATGAAACTGTCAAAACATGTGATTGACAAACTCATGTGACTCATGTGACTTGTGCCGCCTCAGCCCTGTCCCGCTGTGAGACTGCAGCATGTGAGCGTCTCTGCCCTCCAGGCTCGTGCTTTTGTGTTGAAGCAGAATCCATTAAAAGGCCAAAGATCACATCAGGATTTGAATATTGCTATCTAATACTAATACTGTATATAGTTATAATTCCACACAGAATGTGCAGTAAAACTTTATAATCTTTTAACCTAGTTTGAACTGTTTACCCAACGTTTGATATTACTGTAATAGAATCTTATTATTGAACAATCAAAGCTTCAGTGCCGCCACCTCTCAGGCTATTCAACACAAACGACTTACATGTGTAGGTAATGTTGGGTGTAATTAATTAGTTACAGTAATCATTTTACTTTTACTAATTATATTATAAAACTATAATTACATTCATATGATTAGTCACTTGCAGAACTATCTGACACAACTTCACTGTGGAGCATTTAGGATGTGTTTGTGTTCAGTCTTTATTCACTCATTTGTTGTTTAGTGCCATTGATTAAAAAATATATATATTTATTACGACAAAAGTAATACCAAAGTTATTGAGACCATAACTAAGTTAGTAAGTAACTCACCAGTTATTTTTCTGCAAATGGCAAATAAAATGAATTTAATGTACCCAGCACTGTGCATAGGTCTAGATTAAGAGGAAGAGATCCCACAGTGGGGAAATCAATCAATCAATGTGTATTTCTATAGCACAGTTCATACAGAATGCAACCCAAAGTGCTTCACATCGGCAACATTTAAAAGCAATTTAAAAACAATTTAAAAACACACTGTAAAAACAATTACAAAAGACAGTTTAAGAAAATGAATAAATACATACATCAAAAATAAATTGATGATCCGATTTCTTGATGATCAGTCGTAGGCACGGCTGAAAAGAATCGTTTTCAGCCTGGGCTTGAACATAGCTAAAGTAGGAGCCTGTCTCACACCTTCGGGAAGACTGTTCCAGATTCTAGGTGCATAGGTCTGGAACGCTGCCTCCCCATGTCTAGTCCCGACTCTGGGCACCAACAGGAGGCCAGTCCCCGCACTCCTCAGAGTTCGAGCGGGCTCGATGTCAGTGTTGCATCACAGTTTCAGAACAGTAGGAATGAGGAGCACACAGCACAAGATAAATGAACAGTAACTCTATACTAAATTATTATAAAATGAAATGAAGAAGCATAAAATATATAAGCATGAAGTGTAAAATCTCTGACTTTAGCATTGTAAGAAGTAATTATAAACTCTTTATCCAAGTGTATACATGAGAAAACCTGCTCCTGACTACAATAAAAAGTGTGAAAGAGAAAATCAATGAACCTGATTCTACTGAGACAGTTGAGATCAACATTGTGGCGTTACGTAAACAATACAGTATCGCGTGTTCATGCTGCTAAACGTCTCCTTAAAAGTACCTTTCAGAGCTGAACATCTACTCTCACAACTTGTACTTTCTCTGTGGACTTGTTTGAACTCCTCTTTTGGCCTCTCGCCGCACACCACCCCTGACGCTTCACACACTACACCCTTTAATGTCTCGTTTACACCAAACCAGGGTTTTTCCGTCACACCCAGCATTCCTCTGCAGTCGTCTGTGATGCTTTTTGACCCCCTTTCTGCCTCCATAGCTGCCAGTGCCCCCTCCTCTATTCTCTCCTCTCTGCGCTAAAGCTGTTAATTACAACTTAGTCCCACTATTGTCCAAAGGGAGCGTTCAGGGCCTCTTTCCAACTGGTTATTTTTAGCTGAAGCACTGTCCAGCTCCAGCAGTGAGACTTGAATAGGAGCCAGGGGTGTTGTCCCGTGACCATGTGTGCAGCGCTTTGTCCCACCCCACTCTCCCAAAAAGACCAATGAGTTCTAGGGTTCTCTGCTCACACACACACACACACACACACACACACACACACACACGCACACACACACACACACACACACACACACACACACACAACCATGTCAATAGAGGGAGCATTATGTGGAAAAATGAGATAATTGTACAGTCATTTTACACACATGACTTTACTTTAATTCTGTATTGAATTGCAAAATAGTGGCAGTTATAAGTGGCGTTGGTGTATTCAAGTATATTCCAAGTAGCTTATTGAACTATTAAGAGAGATGCTTTGTTTGTCCCACAGTGGGGAAATGTCAGTGTTGCATGACCACTTACAGAACAGTAGGAATGAGGAGCACACAGCACAAGATAAAAGTATAAAATCTGACTTTAGCATGAGTACAAAGAACTCTGACTTCAGAGTTCGTTTTATATATATAATTTGTATATATATAAAATCTATACCTTTGGCATAATGTTGAACAATGTAACTCAATTCATATATGTTTTCTTGTGGGGTACTTCGGTTTTTTCAATTATAATAAATGTTGTTTTTCCTATTAAAAAGGTGAATGACTTGCTGCATCTTTTGGTCCTATCTTCTTCATATTTGTGTCTGAAAAAGATGATCCAAAGATGAGACAAAAGCCAAGACAAAAGGAAAACTAGAGGTACTTCTGGTTTGAAAGTTGGGTCCCCCAGCTTTAAGGAAGGCTAATTGTCTGTATTATCATGCATTTTTAAAAAAATTCAAAATAACAAAATAGTTTTGAGCCTTTCATCACATCAATACTCATTCTGAAACTCATGGATAACACAGTTATTTGGATTAACAGTAACAGGACCAATCCAGATATCCATATGGACTTGGGTGAACTAAAAGAAAAAAAAAAAAACAAGATCTTTAGTCTATGGTTCTTAAACATTTGGTCTCGGCCTGATGTCTGTGAAACTGTTTTGTTTGTTGATTTTGTTGGGACATGTTCAATTCAATTTAATGTATTCTAGTTTAGCCCTAAATTACAACAAAAGTTGTCTTGGAGGACTTAACAAAATTGTTGAATTTTCTAACACAGATCAGAGAATCAAACAGTTCAAACACAAGAAATGCGATGATAAAAAAACACACAGAGCCATTGGTTCATAAGGGGCAGATGACCAATGTCCATAAATGTCCATAAATGTTGTTGAATGTTGAGTGTTGAGTACTCATCTCAGCCAAGACATCTGGACAGGTCACTTAAAGATGAGCTAACTCCGATCACCTGCCTGTTTCCATGGAGATACACAGTTTAAATGTCATTCTGTGGTTTACGGAACATTGCAGGATGAGCAGTGACCTTTTCTGTGGAATAAGACAGGTGTGTGTGCGTGTCCGATGAACAAAGAAGTGTTGAAATGAGTTGAAATGGATCCAAATCCTCACAACTATCTAGGTTTCAGCTGCCAAAGCAATTACGTAATCCAAATAGAAAGTGATCCACACGATTCATTCAATCAGGTTGCATTCCAGTCGCAGGTGGATTAAGAGGATCGTTCCTTACCGACGCAGGAGGGTCTAAGGACAGTGATGATCCAGGACGTTTATTGATATTTATGGATATTGGTCATCCCACCCTCTAGCACCAATGGCTCCTATGTTTGTTAATATTGCATTTCCTGCATTCAAACGGTCTGATTCTCTGATCTGTTTTTTGTGAATTGACTTTGTACATGTAATTGTATTGAATTTAACTGAAATAAAACTAAATTGCATTAAACCAAGTAAAGGCTGATAGGATATAGATATAAAACAAGTTTTTGAATGACCTCAGTTTTCCATTATGCAAAAATTTCCATTGACAAAGGTCGCTCTCCTCAACGGTTTCTTCAAGAGATCTGGGGCCGTATTCCTAAAGATTCTGAGAGTCCTCTCAGAGAGCTCTTATCTTAACCTAAAAACTCCTAGCTAGGAGTCTTAGCTTAAAAGTTATTCCAGAACACTCTTAGAGAACTCTGAGCAAGGAATTGACAACAACTTTTATCTTAGTGAGGAGGCGTGGCCGACCCCGTTGCTAGGTATGAGTCATCATTTCAGACGCTGTGATTGGTTGATCCTAAAAGTTAGAACAAACATATTTTTGATGATAATAGGCAAAATAAGGGCCCTAAAATGGACAAACTCAATCATGGAATCTAATCTTAGGAACACTGTGTTATTGTAAATAATAACCAAAAGCTATAAAGTCAGATATATCAATGGTACATAAATACTGTGAATAGTAAAGTTAGACTTATACACCATCATCAGAGCTTGCTCAGCACCAAGTTACCACACATAATACGTATATATCATGAGCACTTATAATTTTATATATATATATATATATATATATATATATATATATATATATATATATATATATATATATATATATATATATATATATATATATATATATATATATATATATATATATATATATATATATATATATATATATATATATATATACATATAATTTAAATATTACTCTATATATAATATACATGATAAAGAAAATTATTATTATAAATATTATATGGATAAATGATGATAATGATAACGTTAGGATTAGTAAAGGCTGTGATATGTATAGACTTATAAGGAATTAAGGAAACAATATTAATATAAACATATTATACATACACTGTACAAATCAAGTACAAGGGAGCTTAAAAGTCTTATCCTCTCCCACTCCTTTTTGAGCTGGATTGTTGTTAATAAAACAAAACTGTATATTTGTACTTCTATTCTGTTGTTGTTTTGTTTGTTTTGTCCTTTTTTTTCTTGTTTGCCATAGCTCAAAATAAAGTATTCATTCATTCGTACTGAATGTGTGACAATTTAGGACCACTTTTTCCTCTCTTTCAACTTTTACCATTTCTACTTACTTTTGTGTAACAAAGGTAAAATGGATGAGGTGTTATTGCTGACCAGCCAATGAGAAGCTGGTCACATGATTGACTTTTAAATATACCACAAACATGATTCCTGCTTGAATCTGTAGCGTTTCACTGATTCACTGTCATCCAGTGTATAGAATATTTCTCCTGTCTCCACCGTCCACCATTTTGTGCTCTTAGGGAACTTTTAAGTCGCTAAAAGTCCTCCTCTCAACTCTTAAGGGATCTCCCCTTAAGAGCACTCTTAAGAGCTAGGATTTTTTAGGAATAGCTTTTATCTTAACTAGGAGCTACTCCTCACTTTTAGGGGAAATTCTAAGAGTTGGTCAAGATTCTAAGAAAATTCTTAGAATTTGGCCACTAGGAGCAACTTTTAGCAGTAAGAATCTTTAGGAATACGGCCCCTGAACTATATTTGCTTCTTCTCACAACTTCTCACGTTGTGTGCTTCTCTTGAGAGCGTCTGCAGCGTGAGATTAGTTAAGTTAACCTGTCTGGGAACTGTTTTAAACTTGACCTTTGGCTCAGTAAAAGGCTCGGGTTTCACTGAGAGGAGGAGGATTCCCATTGTTCCACGCTGCTGCCTCTGTGCAATCTGAGCTAAATTTACAGCTGACTGGATCAAAATAGCAGAGACGGGAACATGCAAAAGAGTTTATTTTTAGACTCTATACGTGGTGAAGAAGATGACAAAGTCTGGGATCGCGTCTTAAATTCAGACAGAAGACATGTTTTATACATGCTTAATTAATTGAATAAATGAATAATTAATGAATAAATGAAGGGTGCAGCTCTGACTGTCACCCCCCGACCCAGAAATGGATTAAGGGGAAGAGGATGGATGGATGAATAATGTACAGTATTATAATAGTAAATTGTTAATGAATGATTTGTTAGAAAATTCTATGTAGTGACATTTGATAATGTTTGATGTACATTGAACTCGAAAAAAATAAACACTCAACTTGTTCTATGATTGTGCTATACAAATAAACTTGCCTTGCCTGTTATATGCATTGTTTCCCATCAGTTTCAAGGCAAGTTTATGTTTATTTGTGGCAATGCATTTTGAAAACAGGAGTCGTTTGTATATGTACTGGATGGATGGATTTTGCAATATTTTCTGTAGTAACCAGACAAGAATAAAATCCTTGTTAGACATGTATCAATCTGGGAAAAAGCAGTGGACTTGTTTTTCTTAGTTTTCCACTATCTATGCCAAAACATTACTACAATCCTGTAACTTTTATTTCTTTATAGGCCACTGTCCCTTTTACTCTTAATATACGTCTTATTAACTTTCCTCATTGCTTGGCCATTACTCAATCGGCGCCGAAAAAACAATATTATTGCTTTTGGCATGTGAAAATCCACCCAGAATCTCCCCGTCCTTTCCGGATTTACAACTACCAGGGCAGATGGCCAAAAAAGGCGTTCACTTTGGTACAGGGCACACTATGTTACTGCGTAGAGGAACATTGACAACAGAAAACATTATCTCAGAACAAGTTGTTTTTATTTCATCCAACTTAACGAAAAAGGCATCGATTCATGAACTTTGCACAATAAATATGAATTTCATCTTGAACACATTCAAAAAAAACAACAAGACGGCCAAACATTGCATTGCCTTTAGAACAACTTGAAAGCATTCCCTTCTTAAGTGACTTAAATAATATAAATAAATAATGTGCACTTGGATTTGTCTTGTGAGGATTGTGTCGGAAGTCATTTGGTCCTTCACGTTCTCGCCTCTCTCCCGTCGCCAACCACATGTGCTTATCTCCGCCGACATGATTGAATTTCCGCTTTCTTTCTCAGCAAAAAGCGGAGTCATCCTTTGGTAATCCTGGAAGGCGCTTTTGCTGAGTCACCGTTGTGTCAGCCCTGACCTGCTGTATTTGCAGCCAGCTTCCTTGAGCACTTTGGTTCCAATGTTCCCTCTCTTTCTCTCTCTCTGCTCTCACTTCCCAGAGTATGATCCGTGGAGGGGCCTGACGAAGTCCCAAGACAAGACATTAACACTTGTGCAGTTAATATCCCATTTTTTTTGTTGCACACACAGTTTAAAATCCAAGTGCTTTCATCGGTCGGGCAGATTGATGACCGGGACCCATTGATCCAAACAGCGGCTGTCTCTGCAGAATCTGTTGACTTGGCTCAGAGCGGGGTCTTTCCACAGGGAAGACTGAGGGTTCTGCAAAAACAACACACAATGGTTAGTGAGTGTGTAACAACAGTGTTCATAACATAAGGCATCAGCATTTATTATTATGCATAACAAACCCTACTCTTTTTGCAGTTCACAGCACTCAATTTGAAGTCATCAGCGTTGAGTAAAGTTATAGTGGCAAGTTGAGTAAATTGTCTATGTATGTATGAAAAAATTGTAGTGGTTTTGAAAGAAAAAGTTCTTCCTATTCATCTTGCTCTGAGTGCTTTCTTTTCTACCTTTGAATGGTAAAAGTGAAACTTACTCTCTGTGGGTTGATGAAAAGTTTTCTTATCAACATTTCAAATAGTTTTAGTGCTAGTATTTCATTAACTATACCTGGGGCCTGTTTTGGACAAGTGAGGAGGTAATGTTATCACAAGAGTTTGTCTGATTGTTAGTTAGCAACACAACTCAAAACGAATGAAATGAAATGTCAACATAATTTTCTGGATTGTGACAAAGAAAATAATGTTAGATTTTGAAGGTAATCCAAGGTTTAAGATGTATAACTGTGCCTTTCTCAGTTTTGAATATCAAATTACTATGTTAGGCACTTATCCCAAAAACCCCAAAACCAAACTGACTTTTCCACGCTTTATACAACACACACACTCCATCGTAAATGCCAGCAACAGCTCTTTTCAGCCCTTGCAGAAACAAAGCCCTCACACAGATACCTGGCCAAACAATAGCTGCCTTTCACGGCCTGGTGGGAAGGCAGCACTGGGAAACCCTAAGTGGGAAAACGTGTTGTAAGCAGTTGTGACTAACGACACTTACTGTAACTAGAACGCAGTGGAGATCCAAGTCGGCTGCAGGCTTCACCCCTCCGCCCAGAATCTCTGCCAGACGCTGCATGTTGCTCACGCGCAGGATGTTGATGTCATTTTCGCAGCAAAAGGCCTGGATGAGGGTGAAGTGAATCTGGAGAGCGACGTCCTCCTCCTCGTCTGTGGCGAGCAGACACAGCACCACGTTGTCTGGGTCACTGTTAGAGCAAGAATAGAAAGCATTGTTTTAATACATTGTTATGATAGGGTTGTTCTGCAGGACTAGTGATGTATGTGTGATGTTGTATGGTCATGCATACATCCACTTTTATTATACTGTTTTACAACAACCTGCTCAGGAATGTAAATTAGCACTGCTGCTACAACCTGCTACACTCTCCCCTCTCCTTTTGGCTAATGTTTATTTTAAACTGTCCCTGTAAAAATATAAGCCATACCATACCATTCAATCTCAAGTTCTGTATGTGTTTTTAACAATGGCCATGAACCATATCATTGTAACATAAAGTGTCTTTCATTGCATTGACTATTGATACATAATACTTTTCCCATTATTATTTAGCATGTGTTGCTTTAAAATTAAAAATATTGAACTGGCACTCTCTCTATGCCACTGTGTCTGTGGTGTGCCCATAGAAACCAATACAGCTTATGTATAACTTCATTGTTAGAATGTTAGGGGAAGTTAAATGTTAAGTTGTTGAGTCATAACTTGTTCGGTGATTTCCTTAATGAGATACTCAGAAAGGAACAAAATGGTTTGGAAGGAAAAAATCTCGAATAATGCAGACATGGCAGTAAACCTAATGTATGCCCCACTGGGAGAGTTGATTGCCATTATATTAACTGTAAAAGGCTGCAACAAATAAACAATTGCAGAATGGATTGTCTTTTACATACAAGTCCATGTACTGACAAAAGACATGCTGGTTTTGGCTATTGTAAACTTACGCATTGAGTGATTTGGCTGCCTCATAAACTCCAACAGTGATGCAACCCTGGGGCAATGCAGAGCTCAGGACCTCTTCTAGCGCTGTTGCCACTGATTCCATCCTGGAAAAAAAACAAAAAGAGTCAGGTTTTATGATCTTTCACCCATTTCACTACATACCACGAACAATCACATTTGCTGATTAAGCTATTAATAAAACAACATTGCAGAAACATGTGATGTAACGTTGCAGTATATAAAAACATTTTTATACGTGTGGTGATGTGGCGTGGAAAAGTTGAAATAAAATCAAAAATCACGCATTATGCAAAGTTTTTTCCATGTTAGCTAACGAAAAAAAAGCAAGCTAGCAAAAACTATTAGTTAGCTAAAAGCCGGTTAGCATTAGCAGCACGTTCTGACGTTGGCTGGACCCATGCACTTGTCCGAACATATCCCGAATGATGAAACTTTGCATTGGACTAAAACGCAAATTACAACAGTAAACACAAAAATCCACAAGCAAAAATGTTATTTAGGTAATAATCAAAGCATGCATGGTTGGTAATGTGCGTAAAAGTGCAAGAATTATACTAAAATGCGTCATACGTGCACCAAAAATATTCATATTTATAGAGTTGCTGATGCAAAAAAAAAAATGCATGGCTAACCTGTCCGATTGATTCTCCCCGCTGTTTTCTTCAAAAGTCATATTGCACATCCGTAAAGGCAAGTTAGATCCAAAGAAATCCAGTGCGTCCAGTGCGTTGGAGCGTGGTTATTCCTTTGCGCGCTGTCAGTAACTGTGCAGATGCGTGCAAAGCTAGTATCTGATGAATACGCAGGCAGATAATGGAGCCGCCCCGGTGCCAGCAGTATTTGCATATGTCTGCTTCCATTGGCCCCGTAGTCGTAGTAAAAAAAAAAAAAAAACCTGGTCCGGGAGTCATGCACGATCCTTGTGAACACTGCGACCTCGTGTGGTTTCGGTTGCAGCCAGAGAACTGTAAAGCAGATCTATAGTTGCAGCCTGAGAAAGCAAACTCTGGTGACCTTAGACCTGTGAGGTGGGAGAGAGAAAAGCAGAGAGGTCACACTGCAGGCATGGGGTCATAGGATAGCTTAAAATAGAAAGAAAAATAGGTTTGGATATTTTTATGTGCAGTACTGAAGTTATAATGTGCATCATAATGTGCCCACTGACAACCCACTACTGTATATTCAAATCAATTACATTTATTTTTGTATAGCCCTAAATCACAGCAGTATCTCGGAGGACTTTACACAAACAATCATCAATTCATTTTGTGTGCCATCCAAAATAACCCAGTCATAGGGAATATAAGATGGGTTTAGATCGTCCGGGAGATGGATTAGTTTTACCCTACTGATGATATGTTGTTGCAATGGTAATCCTCAATTTGCCAGCTGCAGATTAGAAAATCAGAACCAGAATCAGTCCAGTTAAAGAGAACCAGACTCTAAGAATCATTTGTCCATAGGGTAACGATTCAACCCATGTCTTGGATCAGCCCCTGTCTTTATAGACCCTCCTGCATCAGAGATAAAATCACTTTAAAATACAGAAATCCTTCAGTTTGTTTATAAAGCCCCTCACAGTCTATCATCCTTATAGCTCTGATTTCCTTGTGCCTTATGAACCTGTGCGCTTTCTTTTCTGCCGTTCCTTGTGCAAAACTAAAACCAGGAGCCTTTCCCCTTTGTACTCCTTGTGAACAAATTCTCTTCCTAATGATTTGGGGGAAACTAAGACTCAGAGTGTCAGACTTTCATGCACCGTCTTTGTTAAGTACATTAGCTGCTGTTCCTGAAAGGTTCTTCTTCATCAGGTATTTATTTTGCCCTTATGCATAATCATCATATGCATAGTGTACTTAACAATGTTTTCCGAATGATCTTTGCAGCTATTTACTCTTCTGAATGACTACAACTTCTTTATCTTGCAATAGATATTACCCTTCTCATATTATATCTTTTGAATGAGAATTTGCTTAAACATGGACCCCTTGTGAATGTGTACCAAATATTGTACACCGTGTTGTTAAAAAAAAATGCTATTGTTGAATTAATTTATAGCCATGCTCAATGTTTACAACTAACAGATATAAAATTATTTCAAACATATGTTATATCAGAGTCTGTATTGGGAATTCCAACCGTCTGTCTGTATGAAAGCACTGGATTCAAGCAATTGGCTCCAACATAGACAGAAAATTGTTTGCTTTTGTTTTGCATATTGGCTGGGTTTTCCTGCAGACTGTGGCCTGTTGTCCTGAGATAATACAAGTGTCCAGAGATAGGTCAGTCCCAGGATACCCTCATGACCTTCCAGAGTGTGTTACTGGCTTAAGGAGGCACAAAACAAGTGTAAGGACATCTGCTCAGTGCTGCACAGACGGCCACACACAGACGAGTGTGAAGAACCACTGGCCATCAGGTTTTAGGGCAAATGTTTGTTTGAATACATGGTTAAGCAACTACTCTAGTTACTACATGTATTTTGCAGTCTTTTTGTGAAGCACTCTTGACATGTTATTTTTTTAAATAGGCTATTGGCAAAGCTTCAGCACCCAATGTTTTATCTCAAAATTAGACCAACAAAATAGCATGTTTTTTGGCACTGAAAACTAGGCCGTATCTGTTGTCTGTTATTGTTCACACAGTATTCCCACTCTTTCACCTGTTTTATATTGAAATCACTTAAAAACACTGACCAAATAAGCATCCACAATGTCCCAAAAAAACGCTTTTAAGATTAATGAGATCTTTTATTCTTCCCACAGTGGGGAAATTTCAGTGTTGCATCACAAGTTATAGAACAGTAGGAAAGAGGAGCACACAGCACAAGATAAGTGAACAATAGCTACAGTATACTAATTAAAATAAAACAAAATCTCTAACTCTAGCATGAAAGAACAATTATAAAATCTCTATCTTGAAAATAATGATAATAATAGAAAATAAGTATAAAAGTTTTACATTTGGCACAATAAGAGGCAAGTATAAAGTACTGTGTATAGTGCAAGCAATGTGTAGTTATATGTTAGCAGCATCTGTACATGTTAGCAGCAGTATGTTTACATCTGTATATTAGCAGCAGTATGTTTACATCTGTATATTAGCAGCAGTATGTTTACATATTAGCAGCAGTATGTTTACATCTGTACATGTTAGCAGAAGTATGTTTACATTTGTATATTAGCAGCAGTACGTTTACATCTGTACATGTTAGCAGCAGTATGTTTACATCTGTATATTAGCAGCAGTATGTTTACATCTGTATATTAGCAGCAGTATGTTTACATATTAGCAGCAGTATGTTTACATCTGTACATGTTAGCAGAAGTATGTTTACATTTGTATATTAGCAGCAGTACGTTTACATCTGTACATGTTAGCAGAAGTATGTTTACATTTGTATATTAGCAGCAGTACGTTTACTACATACTAAGTACATCTGTACATGTTAGCAGCAGTATGTTTACATTTGTATATTAGCAGCAGTATGTTTACATCTGTACATGTTAGCAGCAGTATGTTTACATCTGTATATTAGCAGCAGTATGTTTACATCTGTACATGCAAAATTAGTAAAACATAGTAATAATGTGCTAAGCTCATATGGTATTACAGTATATCATTATCAAAAATAATAGGATCGTATGGTACATTATAGGGACAGGAAAGATGTGTTAGAACTGTTGATAAATATACAGTTTTTATACCTTTTGTGCGTAAACAATATTTCTCTGTTGTTGAAATGACTGGAAAGGAGTCGAAACTCAACTGGTGGGAGTTGACTTTGTGCTTGATACCCTTGAATTGAAAAACTTGAGAGTCAGTTGTGACAAAACAATGACTTGGTCCCACCTCTGCCTGGAAGGCTTCTTCCTGTTTGTTTACATGGAAATGCTGTTACGCGGCTGTACTCTTCCACTGTACAGTATGAAATATATGTATTTCAGCAGAGAATGTCTCATTTCATTGATTGAACTTTGGATGTCCTTGGAATTCTGCAGGTGATTTTCCACATTCAAAAAGTTATACTGGAGCTTTAAATGAAATATTTAGATTATTAATCAAAACGTGTGTATTGCCAGAGTAAGTAACAGGAACAGGAAGTCATAAGCTAGGAATTTGCTTTGGCTCATGTTGTAAACAAGTTAAAAGGATGCATTAGAAAATCTTCATCAACATACTTCCTTAAAATATATTTATTTTTAAACATAATTGTCTGTTATTGTATTAATATAATGCTAGAAACAAACAAAAAACATTAAAATCACATCCAATTTCACACGTTGTCCCAGTTATCCCGACATTTGAGGCGCTTGCCCTGAATGTAACCCAGTAACCTAAATATCAAATACAGTACACGCTTATTCGACTTCTCTTCTTACGCGTTCCAACAGCGCCCTCTGCAGGACATCTCTATTCAGTACTGTATCACCGTTTCCTTGAGGGCATATTTTTCCCATAACAAACTGATCCCAGACCAGCCCAGGACTTTTCTCTCCCGGTGTGTTGCTTCTCTCCTACCGACAACGTGGCAACAACAAGGCGCTCTCCTCTGCTCTCTATTTTCCATGGGAGTTCACTTTATGATTATAGTTTAACAACAGACGCATTTTTACGTGTTGAAACTTGGAGGGGAAAAAATTGTCAATACGTTTTTTGTTGATATTATGCTTTGAAGAGATTTTTCTGCTTTCTTTGACTTGTCAAATATCAAGCGTGCGCTGTTTTGTTTTCCCTGCCCTTTTCACTCAAGGGCTGGGCTGGGATACTATAATGCAAACATAGCCAGATATGGTAAGATTTGTGTATTCAGTAATGTTCATACTAAATTAATCTTTATTTATTGGGCCATGTTTCCCCATGCACTTTACCCCTTTGTTATCTATAGGGCTATTTCTAGTGCTATCTGCTTCTTATCAACTTTGGAGTTGTACTTTGGATTAACCTAACATTAGCCCAAACAAATTAGTAACATAAGACCAGTTGCATTTCAATCTACTTCCATTTAAACTTTGATTTGTTTCACGCAGGCTTGACATTGAAGGATGGAGCACAGAAGTCGCCCTAGGTCACAAATAGGAAATCCCAAAACCAAGGAGAGTAGAGTGGATTATTACAAGTATCCAAACCATGACAGAAGGCAGGGCTATCCTCCACCGGACCCCAGGGAATGGGACAGGACTTGGGGGCATCCAGATTCCCGCTTTCGGCCTCCTGTGACCAGTCCTGTCAGGGGAGATCCTTTGACTCATGGACCCCAGCACCATCCCTACGGCTATGGATGGTCAGAGCCACCACGCCCGCCGTCAAGGTATGTACGGATTGGATTTTGGTTTTGATGGATTGTTCATTTTGATTAATGATAGATATTACTTTCACTGACTGTATTAAAACTTGCTTATGTAAGCCCAATCTATCACGTCACATACAGTCACACGTCACAAACTATTCAAAAAATAAAATTGTTTGTGTTGTAATTATTAGTTAATTGATCTATCTATCAAGCTGCTCTCTGTAATATACTTGCATCCACTGGACCACATTTCGAGGACATGAGCAGAGAGTGAGTTCACATAAGGCCACTTAGCAAAAACAATGACGCATGTGTTGCTGGGACAGAACTTTATAATACTGTTTTATATTGATCTAGTCTTGAACATCCTGAGTGTCTTTGAGAGTCCTGAAAAGTGCAATATAAAACCAATTATTATTAATATTTAAAAGAAACAAAATAGATCTAGTGTTTACTACAACACGCCAAGACCGATTCTCTTTTGGAACAACTTCCCACTGCAATTCCAACAGCTGCTTCGCAAAACTGAACAATTCCCATGTCAGCTTTCTAACTGAAGATTTATGAATTTGTCTCAATGCGATAGTGATTAAATGTAATAAAATAGAATCATGAACTGATGCCTGTTTGCTCCCCGAACTTCTCACAATATTCATATTTTGGTGAAATCCTATGCAATTCACTCTTATTAGTGACTACTTATACACACCTTTTTTTGATTAATTATACACTTATATAAGACTATAACAAACATTATAACAAACAATGCATTCAGTGTGTTGTCTATAAGATTAAGAGATTATTTCTTTATTTCTTGCATCACTGGTTACATAACAATAGGTCCAAAGAGCGCACATCACAAAATCAATGAACAATAACTGTGTACTAAAATGAAATTTAAAAACATCTCTAACTGTAGCATAATGAAGAAGCAAGTAAAACATTTCTATCTTTAGCATATCATGAAAGCAAATGTAAAATCTCAAAATTTAGCATAATTAAAAAAGCAAATAAGTAAGAATAGAATATCCTCTGAGATAACTTCTGTTTTTTCCAGACATGGTTACGATTACCCAGCCTACAGCCAGTGGGACTACAGGGAGGGCTATGGTTACTACGAACAGGACTATTACAGAGGACAGCAGCAGTATCCAGGTATGCACACTTTCTCTATTACATTACTATAATATTTGGATATATTTGTGTACAGATGTGTTTATGGCATGTTTACAGATGGAGGGCAGTGGAGACAACATGAGACCTGGCCAAAGGAGCAGTATCAGGAGATAAACTCTTCAACCAGAACAGAGGAGAGGTATGGTTCCTGAAGCATAAGTACAAGTACATAAAAACAAAAACATCTGAAACTTTTGAAACAGCAAAGATTTTAACACATTTTTCGGAGTTGAAGATTGACAAGAAGAGGGCAATAAATAAATATTAGTGATCATGAAGCTAGTTAGTTAGTGTGCCTTCAGAATCTTTATTTGGACGATTCAAAACCCCTATTGGGAAAATGAATCTTAGTTCAGGAACCACTGTGGACTGCCCACTGGGTAGGACTTTACAGTATTGGTTCAAATACACTCTAAAATTGTAATTGTAATCATTGAATTAAGTTTTGTAATCTCCCATTAGTATATGCATTGCAAAATACTCTTGTGAGACCAGCAGTTTAGTATCATTTCAATTGCAGTTGCACATTTTTTGTCATTCCGAGGAAAATTGTGCTGAATTTCCCAAAATAATCATATAAACTGCCCCAATGTGCTCAAATAAAGAAAAATGTTGGCTAGTTGAAGTCATTTTTGACATATTTGTTGTCACTGGCAGTCTAGTTAGAGGAGAGACCCGGCTGGGGCCCTGTCATGAAGCCACCTGTGCCATTCCCTTAGTGATAACACAAAGAATACATTACAGAAAAACATCTGGAGTTAATCAGTCTAATCAGGAAAATCTAATTCTTGTTCCGTGTAAGAATCAGCCGACCGCAACCGCTGATACTGAAACTTTGAAACTTGCTACGCTTAATGTCAGATCTCTTTGTAACAAGTCTTTTTTAATCAATAATTTTATTTGTTCTCATAATCTTGATCTTATGTTCATGGCTGAAACTTGGCTTGACCAAAATTCAGAAAATGCAGTTTTAATAGAAGCATCACCACCAAATTTCAAGTTTGAATCTGAAATACGGGAAAACAAAAAAGGAGGAGGCTTAGCTGCCATTTTTAGAGACCACTTTGTCTCCCATAGAATGTCTCTTGAGAAGTTTTCGTCATTTGAATATGTGTCTTTTAAAATACAACAAAAACAATCTCCTCCAATACTCTTTGTTGTCCTATACAAGCCACCGCAGTCATGTCACAGTTTTATTGATAATTTTACCGAGTTGCTTTCAGTTGTATGCACAGATTTTGATAGTTTGGTTATTACAGGTGATTTTAATATTCATGTGGATAATGTTGATGACAGAAATGCAAATGAGCTGAGTTCTGTACTTGAATCCTTTGATCTCACTCAGCACGTAAGTGGCCCCACCCACAGCAGAGGGCACACTCTAGATCTGTTAGTTACTAAGGGGGTGAATATTTCAAATGTAAACGTGGTCGATGTTGCTCTTTCGGATCATTTCTGTGTTTTTTTTTACATGTGTTTCACTAACAAACCACCAGTGGACTCTGCAACTGTTCGAAGAAGGCGCATAAATGAAAATACGAGTGAACTATTTATGGAAATGATAAACTTTGAGAATGCATCGTATTCTACTGTAGATGAACTGTTTAACTCTGTCACCTCTAGTGTTTTGAATGTTCTGGATACCGTTGCCCCTGTGAAGGTTAAAATAGTGAAAAATAAGCAGAAGGCGCCGTGGGCTAAAGCAGACTCGGTCAGGGCACAAAAGAGAAAGTGCCGGAGGGCCGAGCGGAAGTGGCGCAAGTCCAACCTCCAGGTAGATTACGAGATCTTCAAAGATAAGTTGTGCGAGTTTAACCGGGTGCTACGTAGTACGAGAGAAAGGTATTTTTCTGAAATGATTGAAGGCTGCAGCAACAATCTGCGTGTTCTGTTCTCAACAGTTAATAGATTAAAAACCCCCCTGTTCAAATGCCATTAGAGCTTACTTCCAAACGTAAATGCAATGAGTTTGCTAATTTTTTCAATGACAAGGTTCAAGGCATCAAAAACGCCATTGTCTCCAATCCACAGATAACCATCCAACAGCCAGAAAGGCTCTCTGAGCTAACTCACTTTGCACCTGTAAATGCTAAAACTGTCCAAGAGATAATCTCCAGTTTGAGCTCCTCCACATGCAGCTTGGATGTACTACCCACTAGATTTCTGAAGTCTGTTCTGAGCAGTCTGTTACCTTCACTCACACAGATAGTAAACATGTCCCTTCATTCTGGAATATTCCCAAAGGCCCTTAAAACTGCAGTCATCAGGCCCCTGCTAAAAAAGAGCAGTCTCGATGCTACGGTACTTAACAACTATCGTCCCATCTCAAATCTGCCATTTATGGGGAAAGTCCTTGAGAAAGTTGTCTACCTACAGCTTACTAGATTTCTTATAATCAACAACTCATTTGATATGTTTCAGTCCGGCTTTAGACCCCACCACAGCACTGAGACTGCTCTCGTTAAGGTTACAAACGATATCCGGCTGAACACTGACGCAGGCAAAGTCTTAATCTTAATCTTGTTAGATCTAAGTGCTGCCTTTGACACCGTCGACCATGAGATCCTCTTACAGAGACTAGAGGACTGGGTTGGCGTCACTGGCACCGCCCTAAGTTGGTTTAGGTCTTACCTTGAAGACAGGAAGTACTTTGTGGAGATTGGAAACTGTGTCTCAGATCATATGGCCCTGACCTGTGGAGTCCCACAGGGGTCGATCCTGGGACCTCTTCTGTTCAATCTCTACATGCTGCCGTTAGGTCAGTTAATACGCAGAAACAAAGCCTATCATAATCCTATCATAACTATGCAGACGACACTCAGATCTATGTCTCACTGACTGCAGGAGAACATGGACCAGTGGACTCACTCCTTCACTGTATCCAACAGATCAGTGAGTGGATGCAAAACAACTTCCTTCAGCTAAACGCAGACAAAACTGAAATGATTGTCTTTGGTCCCCAGAAACAAAGAGAGAGCGTCATCTGTCCCCTACAGTCTCTCTCCCTAAAACCTTCAAACAAGGTCAGAAATCTAGGGGTAATACTGGACTCAGACTTAAATTTTAATAGCCACATCAAATCAGTAACATCAGCAGCTTTTTACCATCTAAAAAACATTGCCAGGATCAAAAACATAGTGTCTAAAGCAGACCTGGAGATTCTTATCCATGCATTTGTCTCCAGTAGGTTAGACTACTGCAATGGCCTGCTCACAGGTCTGTCCAAACAGGCTGTAAAACAGCTGCAGTACATTCAAAATGCAGCAGCTCGAGTCCTGACTAGAACCAGGAAGTACGACCACATTAGTCCAGTTCTCAGGTCTCTGCACTGGCTTCCTGTGGCTCAGAGAATAGACTTTAAAACAGCTCTGCTTGTGTACAAGTCTCTCCATAGCCTCGCACCAAAATATATTAGTGACATGTTAGTCCCATATGAACCAGCCCGGACTCTGAGGAGCACAGGGACTGGACTCCTGTTAGTGCCCAGAGTCAGAACTAAACATGGGGAGGCTGCTTTTCAGATTCATGCTGCTAAAATCTGGAACAGTCTTCCTGAAGATGTGAGACAGGCCTCCTCTCTGACAATGTTTAAAACCAGGTTAAAGACAGTTCTGTTTAACTGTGCATACAACTGAGGGATTTTATATTTGTATCTTTCTTTTTAATGTTCTGTGATAATTTATGATTTTAATGCTTTCTTGTTTTGTTCAGCACTTTGAATTGCCTTGTGTATGAATTGTGCTATATAAATAAACTTGCCTTGCCTTGCCTTGCCACTTTGTGAAAGTTGAACTGATCCTTGATGGAGAAATAATGTGTATGAACTCTAGTCTCTGCTTTTCAACAAACTTGACTTCAATTTATTTGACAATCTCTCTCTTTCTTTTTCATTTTTGTTATCACAGAAAGAGTACCACTTAATCATTATATTGACTCTCAATCCATTAACATGTAAAGTCTACCATAAACGGTTTCCTTCCATTATCAACCAAACTATGTCTGACCTGCTGGCCCTTGGAGAAACAACATGTGTATTATAATAATTTCTTTCTTTCCAGGTTTGACCAAAGGAAAGGCAGTGCACAGAAAGGCGACTATCAGGAAACTACGGACAGAGAAAATGACGAAACCAGTTCTTCTTATTATCTGGGGACATTAGAAAGCTCCAAACACTCCGGTCTGTCGTCCAGCAGCTACGAACTGAGTCTGTACATCAACGGGGCTGAGCAGAGGGAGCCGGTCCCCCCATGTGCACCGTGTGATGCGGGTGAGCTCTGGTTTAGTCTCTTTGTAGGATGTATGTATCTAATGTACGGATGAGTTTGTGATTTTGTTTCTTTGTTTTTTATAAGAACAAAGCCGTCAGATATCCGCACCGTTGAAGTATTCCATCCCTCATGCGGTGGTCAGTTTTGGGCCAGCCGGACAGCTCATTCGGGTCTGTCCAGGTTTCACGCCTCAGAAAAATGTCACACAATTGGAAATTCACAGCATGGAGGTACAGTGTCTTACGTATACTTTACTACTACTACTACTATTTACTATATTACCAAGCAGGGCCCTACATAAATGTGTGTTGTTTCACATTTTTGCTTCAATCTTGTATCAAGCAACACAAATACATTAATTATTCAACGGAGAAAACACGCCACAAATAATTTCCTGTCTTCAATAATCAAATAGAGAATCCTTTATTCATCCCACATAAAAGTACAAGCACAATGGACAAGAATAAATAGTAATTGACAGACAGAATAACTTTCCTTTCGCAGGCCATTTTGAGTGACACAAAAGAACAACAAGAATTGAGAAAGTTTCCTGGACCCTTAACAAGGTAATATTATTAATATACAGTACATACAAAGTAATACTATTGTCTGTTTCATTGTGTTGTTTTTATATTTAATTCTTAGGGAAGATTTGCACAAAGTGGATGCTATGGAGTTTGCCCAGCAGATGGCAGGAACGTGCTTGAGAGATGATAAACTCCACGACAAGAGCTCTGCTGCCCTCCTCTGGAATCTACTGGTACTTTTCTGCAGGCAAAATGGAGTGAGTTTCAGTCAATAGAGATAGAATTAGATTATATTGCAATAGTCAGTACAATAGCTGTTTGTATTTGACTAAATTGTAAGAATGTGGAATACCTTCGTTCTTGTCTCAATGTATTCTGTCTGTAACATTTGTTGCCCTGTACATACATACATATAGTCAATGATGTATATACTTCCCTGAAAACTACTGATCAACAATGAACAGTTAGACATTGCTTGAAATATAGAAAATTAATCTTGAGTTTATTCAGACTGCAAGGAAAACATTATTAAACAGTACTTTGTACAAGGCAAGCAAATTCTCTCTTGGAATTAAAACAAAAAGTGATACTGTCCTTGAAATTAGACATTTTTGCTTTGTCTCATTGGCAAATATTGTTTGAAGACACCCTGGAATAAAGAGATCAAGAGAAATAACGGCTTGATGTCTGCCTTGTATTTGTATCTAGTACTTACAGAAAACGCTATTTCGTCTCTCAAGAAGACTTTATAATCTTCTCAAGAACGATGTAGCTGCTTCTTTCTGTCCTAAAATGTGTGACTTTTGACTGTTGGGAAGTCAACTCAACAAAGGCCACATCATCTGAATAGTGTTTCCATATGACCGGAGAAATGTATTTATTTTTGTCACTATAGCTCATCCCTACCATGCTTTACACAGATTCAGATTCTTTCTTGTTTTATTCACCATTTGCAGTAAAACCACATTGGAATACATGTGCAAACGTCCCCCAGTGTGCAGCATTTAAATATGTTGAAAAAAACAAGCTAAAAATTACTCAATTGTCATTGTGAAAGCAATCAACAAAATGTGTTATCTAATCTTCATCATTACAGTTCTGTATTTAAAATGGTAACAGCCTGTGGGAAGAAGCTGCCAGTATAACGAGATGTCCTACACATACATTTCGTTGTTTTATAGCAATGGATAAGGGATTGATGCTCTTATTTCTAGCAAATGGTCGGTTCGGACATGGCAGAGCTGCTGGTGCAGGGCTCTCGTGGGACGGGGGGCGGTCGGTCGGACTCCTCTCTCATAGACTTCAGTGAAGGTGCGGCGGCTGAAGCTCCGCCCACAGAGACAGAGGACGACCTACTGACGGGAAACTGCAGCTCCGAGACTGCACAGAGAGCTCTGAAGACGTACACACTGATGCTGCTGGCCGGGAGGAAGAAGGTTCACCACTCAATAACTTTTGTTTGGGCCAACCATTCTTTACAAATTCAATTTGGAATACCATGCTTTCAAACCACAGAATTTGAAACCATGCATCCTTGTATCTAGATAATGGCTCTTAAATAGTTTGGTTCTATCAGTAAAACTGAAAAGAGGAGGATCACTTTCACTCTCAGCTCTCAGTTCAAAGTGACAACAAGGGTCCCCACCCTCACTCATGAGCTTTGGGCGATGACCGGAAGGAGATCGCAGACACGAGCGGTCAAAATGAATGGCTGAGTGCTCTCTTGGAAATAGGCTGAGGAGCTCAGTTACACGGGAGGAGCTCTGTGCTTCTCCACATGCCTGAGCCAGTTGAGGTGGCACAGGCATGTGTTTCGGATGCCTCCTGGACACCTCCCTGTGAGGGTGTTCCAGGCATGCCCCGCCAAAAGCAGTCGCTGGGGAAGACCCAAGAGTCGCTGGAGGGAATATTTTCCCCCAGCTGGCTTTGGAACGCCTCAGGATCCCCCAAAAGAGTCGGACCTGATTAGATTAATGAATGAAAGTATCATGAAACCATCTGTTACTTTACCCTACTCATCTGTGCAAAAACAGTTCTACTAATGTCAGAATGTGCAATATAGAACCACATGTGTTCACAGACCCTCATGTACACTATATACTTCTTGAACTAGAAAATACAGTATTTTACACTTTCTCACTTAAACATGTTAAAGCTAGAGATTTTTTACTCTCGTCCAGTGTTGGGTAAAATTCTAAAAATGGATTCCGTTCGAGAACACTGACTACGATACTTTTTATACTTGATAATTCTTATCATTATCATTATTTTTAAGTTATTGTAAAGTAATGTTTATTATGGGAGCCCGTTTCTGCCATGTAAAAAAAAAAAAGCCTACAGAAACTCATAATAATTTTAATTTAAACAGGTTTTGTGAAGATATTGCCTACAGACAATGACCGCTGCATCCATGAAGTAGCAGCAATAATGTTGTGGCACAATATTAAACCTTTTGGATTTGTGATCAGTGCATTGAGGAGTATGTGACGTGACGTGAGTGTGTGCGTGCACCAGGGACGTGCAGTCAGGGGAGGCAGGGGAGGCAGAGCCTCACCTGCCATTATTGGAAACTAATAATTATTTTAGTTTAAATATATAATTTATATCCACTGTCCTATGCTTTTAATGTATATTCGGCACGGTTCCCATCAGTTTTGATCATTTCTGAAGTAAAAATCGCCGAAATCCCGTTATTCCTATTCAAAGAGACGAGGTGAGGCAGCGCTCCTGCGTGCCTCACCCCAGACCGCTCCCTCACAGTGTGTCTGTGTGTGTCTGAGTGCACTCAGCTCGTGCAGTTGATATATCACCGTTTGTTTCAAATATCCTGCTTTAAAAACATTTTTTAAACTCCTCTTAGTGTTTAGTAGTGTATTGCACGTATGTGTGTACAATTTATATTTAGTTTAAGTCTTTTGATCGTAGATGAACACACAAGGAAAAAGCTTGGCGTGAGGCAGGCGGTATCTGTGCCTCACCGCTAGGGGTGATAGTGAGCATAAAGTTCATACCAGAGTTGCTAACAAACAATCAGCCCAAAATGCTATTTCTTTTGCTGGAAAATGGATGATTTGAATGAAGATTTTTTTTCTCAATTGGACTTTCAAACAAAGAAAGAATTAATATAGACTGGGAGACCACCACTGGACTTACGAGGTTAGTCCGGCTGCGGGGGAGGAGTTTGTTAATCTGTGTTTTATGTTGAACATTGACAGATACCGGCAAAGTAGTGCTTTTCCGAAAAACACTGATTCAAACACTGCTCAAGAGTTCTGCAACTTGTTTAAATTATTGTTTATGTTCCTCGCGTCTCTCTCTCCTCGCGTCTCTCTCTCCTCGCGTCTCCGTCTCTCTCTGCTCCTCGCGTCTCCGTCTCTCTGCTCCTCTCTGTCTCTCTCTGCTCCTCTCTCCTCGCGTCTCCGTCTCTCTCTCCTCGCGTCTCCGTCTCTCTCTGCTCCTCGCGTCTCCGTCTCTCTCTGCTCCTCTCTGTCTCTCTCTGCTCCTCTCTCCTCGCGTCTCCGTCTCTCTGCTCCTCTCTCCTCGCGTCTCCGTCTCTCTCTCCTCGCGTCTCCGTCTCTCTCTGCTCCTCGCGTCTCCGTCTCTCTGCTCCTCTCTGTCTCTCTCTGCTCCTCTCTCCTCGCGTCTCTCTCTCCTCGCGTCTCTCGCACCTGCGCTTCTTAAAGATGTTGTTTGATGCGGAGCAGAGTCAGCAGCTAGATTTGTTGTGAGATTATTAAAAGAAGCTGGTTCTCTTATCTTTACAGTATATAAAGTTTGTGGATGTCATTGCATTGGTGATTAAATGCTATTTTATTTGAATAATGATTGTAAATCTGACTTTTAAAGTCAGTGCCTCCCCAATCACAAACCTCACCGCACGTCCCTGGCGTGCACGCGGCCGAAACGTGAGCGCGCTCTGGATGAGTCAATGTGTGAGATTTCATAACACTTTGAAGCAACTTTTGTTAAAGTTAAACTCATCATTCTATCAATGTGCAGAAGCCAGTACTTTTCCCTTGTTTTGTCTATCTGAAGGCCAAGCTACATGGCACCGTGGAAGCTGCTGATTGGAGGTCTCCATGCCTCCGCTCTGTATAATACACTTGCATTCTGTTGTATCTGTGTTTGTGTGCTTTGTTCGTGCTCTCTCTAACATTGACAATAAAACATGTCTTCTGTCTGAATTAAAGACGCGATCCCAGACTTTGTCATCTTCTTCAGGTGGTGGAAAGATGCGGGCATTGTCTGTAACATCTAGTGAACAGAAGACAATTTTTTTTTTACACAAAAAGTGTTTTTTTTTTTCAAGCCAAAACTGAGAAACCTCAAGAGAAACCATGCGTCTGGACCAGCACACTTGGAAAATCTGCACAGCCCCTGATTCCAGTCAGGCCTGCTGTGAGCTGCTGAGACATGGACAATACCATCGCCCTCTTTTGCATGGACATGATTTGGAACAATTGGATATCTGAATTTGGACATAATTTGGACTGAATTGAATTGCTAAATCTGGACACTAAAGCTGAAACGTGTGATTGAAAGACACGTCACAGAAGAATTCATGGCTCGACACAAATGCAGCCTGAAGAAACCAACACGGAGAAGTGGGAGAGACTGTTTTCAAAGCAATATCTGGAACCACCATCGACTGATGAAGTTTGGTATTTTACTGAAGATTGTTGACAAGTTTTATGAAAGATCTGAACATGTTTTATGAGTTTTTGAAGTATTCCGAGTACCGAGTGAAGTACCGAGTTTTTGAAGTATTGAGTTATGATGTTATGTTGCTGTTTATCAATCCTGATGGTCACACGTGAATGTGTGACCAGAGGGGGGAATGTGAGATTTCATCAGTGTTGTGCCAGTTCACAGCTTTTCTGAACTAGTTCAAGTTCAGTTCATACAGGCTCAAAGTGAACAGTTCACATTCAAAGTTCACATTTTTAATTCTGAACTAGTTCAAAGTTCAGTTCATTTTACTTTTTTCGTGAGATACTTAAATACATATGTTTTTCACACTACGAGCTATATATATATATATATATATATATATATATATATATATATCCTGTACACCCACAGGAGGAGAGCCTTTTGACTACAAAACAGACTAGATTTACATGGTTTTCAATGGGAGCAAAACGGAGTTGTTCCATCTCTGCTCATAAACTACAAACAGTAATGCGCTGCAGTGCGTGTGTCTATACTTTATGTCAAATGTAAACGGTGTAAACTTTGTCGCTAACTCACCCTGTGTTTTCATCACGACTCGAGCACATGTGAAAAGCACCAGCTCACAGCGCCGCACCGCAACACTGAGTCGGGGTGCGTTCTACGTCACGGTGCTACGTCCCTTAGGACTTCGCTAGTGGGATATCACTCGTGACCCCCAGGTCACACGCCAGAGAAATCAAAATAATTTGCTCCAATCACCAGCGACCCTCCTCTATAAAGGCCCCTGCACAAGGCCGCACCCCCTCTTTCACTCTGGCGCCGATTGAGATCTACCACAGTACGTACTTCATTCTGAGAGATGTCTTCTGCTGTTCGTCCGAGTTCCCCCTTCGCCCTCCGGCGTCGGACGTCGTCGTTGCTCGGCGTGTCGAGTCAGGCTCCAGCGCACAAACCAGCACTCCAGCTGCTTCATGTGCCTGGGCCCGGGCCTTGCGGCGTTGAGCGCCAGCTGCGCCTCGTGTCTCGCTCTCCCCAGGGAGGAGAGCGAACGCAGGCGTGCGTTCCTCGCCGCTGCAGCGCCCCGTCCGGACTCCTTTCAGGACGAGGAGTCTGAGACTGACTGGGCCCCACTCGACCTTCCACCTGTGCCCGCGGAGTGGGGTGACTGCGAGGATGGAGAGGCTTCGGAGATCGGCTCCCTCCTCACCCTGGACGAGGTGGTCTCGAACCCGGAGCCGGACCGCTTCCCACTGGACCACATGCCTGGGCTCTACTCCTCCGCGGCGGCCATCATGGATGCTCTTCTGCCGCCGCAGCCGATCCAGAGGGCGGAGGACTTCACCTCTGGACGCGCCACCACTCGAGGGAGGAGGAGGATACAACCCACGTTGTGCCCGCGGATGGACCCAATCGTCCATTACGCGACACGTGAGTGGCCAAAGCCCCTAGCAGCCAAGAGGCCTGCTCTGGGGTACGGCATGTATTGCAGCGTACAGGACTGGTCCTGGACCGGCGAGGTCCCGGACATCGAGGATTCAGTCCGCATGGCCCTGCAGCCCTCCGCATCCGTGTGGCCCGGCACCAGACTTCTCCTTCCCTCCGAGCGGGACAGGATGTCGTTGGCTATGCTGGATAGATGTTACGCCAATGGTCTACCTCAGGGACGTGCAGTCAGGGGAGGCAGGGGAGGCAGAGCCTCACCTGCCATTATTGGAAACTAATAATTATTTTAGTTTAAATATATAATTTATATCCACTGTCCTATGCTTTTAATGTATATTCGGCACGGTTCCCATCAGTTTTGATCATTTCTGAAGTCAAAATCGCCGAAATCCCGTTATTCCTATTCAAAGAGACGAGGTGAGGCAGCGCTCCTGCGTGCCTCACCCCAGACCGCTCCCTCACAGTGTGTGTGTGTGTGTCTGAGTGCACTCAGCTCGTGCAGTTGATATATCACCGTTTGTTTCAAATATCCTGCTTTAAAAACATTTTTTAAACTCCTCTTAGTGTTTAGTAGTGTATTGCACGTATGTGTGTACAATTTATATTTAGTTTAAGTCTTTTGATCGTAGATGAACACACAAGGAAAAAGCTTGGCGTGAGGCAGGCGGTATCTGTGCCTCACCGCTAGGGGTGATAGTGAGCATAAAGTTCATACCAGAGTTGCTAACAAACAATCAGCCCAAAATGCTATTTCTTTTGCTGGAAAATGGATGATTTGAATGAAGATTTTTTTTCTCAATTGGACTTTCAAACAAAGAAAGAATTAATATAGACTGGGAGACCACCACTGGACTTACGAGGTTAGTCCGGCTGCGGGGGAGGAGTTTGTTAATCTGTGTTTTATGTTGAACATTGACAGATACCGGCAAAGTAGTGCTTTTCCGAAAAACACTGATTCAAACACTGCTCAAGAGTTCTGCAACTTGTTTAAATTATTGTTTATGTTCCTCGCGTCTCTCTCCTCGCGTCTCTCTCTCCTCGCGTCTCCGTCTCTCTCTGCTCCTCGCGTCTCCGTCTCTCTGCTCCTGTCTCTCTCTGCTCCTCTCTCCTCGCGTCTCTCTCTCCTCGCGTCTCCGTCTCTCTCTGCTCCTCGCGTCTCCGTCTCTCTGCTCCTCTCTGTCTCTCTCTGCTCCTCTCTCCTCGCGTCTCTCTCTCCTCGCGTCTCTCGCACCTGCGCTTCTTAAAGATGTTGTTTGATGCGGAGCAGAGTCAGCAGCTAGATTTGTTGTGAGATTATTAAAAGAAGCTGGTTCTCTTATCTTTACAGTATATAAAGTTTGTGGATGTCATTGCATTGGTGATTAAATGCTATTTTATTTGAATAATGATTGTAAATCTGACTTTTAAAGTCAGTGCCTCCCCAATCACAAACCTCACCGCACGTCCCTGGTCTACCTGGGGGTCACGAGTGATATCCCACTAGCGAAGTCCTAAGGGACTACGCACCTATTCGTAGAACTTAAGTTACATAGGTAACTATTAATTCACAGACGGTGGAACTTTCTCTCGTTGCGTTTCAAAAGAGAAAACAGATTCCAACGTTCATAGTGATGTCTGCCGTTCATGACACATAAAATGAACTAATTCACGTTCAAGTTCTTTTTTTAAAAATATGTTCAGTTCAGTTCAACGTTCACGAAAAAATGAGCGTGTTCAATGACTGGATTTCACTGGATTTCATAACACTTTGAAGCAACTTTTGTTAAAGTTAAACTCATCATCAATGTGCAGAAGCCAGTACTTTTCCCTTGTTTTGTCAATCTGAAGGCCAAGCTACATGGCACGTGGAAGCTGCTGATTGGAGGTCTCCATGCCTCCGCTCTGTATAATACACTTGCATTCTGTTGTTTGTGCTGTCTCTACCATCGACAATAAAACATGTCTTCTGTCTGAATTTAAGACACGATCCCAGACAATGTCATCTTCTTCAAATGCACTGATCGCAATTCCAAAAGGTTTAATATTGTCACGGGCCGCAACTGTGGTTCTCCTGCCTCTGTCTGCGGACCTCCCTCAGTCAGTCACAATAATATTCAGTGCATTTCTGGTGCATCCATCGATAGCCACCAGTTGATGCTCAATGAATGAGACCACTTCAGCGTTCAGCCGCATGTGTTTATTATTAATCTTCCACAGTCCATTCAGGATAAATTAAATAGAGGCGCCTTGAGCAGATTCTAATCATAAACGGAGAGACGTTCGCATTTTAACGCGATTATTGCCCCAACATTATTGCTGCTACTTCATGGATGCAGTGGTCACTGTAGGCAATATATTCAACATAACCTGCAGGTAAAGGATGTCCAGACACCGTTACAGACAACAACACGTACGGGGCAGCAACTGCACATGCGCAGTTTAAAACTCATAATTACGAGTTTAAAACTCATAATTTTGACTTTTAAACTCAAAATTTCGACTTTCTGTAGGCATTTTTTTTTACATGGCGGAAACGGGCTTCCATAGGCTTCCATAGTTTATTTACCAAATTTACAAACTTCAAAACGATACAATCTAAATATTTGAAACCTTAATAAATTGACAATTGATAAAACTTTTGTAAAGCAAGTCAAAGTGCGCAACGTTTTCTTTTCTTTTTTTATTTATAATGTGAAAAATCTTTTCCTGTGATTTTCAGAAAGTAACTATATTGTAAATACTAGACTTTAGTAGTAACCTTAGTGAAATACAGTTAAAATGCCTTGAATGTGTTTTCCAGGATGCGTTGGAATCTGCAATGAACAACAGCCTTTGGGGACACGCTCTGTTTCTGGCCAGCAAAATGGACAACAGGTCTTACACCACAGTTCTGAACAGGTGAGACAGCTGAGAAAAGTCATTATAGACGTGATTACAAGCCGTTATTTTTGCTGAAATTTCTAAATTTAGATCTTATGATTTGTGGTCATACAAGTACTTTTCTTTCTGCAGTTTTGAGGCCCTGGTATGTTCTTGCATTAGAAAGCAGACTAGAGGTGTCTAATTTTAAGTAACTATAAACTTTGTGGGACACATTCCAAAAATGTGACATATGTTGCACAAACCTGAGATTGGTTTGAAGTGTCCTCACAAGATCTTCCCAAAATAAATACGAACGTGTCCAACTTGACTCTCTGAACCTCACCTTGTACCCCTTAGACCAGGGGTGTCAAACATGAGAATGAGATGAGAAAGTTTATTATTTTTTTATATGTATATTTATTTTCACAGACCAAGGTAATAAAAAGCTTCAGTTAGTAATATACAAAATTGTAATAATATAAATAGTAAGATGGAAATGTATGGGCACTTTTTTCTCAATAAAACAACTATAGAAATGTATTCAAGATACGATCTCGTTTATTTATCCATCAGTGTGGAAACGTATTCCAAACTTTAAAAATACATTGCAATTAGTGACCACAGTAAATAACCACATATGCAAAAATAGAGCTATACTGAATCTTTTCTCTATGTATACCATGTTCCCCAACTCTTTCAGGAGGCCCTTATAGCAATTAAATAAACTGTGATTATTCAAGCAGAGGTGACACTTGCATCAGCTGTTTTGTCTTTGTTTGTTTTTTCAAGGAGAGTGCATGTAAACTAAATTAGAACTTACATACTGTAAGTTTCCATGGCACATGTTCTACCTCATCGCAGACAGCTCCAACACAAACACATCTTAGTTTTATGCCAATTTGTAAGTGAATATAGCTGCAGCACTATATCTATATCTGGACACCCCCTACAAGGGCTCCTTCTCAGTTTGTACGTATTATTTATTTTTACATATATTATTTATTCCGGGTACAACTCGAAAATAAATGTTGAAAGTGTTGGCTTGACTGAAATTTTTCTTAGATATCCTATTTTTCCTAATCACTTATGCCTTTGGATTTGCACATCAATATCTTCAGATCGGGTGCGTTGGAGGAGAGGCCTGAATAAACTACTGTTGAATAGAGAGAATGATTTCTGCACACCGTCTTACTTGCAAAATAAAAAGGATTTATTAAAAAAAAAAACAGGGTGGGGCAGGCACCCAAGGGTGTACAGTCACCCCACCCACAGAATATTTCACATTAAATCACATCAACCAAGGTGGAGACCGTTCCAAAAATGCAGTCAAAAATACAGAGAATACAGTGCATGAAATACTAGAAAAAAACTGACAAAATAAGCACACATTACCATGTCAATAAATATCTACAATGTCCAAAAACAATCTTAGGAAAACCTTTCAACAACCTTCTGAAAATACCTGAAAACATTTTTATAGAAATATGCTTCAATTTAATTCGTCATTCAGGCGTTTTGGAGCCAGGGTCTGAAGTGTGTAGATCCAGTGAGTCTCTCTGTTTGAGCAACCGGTCTTGGTCTCCTCCTCTGGGTGCAGGGGGGACTTTCTCAAAGCCACAGAATTTCAGAGCACTGATGTCGTGGTTATGGTCATTGTGCTACCGGTTGTTCAGAGCAGTGACTGCAGACGGGACAATCGATCTCTTGTAGATGTTTTTTCGGGCCAGCAGGGTTCTGTGTCTCCTTTCTGATGACAGCAGAAAGAAGGAGCCATACCGCGGGTGTGTGGCGTCCTCAGTGAGACAGTGGCCTTCCTCAGCACTGATTGGCTGTACAGCTCACAGACCAGAGTTTGTGGTGTTTGGGTGATTTTGCTGGCCTGCTTTACTACACTACTGAATTTTGTCCTGTGTTTGAGAGTGAGGAAATTGAACCAAGTGGAGATATTGCACGTGAGGATGGATTCAATTGGCTCATGTGATTTATTGTGAAATGCTCTGTGGGTGTGGTGACTGTACACCCTTGGGTGCCAGCCACCCCTATTTAAGATGACTTCCTGGTGCTCCTTTCATATTTGCTGGATCAAGGCATATCGTCGCACTCCCTATAAATCCTTTTTATTTTGCAAGTAAGACAGTGTGCATCATGTTATCATGTTGATAGCACCAGTAATGCGTACACAAAACACCAGGTCATTATTGATTATTATTTCATTAGTTTATTAGGAGTGCTATTATTTGTTACAGTTTAACTCATATTAGAGGGAGCCTTCTCTGAAATAAAGGGTCCGATCTAGAGGCTGTGCTCAGCCTCTATCAAATTAAAACATTGACCCATACTTCAAATTGTTGTAAAAAATATATATATATATTGTCCATGTCTGGTTTGAGTTGTTTTGACTCATTTAAGAAACTTACAGTAGTCACACGTCTAGAGAGACATGAAAAAAGGGGAGAATTTAGATTAGATTTGATTTAATTTGAATACAAGACAATCTCCTTCACAAAATAATGCAGTTGTTTTTACTCAAACTAAACCTTCTCACTGTTGTGTGCAGTAAAGGTTGAAAAACACAAATAATTATCTACAAATAATGTATTGAGGCATTTATGTGTTAAAAAATACATGTATAATGTATTTGTTAACCAATACATTTATCTGTTATTAAATACTCTGAACATCCAAAATGTTTTTTATTGAGAGCGTCAGCAGGGAGAGATTACTTACACACAACACATTTTATGGTCTGTGGCCCAAAATAGGTGTATGGGCCAGAATGATGCCCTAAGCCTTTAATGGCTGATACAACTAATCTTGCTGTATCATGTAAGTGAGTCATCTATTTCCCCTGTTATTTCTCCAGTCTATTTTTGCCCGAGTCATTCATGCCATCTCTAATGTAAGGTTATCTGGTTCATGTATCACATGTCTTCTTTTACTGTGTAAAGGGGGAAAGTGGGTGAGGATGTTGATTGACACGTTTAGGTCAGCCATTATTTGATACAGAGATGTGGTCCGTTCACTTTTGGCAGGTTCACAGGAGAGCTCACAGCCAACGACCCGCTGCAGACGCTCTTCCAGCTGCTGTCGGGGAGGGTCCCTGCTGCATCCACGGTAATCAAACACTTATCACGCACTTTGGAAAGGCTGACTGTGTTTAAAGCATGGACACATAACTATTGATTTTCATAAACGACACATGTTGTTTGTGCAGGGTAAAAACATTAAAGTGATTGAAGTTTTGTGAACTTAATCAAACTAAAGACAGATGTATTGGTTACTAGTCATTTTGCTAATATAAAGATTTGACGGAGGCCAAAAACTACAATAAAGGAACAATATCGTGACCTTGTTAATTTAGTATAATATGTCTCTTGATAAGGGATTCCTTATACCTATGTTGTATGTGCAGTGCTGTGGGAGTGAGAAATGGGGCGACTGGAGGCCTCACCTGGCTGTGATCCTGTCCAACGACACCTCTGACTCTGCGGTCAAAGGCCGAGCCATCGCCACCATGGGAGACACTCTGGGTTTGTCCTCCTTCTCTCCTCGTCCTCCTTCACCTCTTTTTCTCCTTCACCTCCTTCACCTGCTTTACCCTCTTCACCTCCTTCCCCTTGCAGTGTAGAACACACTCATGACCACACTCAAGACTTGCCTCACACTTTGTGTGAAGTAAGTAGATATCACTTTCAAAAAACAAGATCGCATTGCACACTCAAAATACAGATGTCCAAAATATTACTTATTGCATGATGTTTCAGCCATTTTACCTTTCATCCATTCATGTTTTGTGTTTCTTTCCTTGGAGACTAAACTAATTCTGCCAAACTGTCAGTGGCTTTGAAACCACTGACATGTACTGTATACAAAATATACATACGTTGTGTCCTTGGCAAGACACCAGCCACAGTGGGGCAGCTGCGGCTGTAAAGTGCCAAACTGTTGTTGTGTCCTTAGGCAAGACACTTCACACACATTGCCTAGAATGAGTCTGGTGTGTGTGTGAATGGTTGGTGGTGGTCGGAGGGGTCGATGGCACATACTGGTTGCCTCGTTTCTGTCAGTGTGCCCCAGGGCAGCTGTGGCTACAGTAGTAGTTTATCACCACCGTGTAGGGAGTGAAAGAATAATGACATGTGAAGCGTCTTTGAGTGTCCAAAAAAGCGCTGTATAAAACCGATACATTATTTTAATAATAATAATAATTATTATTATAATAATGCATCTGTTACGGTTAAGCTTTCATATAGTTTTATGTTCTGCCTTTGTTTTAACTTTTTTATTATGATGGATTGACCAGGAACTGATCTTCTGCTTGGAAATACTTATCCATGCATTTGTCTCTAGTGGTTTACACAACTGTAATGGCCGGCTCACAGGTCTGTCCAAACAGGCTGTAAAACAGCTGCAGTACATTCAAAACGTTGCAGCTCGAGTCCTGACTAGAACCAGGAAGTATGATCACATTAATCCAGTCTTCAGGTCTTAGCTCTGGCTTCCTGTGGCTCAGAGCGTAGACTTTAAAATAGCTCTGGTTGTGTACAAGTCTCTCCATGGCCTCGCTCCAGAGTACATGCAAGACATGTTGGTGCCAAATGAACCAACTCGAACTCTGAGGAGCACAGGGACTGGCCTCCTGCTGGGACTCTGAGAAAGGACTCAACATGGGGAGGCTGCATTTCAGATTTATACAACTTAAATCTGGAAACGTTTTCCTATTATGTGGTTCAAGTTTCTTCTCTGACAATGTTCAAATCCAGGTTAAAAACAGTCTTGTTTAGCTGTAAATACAACTGAAGGATTGTATTTTCATTATTCTTTATGCACTATTATGAGATTTCATAACACTTTGAAGCAACTTTTGTTAAAGTTAAACTCATCATTCTATCAATGTGCAGAAGCCAGTACTTTTCCCTTGTTTTGTCTATCTGAAGCCAAGCTACAAGCACACCGTGGAAGCTGCTGATTGGAGGTCTCCATGCCTCCGCTCTGTATAATACACTTGCATTCTATTGTATCTGTGTTCGTGTGCTTTGTTCGTGCTGTCTCTACCATCGACAATAAAACATGTCTTCTGTCTGAATTTAAGACGCGATCCCAGACTATGTCATCTTCTTCACTATGATTATTGTATGTTTGTTTCTATCTCGTTTTGAGTTGCCCTGAGTGTGAACCGGGCTATACAAATACACTTGCCTTGCCTAAAGTTTATCCTACAAGGACATAAGGAGGACGTCATTTTACTATAGACTTTATTGATTTTCCTTTTCCTTTGCAGCCTCTCGAGGACTCTTGCACTCGGCTCATGTGTGCTACCTGACTACCGGACTGCCCTTTGGAGCCTTCACACAGAAAGACGAGAGGCTGGTGCTTTTGGGCAGTAGTCACAGGTAACCGGGACCCAATTTTATTTCACTTTATTGCATGCTTTATTGTTTGTAGTTGATTTGAAGATTGTATTTATTTATTTGAGGAAGGAGGAACAATACGTCTTAATGATCATTTTCACAAATGTAAACATGCCAGATTATAGCCTTAGGCTAATTTCCAACTGCAGACTCCCTTTGATGTACCTTTCATTTCTGATTTTATAGACAGTCATTTAAAGACTTTGCTGTAAACTCTGCCATCCAGTGCACAGAGCTGTACGAGTACTGCCGCAGTCTGGGAGGGAGGAACTTCTTCATACCATCTTTTCAGGTACAACGGAATAGTTTTTTTGCAACGCTTAAAATGTTCCCATTACAAAGTAGTTATTTTGTATAGTCAGATCTGTTTTAGTGCCATACAGAGCACGTTGAAGATTGTAGTTTGAGGAATCCATCTTCAAAACAGATATGTTTTTATAAATAATCTATTCAATTACTTATTACACATACAACACAGTAACCCTTTTTATTTTATTTTTTCAATATTGCATTAAAATCTTGCCAACTGCTTTTCATTTTAAAGTTTATAATTGTACTTGGCGCAAGAGTACAGAATAGAGAAAGCTACCCTGGATCAGCAAAAAAATATTGATGTTGTTTGAATGAAAAATGATCTTGATAAATGAAGGTTAAAGCTGGGGTAACTAACTTTTGTTTTGTAAGTTTTTGTGAGCCCTGCGAGGCACTATTTGAGACTGGGCTCACTTCTCTGTCTGTTTCTTTAGTTTTGTTTATTGTATTTTTAAAAGAACCCAAGCTTTAAGGTTCTTTCTTTGCTTCTTACTATCCTATTTCCCCATGTACATTCAGAATAAACAGTCATATTATTCACAGGTCTACAAGTTCCTCTACGCTACTCGGCTCCTGGACTGTGGACTCTGCTCTCAGGCCTTTCACTACTGTGAGGTGGTGGGACAGGCCATCCTCCACCAGAGCTCACCCAGCCCTGTGCTCACTGATGTACTTCTAAAGGTACAATAGAAGAAATATCAGAAAAATTAAAATAAATAGGTTAAATTATGAGTACATTATCACTAGACCAATTTTAAAGGCATATTCATATTAGATTTGTATCAATGCTTACAGTGTATTTGTGTTTGATTAACAATTAACAACAATAACAATAGTAATCTTGGAAGACTTTACAAAACTGTTGAAATCGCCAACACAGAGTCGAACAGTGTTTTTCAACCAGTGTGCCGCGGCACGATGGTGTGCCTTTGGAAATGATCCAATATTATCTTATTGGTCAAAATAATGCAAACAGAAAATAATGCAAGAAGATCAAATAGATTTTTGTGCTTGTTTGATTTTCTATATATATATTACACGTTGATGTGAATGACTTTGAAATACTAATAAAGGCTGCAGAGTTTATTTTTTGTATCAGTTTCAGCTGGTGGTGTGTCGTGTGATAGTTTTCAATTAATAAGGTGTGCCACGGCTCAAAAAGGTTGGGGAACACTGGATTAGAGAATCAAATGGTTCAAACACAACAAGTGCAATGATAAAAACACACATAGAGCATATTGGTCTAAGGGGCACATGAAAGAAGTCCATAAATGTTGATATATTTCAAGTGTCCTGGATCATCAAAGCTGTCCTGCATTGGCAAGAAACTGTAATAAATCAAATGGGCACATTCGGAATGGTCAATATCATCCCAATATTCACCCCTAGACTATGTGAGAGCTACATAATATTATTCATATCTATTCAAAAGCATGTTTGTTGTTTTCAGCTGGCTGACAGGCTCAGATATGCAGAGGTGAGTGAGACAGGACTGAGTGGAGCCGATCTGGAGCCAGGATGGATGACACAGCTGCGCTTACGGCATCACAGCGTCCAGGTAAAAACTGTCTTTCAGTCAGGATGGATAGTTTATCATTCATATGTCTCCCCACGGCACCTCTGGCTTCTTTGTTTTCTTTCTTAGACAGATAGTTACAGCTTTGGTGAAATCAGACAGGAACATCCAGAACGAACAGGCAAGTCTTAGTTATATAATTGACAAAACTCATTGATTTAAAGACTATATCAGGATATAATGTGAAATGTACTATGAGTTATTATAGACTCTTCAAAACAGATTTTTTGGCTTGAATCAAATCAATTATTTTGGTCAATTATCATCATTATCATAGTTAGATAGTGACAATAAAACAAAAGATTTTATTGATCATATGATTTTTCTGTTGATACAGGGGATATCAGCCCAGTGCAGAGTCCGGAGCCTGAGCTGTTTTACTACAGAGACACAGAAGAACCCTCTGGAAGTGACGTTTTAACCCAAGATGCTTCTTCAACAAACGCCATTGGAGTCTATGAATGGTAAGAAGAATAACATTATACACTGTATTGGCTGCTAGGGCTATAGCTTAGGTAAGGCTAGGGATATTTCACTGTCCTATATTGGGGGAACTTGTTTTGGACTTGAGGTGGTATTGATTCACATTTTGAGCAATTTTACAGATTCTGTGACTTCTATATTCTGAAAACTAGACATTTCAAAATATTATTCAAAGATTGGAGGTTTTTTTATGTTTAAAATATAACGTCTTGCCTAATGAATTGATAATATCTTTATTTTACTGATCTAACTTCCATGCTGTAAAACTCAACAGTACTGTAAATATTTTTTAAACATAACAAACTCTATGTAGTCACAGGCATACATTAAAACACAAACAAATACAAAATATTGCATTATTACATTTCATCCATCCATCTTTTTTCCACTTTATCTGTTTCTGGGTCAGGAGGGCAGCAGTCTAAACAGAGACCGTCAGACTTCCCTATGTGGTGTAATTTAATCCTTGCACCTCTCTCTAGGCCACAGAACCCTCTCCCGGTCACGGCTCCTGTGACCAGTGCTCCACCGGTGCCAAACCCAGACGTCACCTGTTTTAGCACAGACACTGTGACATATTCTGCAGTCACCAGTTTGTCAGGTCAGTGTTCATTTACCTACAACTAAAGAAGCAATAACTCCTCACAATTGTGTCTGTATGCCCTTTGTTATTACAGAAGGGGTGCGGCTTTCTGGAACAAGCTCTGTAAGACGTCTTCTTTATAATATAAACCATCGTCCAATTCCAATAATTTATATGTGCATTGCTTTTCTGGTTGGTGTATTACATAGGATTTTGTTCGTTTATGTAATAGGGCTGAAATCTGAAAAAACAGTGAGATACAAATATTATCTCACAACTATGTTAATTATGTATGCATTTTTATTGTAACCTGTGGGTCCACGGATCCAACTTTGGCTTGGTGTTCCGAAGTGAGAATTGACTGCCTCTCAGAATCCCCTCCTGGAGAGCAGAATCAAAAGCCACCGGGGCCTCCCAGCATAGGTTTGAATCCCCCCAACGATGTATGTGAACCTGCAAAATGTTTGCATGGTTTGCTGCTAGAAGAAAGAATAAGGGTAAAGATTGGAGTAATTGGGAACAGATTTATGGTGGCGCTCCACTGGCGTGGCAGCAGACGCAGCTGCAGTGACAGCAGTGATACTGTCCGGAGATGACGATGGAGCAGCCATTAGGGAGGAAGGAATAATGAATTGCTAATGGTTAGTGTGCTGATGTTCACCAAACTGTATTTGGGGAAGGGGAGACCAGAAAGTGACCATGAAATGCATCAATAAACCTGGGCACGTGATTGAGCTGCATGGAGGCTTTGTTTATTATATTGTTTACGATGAACGCTGGAAGCGACATTTAAGGAAGATTGTTGGGAGGGCTGCGCTCTGATAGCCGGTGAAACGAGGGCATTAACAGCTGGGTAGCAATCGCACAGACCCGAGTAGGGCTCTGAACCGGCGCTCATACTTTAAATGTTTTCGGGAGTCAGAAACCGGAGCCTACTGGACCCCGGAGCCAACTGGGCCTACAGACAGAGAGGTCAGGACACGAGCGAGCGTGTCCGGAATGTGAGGACCAGAATGACGACATTACCTGCGCAGATCCCTTTTGAGTGCGTGTGGCGACAAAGAGCAGACATGGAGCTGAAATAGCTAGAGATGTCTTCAAAGCGTGTACCGAGTAATCTATCGGAGTTATTTGTCCCCCTAATGGCAGTTTTTCCTCAATTAAACACTTCTTTGTAAAGCTGCAACTGTACTGCATGTTTGTTGTATCAATACAATTGTCTGAAAGCCTCAAACACTACATGTTTAGACCACAGAATGTAAATATTAATTGTAATATTAGACCCCACCATTTATTGTATACACTTAAGAGTGTTATATATTTTTGTCCACATGGTGGCGTAGTGGAGCATGGATCGAGCTTTCGAGTAAAAGGCTGCAATCCCTCAATGCTTCATGGGGCTTCATATTGCCATCACTAGAAATAGCACAGACCGCGTTATTAGACGACCTGGTCCCGAGCAGAATACGCTATGGTCCGTGGAATCGGCAAGAAGCGTCCTCTAATGTAGAACCGTGATTCATTTCCCTGGTCCGTGTTTTGTTTCAATTAAAATAAACCAAAAACAAACAAAACTCAAAGGACAACGAAAAATACGTGGGAGGCGAGGAGCAGGCGGCGAGTCCTCAGCAGAAGGTACCGGTCCATTTCCGTGTCACTAACCTGCTGTCGAGTACTAGGGATATAAACCTCAACCTGCAGTCCAGTCCGAGGGAATCAAACTTCCAGCCTTCAGTCCAGTACTGGGGATGTAAATGGGAATGACGCTGACCCGGCGAGGGGAGGTAGGGAGAGGGGTAGATATCTGCAGGGAAACACGGAAACAGGCGGGGAGTCGTGCAGAACCAGTCCCGGGCTGAGTCCAGGCTCTCTCCGGCTGGCTGCCCGCATGCTGCTGCAGACCACAGCGGAGACGAGCTGCAGCCAGTCTTCCAGAGAAGGGACAGCCAGAACAAAGACTTTGCGAGGCTTGGATAAGCGTTAGATCTTGGGAAGTTTCAGCTTTGATAGTGCCAGCTGGATGGGCACATGGATCTTGATGGGCATAGGTTGGCAGGGAAGTTGGCAGCGCCGTGTGATCAGCTGAGGGTGACAGGGCGTGGATTCAGTGGGCTGCAGCAGCTCGCCCACCTGGCTGAATTTCCGCAGGCTCCATTTCTAAAACGTAACTTTTTGATTAAGTAGAATTTGCCATTTAATCAAGCCAATAGCCCTATTTTGTGTCTTCATAGGTAACCAGTCCATTGATGGTCCCAGGACTTAAAACATTTTCTGAAACAAAGCAAAGCCCAGCAATAAACTATGAAACCTCTGAGCATAGAAGTCCTCCTAAACAGGCAAGTAAAGTGGTTTTGAAGAAATGAGCCACAATGACTTTGGATAAGCCCACAATATTAAACGTGCACCACACAATACAGATACATCCTACAATTATGTCAAGCGCAAACTTATTGAATGTATCTGTGAACAGAATGTACAGACGGGAAGATGGTTCAGTGGCTGGTTTAAGTCTAAACCTCAAGACGACCAACATGATACTTCAGAACAAACCATTCCACCTCAGACAGTAAGTATATGTTCCAAAGAGGACATTACATGTAGACACAGTTTCTCCCCTTATTTACAAGCATGTACACAATACCAAGAAATGTGTACTGTAAATAATGGGAGTGATTCATGCATGTTTACATGAGGTTTTGAGGTCCACATTCAAAACTCTCCATGTTGAAGCTGAATAGCTTGCTTAACCAAAGATAGTTCAAGTGATTTTGACCGAAGTCTAATTTCATACTGAAGTTATTGCAATCTTATGTCTATTCTGATTCTTTGTAAATGCACACTGATAGTGCTCTTTTTTGTGGACCAAAGAGTTTTGTTTGAGTTTAGCTATAGAAACTTGTTTTGCATCCACTGATCTCATGATCTGTTGGATGCATACACTCAGCAAGACATACATAAGATATAAAAAATATTTTTTTTGTCAAGAATCAACAAGTGGGACACAATCGTGAAGTGGAACGAAATTTATTGGATAATTTAAACTTTTTGAACAAATAAAAAACTGAAAAGTGGGGCGTGCAATATTATTCGGCCCCCTTGCGCTAATACTTTGTAGCGCCCCCTTTTGCTGCAATTACAGCTGCAAGTCGCTTGGGGTATGTTTCTATCAGTTTTGCACATCGAGAGACTGGAATTCTTGTCCATTCTTCCTTGCAAAACAGCTCGAGCTCAGTGAGGTTGGATGGAGAGCGTTTGTGAACAGCAGTCTTCAGCTCTTTCCACAGATTCTCGATTGGATTCAGGTCTGGACTTTGACTTGGCCATTCTAACACCTGGACACGTCTATTTGTGAACCATTCCATTGTAGATTTGGCTTTATGTTTTGGATCATTGTCCTGTTGGAAGATAAATCTCAGTCCCAGTCTCAGGTCTTTTGCAGACTCCAACAGGTTTTCTTCCAGAATGGCCCTGTATTTGGCTCCATCCATCTTCCCATCAATTTTAGCCATCTTCCCTGTCCCTGCTGAAGAAAAGCAGGCCCAAACCATGATGCTGCCACCACCATGTTTGACAGTGGGGATGGTGTGTTCAGGGTGATGAGCTGTGTTGCTTTTACGCCAAACATATCGTTTTGCATTGTGGCCAAAAAGTTCGATTTTGGTTTCATCTGAGCAGAGCACTTTCTTCCACATGTTTGGTGTGTCTCCCAGGTGGCTTGTGGCAAACTTTAAACGAGACTTTTTATGGATATCTTTGAGAAATGGCTTTCTTCTTGCCACTCTTCCATAAAGGCCAGATTTGTGCAGTGCACGACTGATTGTTGTCCTATGGACAGACTCTCCCACCTCAGCTGTAGTTATCTGCAGTTCATCCAGAGTGATCATGGGCCTCTTGGCTGCATCTCTGATCAGTCTTCTCCTTGTTTGAGATGAAAGTTTGGAGGGACGGCCGGGTCTTGGTAGATTTGCAGTGGTCTGATACTCCTTCCATTTCAATATAATTGCTTGCACAGTGCTCCTTGAGATGTTTTAAAGCTTGGGAAATCTTTATGTATCCAAATCCGGCTTTAAACTTCTCCACAACAGTATCTCGGACCTGCCTGGTGTGTTCCTTTGTCTTTATGGGTCTCTCTGCGCTTTAAACAGAACCCTGAGACTATCAAAGAGCAGGTGCATTTATACGGAGACTTGATTATACACAGGTGCATTCTATTTATCATCATCAGTCATTTAGGACAACATTGGATCATTCAAAGATCCTCACTGAACTTCTGGACTGAGTTTGCTGCACTGAAAGTAAAGGGGCCAAATAATATTGCACGCCCCACTTTTCAGTTTTTAATTTGTTAAAGTTTATAATCCAATACATTTTGTTCCACTTCACGATTGTGTCCCACTTGTTGTTGATTCTTGACAAAAAATTAAAATTTTATATCTTTATGTTTGAAGCCTGAAATGTGGCGAAATGTTGAAAGGTTCAAGGGGGCCGAATACTTTCACGAGGCACTGTAGATCTGGGTATCATCTGTATAGTTTTGATAGAACATGATGTTACTGGATATAAACCGACCGAACCCTTGTGGCACTCCACTGGGGTCGGTGTCCAATCTTACCAAAATTCATAATGTTTTTGATACTGTTGCCAGTTGACTGTTCCCATAGACATCCACCAAAATGATGTGTATGTTTTGAATGACTTAGTGGGGGTTGAAAGTTCATAAATGTCTGCTTCATCTAACCCCTTTTCAAAACATGCAAGTATGAAAGTATGCCATTTTGTTTGGTGTTGTATAGAATAGTAAGAATTAGTTTCAAACATTATGCAAAAGAATTATGCAAAAGAAAAGAATATAAACAGTAAACAAGATACAAAATAAAAACAAGACACAAAATAAACAATAAAACAAAAAAGGCTGGACAAAGCAAACGCTTAGGCCCAAGCACAGGCCCAAACGCTCTCTGACCACACACCTCCCTCCCACTTCTTTCTCTGTGCTGAAGTCCTCACTCCTCCACATACTTCTTCAGTACTTCTTTCTTGAACAGCTTTTTAAACTGTAACAGATTTTAACATGTTTTTAATTCATCTGTCAAGTTGTTCCACAGAATCACTCCTCACACAAAGAAACACATATTGATTTTAAAGTAGTTCTACATTTAGTATTATACAGTGCAGACAAAAAGTTTGGACACACCTACTTATTCAAAGAGATTTTATTTTCATGATTCTGAAAATAAAATACTAAATAAAAGTATGAAACAACTGAAAATGTTTTATATTCTAGGTTCTTCAAAGTAGCTCCTTTTGCTCCGATTACTGCTTCGCACAGTCTTGGTATTCTCTTGATGAGCTTCAAGAGGTATTGACCTGAAATGGTCTTCCAACAGTCTTAAAGGAGTTCCCAGAGATGCTTAGCACTTGTTGGCCCTTTCACCTCTGTGGTCCAGCTCACCCCAAAACCATCTGGATTGGGTTCAGGTCCGGTGACTGTGGAGGCCGGGTCATCTGGCCCAGCACCCACCACTATCCTTATTGGTCAAGAAACCGTGGGTGTGAATCTACAGTCAATAGTCATGAAAAGAAAGGAAACTCATTGAATTAGAAAGTGTGTCCAAACTTTTGGTCTGTACTGTATACATTTTAGCTTCCTCCTAATCTGTCTCTGTGGTGAGCATCTATGTCATGAAACAGGTTTTGCACATGACGTGGCAGAGAGTTTTCAGAGGTCCTGAACATTATCTGAGCAGTATTAAAGTTCATCAAGACCAGAAGCTTAAGTTCTTATGATTCTAATCCATTGTTTATAGAATTAAGTCTGTGTTGGACATTAGATACAGTCCTAATGGCCTTTTTTGGTGACATCATCAATAATTAACCTGACCGGTATATTACTTACCATATTTTAAAGTTTGAGTGACAGTTAAAAACCTTTAAAACTTGGTTTATAAAAATTATTTCCAGTTACAGAGGACAACAGTGGCTCCTGGTCGTCACTTGAACATAAAATATTTGTGTTGTCTGCAAAGACAATACATTTAATCAATTTTGATATTTTACATCATTCAATAATATACATTATAAATAATGTTGGTCCCAATATTGACCCTTATGGTACTCCACAGATGATGTCCATACAAACAGGTTTATGTTGGTCAATTTGAATCTGATTTTGAATCAAATAGCTCTCCAGCCATTTTTTTGCCAATCCCTTAATACATTTTTCAATTTGTTAATTGAAATATGATGGTAGCTAAAGCTTTTGTAAATCAGTGAAAATTCTTAAACAATTTAATTTTTTTTTGATGCCATTAGTTATTTCCTCCACTAAATCAATCAGAGCAAGGGAGGTTGATCTATTTTGCCTGCCTGAACCCGTGTTGAGTATCAGAGAGTAAATCATGCTTTTCAATGAAACCACAATGTCTCTTGCCAAATATTTTTTCAGAGACAGGTCTGTAATTGGTGAAAAAAATGCTGCTTTGAAAATTGGGAATACTTTGGCCAAAGACAGGTCATAGATGTGTGTGAAATGTTAAAAGCTGTATTGATTGAGAGTTTGGTTTGTAGTTTATTAGTTTGACGCATTGGTCTCGGCTGTGGCCTTACTCTGTGAGGATCTGTGCTTGATTGCAAATCATGATCCCCTGGGACCTAGACACTGGTGGTAATAGGGCAAGGTGGATGTGAGCGTGTGAAGAAATTCACAGGCGGTAGTTGTTGCATCCTGAAAAGGCTCTTTGGTTTGCGGTGTCCAGCTTTTAGGCGCTGGTTTGATTATTATTGTATTATTGTTTTGCTTTGAAAGGACACAAAAATATTAAAGGCGCTATACCCGTTTCTGCAATGTTTGAATGTTTAGCACCGCCCCCAACTCGCTCACAGGCTTCTCATTTCCCCTACGCTCTCATCCCACGGAGCCATCTAGTTTTATTTGCAACCTATATGCAAACATTAGCGTGAGCGCAACCTCTTGTAAGCTGTACAACAATCACTGATGAAATGGTACAAAAGCAACGCACTGCTAACAAAATATAATTCAGATTCAGATTCATTTATTTGCCATTTGCAGTAAACCCACATTGGAAAACTGTGCAAGACTACCCCGGTGTGCGCCAGGTTAATTGAAAGATTACCGCTTGTTTTGCATCCGAATGTGGTCCTAGCATAGATAGTTTGAGGCGCTTTAGTTCCCTCTTCTCTTCCTCACTGTTGTGTTGTTTGGTCTGTTTTGCTGTGTGTACAGTTACAACAAGAGGAGTTATAGCCAATTCTGCTAACATGCTACTGTGTTTAGCAGCGCTGTAGAGGCTAGAGGACGCAGCCTCGTTCTGTGAGTGGAGGAGAGCGGGCGTCACACCAAGTCTCTACTCAGCACTTTTTACGGCCTGAATTCATACACAAGCTGAATCAATGAGCTCAAGTTTTCAATTAAATTACGAATTATAATACAATTTATATGTAGTAATAAGCATTTTTATGAACTCATTTAAAAAAAAAATTGGGTGTAGCATCTTTAAGTAAATCAGTTACTTCAAAGTTATAGTTTTGTATTCTGTCAAATTTCATTTCATTTTTTGTATTACTTTAAAAAGAGCTGAAGTTGAAAGTGCACAAAACGGCTCATGCAACCTTACGATTTTTTTTTTCTAATTAAAGCAACGCTTTTTTCAGAGATATGACCCTGATATGTATTTCACCATCTCCCCACAAAAGCAGTCTCTTCAAATTATCTTACTGCACATGACACAATACCTTCTCAAAATTCAACTTTTTTCCCCCATTAGTTTTCCACCCCTGAAGTCAGTCCACCGCCTCCTCCTGCCATGTTCCAGCAGCAGTCCACCACATCAGGGATCAACCCATTTTCAAGGAAAGCTGGTGAGTTGCAAAGTGATAATGTTATAATGATCTACACTATTCATTTGCTTTCACAGAGCTATGTCCTGCAATGTCCTTGACGCTGTCTATTTGCTCTGCAAGTAGTCAGGGGGTCGCCGCCTCCAGTCCTGTGTAGTTCCATTAACACGTTACTGAGCCAGGCTCCGGTTTCATGAAGCAATGATGAGAACTTGACATTTCCTCTTTGTGGAAACGCACACACATGTTGTGGAACTGTTTAGGGTCTTCTAGTGTAATAGTAGTGTGTAGCACACCCTCATACAGCACACAACTTTAGCCGAGCCGTCCCACAGAAGGATATCTTTAGCATGTTGTAAAATGTCATCATTACATGTTTTTTAAATGTAGTCTGTGATTAAATATGACTTTGAATAAGTTTGAAGAACAATGCAGAATCTTTATTAAACTATATCAATCATTTATTTTGATTATTTAAGAGATAAGATTGCATCAGGTTTTTCCAAACTTGTAATAATATTCTATATATTTTATTGAGCTGTTTTGAAAAACAGTTTATAGTGGATATTCTGATGGTATAAGCAGTGAGGAGGACCTCGCCTCCCCCAGTGGGGCCTTTTTGAGTGGAGTTTGTACAACCTTTCCATGTCTCCTCACATTTCCTCCCCGTGCTCCTGTTTCCCCTACCACTAAAATAACAGTTCTTTAGCTTTCTGATCTTATTTATCTTGTTTTGGGATGAATATTCGTCCTGTAAGGTCCACACTGTTGGACAAATAAAAGTTTCCTTATCTTATCTATTAGGCTCTTTTTGTCTGGGACCAGGGAAAAGATATTCTGTATCTCAAATGGGACTCGCATTAAATAAAGGTCAATAGATAATATCTCCTGGCAGCTCATTCCAAAGCCATTGAGGCTGAACCAAAAAGGCTTGATTTCCTTTTGATTGCTTGTCCAGAATCTGTCTGAGGACCTAAGGCTGCTGGAAGGTCGTACCAGGATAAAACTTATGACCAGACCAAAGTGCACACTAAACACTATAAAGCCAGCACCAAACCACAAAGTTTTAATTATCTAATTCTGTTTTCAAGGACAACAGCTGGGGTAGAAAGCATTGCATCATGTTTGGTATGTAAATGTTAATATAATGTATTTATAACATTGTTGTACACATGTCTCATGAACTGCTCTCTTGCAGGACCACCATATAAGCCTCTAAACCTACCTCTGCTGGACCTCCAAATACACAGGACCAGAGGGCAGAGCTCCTCCTATTCCACCTACTTCATGGAGCTGACCGTAGCTAAGCGAACATACAGGACATATCTTGTGATTTGAATAGCACAAACTGGGTGAATAGCACGGCAGCAAACTGGTATCTGTATCACTACTGGCAAATGATTTAGGTTACCTCCATATTGGAATTGTCAGATCCACATTAAGATACAAGAGCTTTGATAGAAGCACTTGTAAGAAGAAGCGTTGACCATTAGATCTGTACTGTATGACTTATATTATTTTTATTAGAGACTGTGTATATTGCATATTGCCATGAACATATAAGATGGTATTTGGATTTTTTTTTAACTTGACCTCAAGAAAGTATAGCTTAACTTTGTGACAGAAAAATTATGTATGATGTTGTTACTTAAGAACTAATCAAAAACTGAAAAGTGGAACGTTAATAAGTATTTGTACAGTACCAGTACCTTTTGGAAGCCTCTTTGTCTGCTATCACAGCAGAGAATCCTTTAGGGTCTGACTTTACAAGCTTTGCACAACTAGTGACTGAAACTTTTGCACATTTGTCTTATGAAACAACTCAAACTCTGTCAGATTAGACCTTAGATTTAGGTCTGGAGTGGACATTGACTGGGACATTCAAACTAAACTCTATCTATATTGTATGAAAATATAGTATAATATTGGGAAAATCACCATGATGGTAGATAATCATCCACCCCAGTCGGAAGTGTTTTTCCCCTGTCCCTGCTGAAGAAACGCAGGTCAATAACATAATGCTGAAACTCCCTAATTGGGATCCCCATATAGGTGGTGCATATAGGGTTTTAACATTTTGATCTCATCCGACCACATTCAGATGTGACCCTCACTTCTTGTTTGTTTTTTCAACACTGGCTCATGCTGAAGGTCAGATTTTTGTAGTGTGACTAATATTTGCCCCATATACAGATTGCCCTAGCTCAGCTGCAGAAGCTGGCAACTCCTCCAGAGTTATCCTCTGGCTCATGGTTGCATTTCTGATCAGTGCACTTCTTTTTTTGGCTTGCTAGTTTAAGTGGATGGCCATGTATTGGTAGGTTTTCAGTGGTGATGTCATACACTTTGTTTTGGAATAATGCATAAAACAGTGCTCCTTGAGATGTCATCTTTATAGCACTTAAAGTGAGTGTGTGTGTGTGTGTGTGTTTGTACTTCATGATGTTGTGTAGTGACCAAAACAGTCTAAAGGTAGCTCTGAGTCTGAGGTATACAACATCATATATATATTTTGCTTTCACTTCACTTCTGTTACTTTGTTGTGGGCTTCAAGTAAAATAAAACATTATACTTGTGTCATAACACCACAAATGAAGTTCAAGCTGTAATAGTACTTTCATAACCTGCTGTATACATCTATTATCATAATGGAGGAAAAGCACTAATACAATTTACAAACTAAAGTGTATGTTGAGAGCACAAGTAAAACGCTGTACAGTAACTATTTGTGTCATGGGTAGTGCTGCAATCCCCTCCGGCTTGATATAAAGCAGATCATATGTGGCACAATTAAAATTCCATTAAAGACAAAGTCATTCAAAAGATAATTCTTTATTGTCTGACTGTAGATAACGGTCTGATTTATTTTATTGCAACAGTCAAAAGCATTACAAACAAACACTCAGGGAATTTTACCAAAAACCCTTTTACAGCCTTAAGTCTTAATGAGTTAAGATCTTCATTTAGCTTTAAGGACTGGTGTATGAAAGAATGTATCTTTTGTTTCATGAATGCTGGAGTGCAAAAGTTCCAAAACAATCATATATTAAACCCTATAATTAATTCATACTACATATTAATATAATACTAAAATATAACCTCAATGTTGGTCACTAATTATTCTAAAAAGTGAAGATTAGGTGATGTCACAGATATAAATATTTTCATCTACAAAGTACATTCTTATGCTGTCCAAGAACCACTTAAAGTTGGGATGTGTATGAAACGGATCCTGTGTTGTTTTGTAAACTGTATATAAGGCTCTGAATTTAATGATAGTAAATTATAATTATTGTATAGCATGTAATTGTTAAATTTTGGTCCTTGTAATATCAATAAAAAAAAATCATAAATGAGAAGTTTTTTCATTGACAAGAAAGAAACATTAAATTCCTATAATATTATATAATAATATAATTTTTAAAGAGCTACAACAACATAAAATATAGCTCTGGGGTTGGTTTAAGAATGTGTTTGATTGCTTTATAAAAGCAATTTTCTGCCTGTAATCAAAGCAAACACTTCCTGCTTGAGGAAGACATGTGGGCCAGACTCTCACTCATGCATCTTGTGAAATAACTGGGTTTAAGGGACCTGCATCCTAATAATGAAGTATCCCATAGCAGCAGCTGGTGGCTCAGATTTCAACTTGTCTGAAGGAGTTCAGACTGAGCGGGTCAAGGAGAGACAGTGCTGTATGTCTTCAATCTAAATTATGGAATACTGTTGACCCCCTAATCTGTCACGATACATAGAAAAATTCTAAATACACAATACCAACTGGCTATTAGTGCATCTGTTTGAAAATACTACCTTTACTTTTGGTGTTTGGATTGTCACAAAACTTGATTGGTCTTCCTACAGTCACATCCCATCTACCACAATTTCATCTACATCTTTCATCAATCTGTTACACACACACACCACACACACCACACACACACACACACACACACACCTTATTACAATACAGTGATTACAGTGTTGGGGAGGTGTTCAACTGTAATAACGGTTTAGTAATAAACATTATTTTAGCTCGTCATTGCCGCTGTGATGCTGCATGTGCTGTGCTAGCTTGTCTGCGCACCTAAATGACTTATCACACTGGACACAGACAAAGATTCTGCCGGCACAGTTCAGCTGCTGGTGCTGCTCCAGATTTGCCAAACAGCTGAAGTTCCTACTGCAGCTCACACAACTGTGCACTGTCCCATTATTATGCATGTTCTGATGTCGAACCAACCTGGACGCCATGGCGAAGGACACCCCGCAATCTCCGCACTTATGGGGCCTTATACCGCTGTGGATGGCCTCGTGCTCTGCCAAATTTGAGGATTTTGTGAAAGATTTTGCACACACGGTGCATACAAATGGACGCACTCCTTTGTGGATTTTCTGATGTTCGGCCATGCGACTCTCCAGCGAAAACTTCTTACCGCAATCGGGACAAGAATACGGACGTTCTCCCAGATGTTTCCGCTCGTGTCTTTTCAACGACAAGGGCCGGTTGAACGTTTTGTCGCAATGGGAGCACTGAAAGGGCTTGTCGTTGGTGTGCATGTTGCGTTCGTGCTTTCGCAAGTCAGAAGATCGAATGAAATCTTTCCCACACTCTTTGCATTCGTACGGTTTTTCTCCAGTGTGTGTGCGGATGTGTTTGCGGTAATCTGAAGACCAAATGTAGCTTCGGTCGCAAAAAGGGCAATGGTAGGGCCGTTCTCCCGTATGCAACCGCTTGTGTTGCTGAAGAGTTCCTTGGTGAGAATATGCTTTACCGCAGATATCGCACACGTGGGGCTTGAGTCCGGAGTGGGTTGTCAAATGGCTTTGCAGGTAGCACAACTTCTTGAAGGCCCAGTGACAATGCGGACATTTGAAGGGCCGTTGTTCCGAGTCGATTTCCTCTCGTTTTTTCATTGTTTCCAAAAGTCGAGAAATCTTGACATCGTCTTTGTGTAACTTTCCCACAGAAACGTTGCCATCATTACCCTTGTTGTGAAGCTCTTTGAGTTTAGAGATCACCTGTTTGTCCTTCTCAGCCATCTTTGTTTCTCCAATGATTCTTTCTTGAGCGTCACCAGCTACTTTTTCTTGGTGGTCTGCTAAAATCTGAACACAGTTTTCCACGTTCGTAATCTTCTCGTTTGTGAGTTGATCAGATGGTGGTTGGTTGGTTTTGTAATCTTTATCTGAAATAATTTCTTTACCGATTTTTGACAATGTACCTTCAGCATTCTCATGACTTCGTAAGCAGATCTCCTTTTCTTCAGAGGATGAGGTTGAAATATCCAAACCGTTTCTGATAATCTCGCTATTCCTGGATCGCTTTTTCATATCTTGATTTTTGAGTTTACAATTTCTCAATGTTGTTTTAACCAGCTGTTTGGGCCGCCTTTTTTCTGAAATCTTTTCTTTGAAATCAGTTCCTCCTGATGATGTTGACGACATTTGACGACACGAAGTTTGCAGAGTCAAATACTTCTTTTTGAGTTTAACCTTTTTGAGCTTTGATGGGACCTGTTTATTTAATTCTTTTCCCACCAAATTTTGTTTAGGATTGTCCTTTCTTTGGACCCAAATTTCCTCTTCCTCAGACAATATTGAAAGAGGTTTTTCTCCAATCCCTCTGTTCCATTTTGGAGTTAGTGGATTCAAAAACAAAATCCCACAATCTAGAGAACTATCCACTATGACTGTGTCCTGTAAATCACTTTCTTCATGGTTTGTTGCCAAATATGAGGTGACAAAAGGTTGGTGATTTTTTCTTTTATTACCCTTTAGTGCAGCTGATTGAGGGTTCCCAGTTTCAGTCATGGTTGACTTGTTGTATGGCATTCAGTGTATGTGCTCGCTCAACCCATGTCAGGAAATCCTATATCCTCTGAACACCTGTGAAGAAGAAGCAAGACAAGGTCATAAACAAAACGTATGGATTGTAAACTGGATTTACAGATTTGAATTAGAAATACCTTAAAAGACATACATATATTCCTTCATAAAGCTACTATGTCTGGTTCTTCTTATAAGTTATACCTAACTTGTGTGTATTTCATTTATCAAATTAAAAGGCCACATAAATGTATAGAGGTCAAACACAGAACATTAGAATGCCATTCAAAAGTTCAATTCTGTAATTCAACTCAATGTTAAACCAATTTCTGATATAGACTTATTACATGCAAAGTGATCCATGTTTGTAATAATTTTCATAAACATGGCTTTGATTCATTTTCAAAATCTTTTGTTTAATGTTTTATTTGGGGTTTTTACAAGCTGTGAGCCAGTTATCAACATCAAAATTTAAAAAAATGCTTTATTTATCTCAATTTGCATGTATTGGGATTTGCAAGTTCTATAACAAAAGTAAATTGACTTTTGAATGATATTCTAATTTATGTTATACATATTACAACCACATTTACAATGTTTTAACTCAACACATGCATTTTAAAACATTTTCTTAAAAATGAAAAACACAAACAATTTATAAAAACATAGAGAGTTACAAGTGAATGATACACAATGATAAGAAATTGCTGTACTTACCAAAAGGGAGTTGGGACATGGATCTGTATGAGCAGTATGTGGGCTGGTGCATTCTCCCTACTCATATAGTAGTACTATGGTCTCTGGCAGGTGGAAAGAACAGGAGGAGTTGGCAATGTGCGTGTGTAGGTCAGAAAAGCACCGCGTCAGCAGGGCTCTACGGAGGATCATCTTACCTTACCAAAGTGTGTCATGTGGGTCTCCTTTTGATTCATAGCCAACAAATTGTGCTCATATTAAAATGCCATCTCAGAGCTATAGAAGATTACAGCTCCCATCTTAGTGCTACAGCCGATTATATCTCATTTATGTGCGTCTCTAATTACATTATTTGATGGATCTAACAATGTTATGACATCTGACATAGATTCTGCTGCTTTCGTCCTTTCAAGATTGAATTCATTGGCAATTTATTATTTAACAAAACTCACATAGGAATACAGACAGTGTGCCCCATATAACCATAAAAATACAGTACAAATACAAAAGAGCATTAAAAAAAAAAAAGTGCATTTAATGCACATGAGACCATTCTCACTGGGAAAAAAGTTTTTTTGTTTTTTGTTTTTTTTTTGCCTGGTTTTTTGACCTCACAAATGGCAAACCCCCCCTCAGTGAAAAACCATAAGCCCCAAACGCCTCTACTGAGTCAAAAAACACAAATAAAAAACATAACAATAGATTCAGCTTATTTACATAAAATTGTATTTAACACTGAGGGTCGCAAGTTGACTTTATAGTTTTTGGGGTGAAAAAGTTTAAGAACACCTGTCCACTATTATTATATTTTGTAAATCGGCTGTTTATGAGCTGGTTCAGTATTCTCACAGCATTGCACCATTTAAAAATCTGCTTTTTTATTCATGTTTGATTAATGCTTTATTAATTAATTTGAAACCGGAGCGCTTGGAAAAATCGGTCTCCTGCAGCTACTCTCAATCTCTGGCCAATATTCTGTACTCTCCTACCCTTAAGGAATGCTAATGCCCCTTCTGTCCCCTTTTTCTGTCTGACATAAAAAAAAACGCAATTTCTTCTATTTGTACTACTATCAGTTATTTGAAACATTTTCTATTGTTGTGTTTTTATTCTTTGTTTACATGCAGCAGGTGGGTCCATCAGTTTTGTGTAGGAAGAAATTAATTGACATCTATTATTAGGTTTGAAATTAATCATAAATAATCTATGTATAGAAATCTATAGATAGAAGACTCGTTTTTTAGACGCACTTTGCGGCTGATGAAACTATATCGCCTCCTAGAGGACAAAAGCTCAAACTGGGTTCAGAGGATGCAAGGGTCTGTTTTCTGTTTTCTTTTCTTTTTTTGCTTTGCTCGGTGTCCTCCTGCACAGCTCTTTCACAAAGCAATATTCACGGGGGAAGTGTTATTTTTTAAATATTTTCCGAGAGAATCTAGAAATGTTAAGTAGTTTCTGATGCTGCCGATTTTCAGGGCCCCGGGCAGCACAGAGCGGGACAGGAGTGGACTGAACAAGCTGGTCAGGAGGGCCAGCTCCACTCTGGGCTGCTCCCTGGACTCTGTGGAGGAGGTGAGGGACAGGAGGGTGCTAGCCAAAGCCACCTCCATCATGGACAATACCTCCACTGCACAGGACTGTAGAGGAGCTGAGGAGCTCCTTCAGTGGAAGACTGAGACACCCTCAGTGTAGACCGCGGTAAAGTGGCCCTGCATTTCGTCGCGAGCGGTAAAGAGGTCCGCACTTTGAAAGCGGTTGGCTCTTTTATGCTGTTACTTACGGTAAATGTGGAAAGGGAAGCCGTGACGACGAGAAAGCAAAATGCTATATCTTTTAAAAAATCATTAAAAAAGAACAAAAAGAGGTTTGAGAATACTTTCACTGCACACTTCTTCAATAAGATGCTCTTTACCACTGTGTAAAATATCATTCATTTTTACTCTAGAAATTCTGAGAAAATGGGGGTCAAAATGTGCCATTTTGGTCCCAAAAGCACTTTTTAAAATTCATTTTAAAAAAATCGAAAAAAGTTCCCTGACTGCTTTCACTGCACACTTGTTCACCAGGATGCCCTCTACCACTGTGTAAAATATCATTCACTTTTACTGTAGAAATCCAGAGAAAATGGGGGTCAAAGTGTGCCATTTTGGTCCCAAAAGCACTTTTTAAAAATCATTTTTAAAAAATCTAAAAAAGTTCCCAGACTACTTTCACTGCACACTTGTTCACTGGGATGCCCTCTACCACTGTGTACAATATCATTTACTTTTACTGTAGAAATCCAGAGAAAATGGGGGTCAAAGTGTGCACAAGTGGTCCCAAAAGCACTTTTTAAAATTAATTTTTAAAAAATCTAAAAAAGTTCCCTCACTACTTTCACTGCACACTTGTTCACCAGGATGCCCTCTACCACTGTGTAAAATATCATTCACTTTTACTGTGGAAATCCAGAGAAAATGGGGGTCAAAGTGTGCACAAGTGGTCCCAAAAGCACTTTTTAAAAATCATTTAAAAAATAACTAAAAAAGTTCCCTGACTACTTTCACTGCACATTTGTTCACTGGGATGCCCTCTACCACTGTGTAAAATATCATTCACTTTTACTGTAGAAATCCAGAGAAAATGGGGGTCAAAGTGTGCCATTTTGGTCCCAAAAGCACTTTTTAAAAATCATTTAAAAAAAATCTAAAAAAGTTCCCAGACTGATTTCACTGCACACTTGTTCACTGGGATGCCCTCTACCACTGTGTAAAATATCATTCACTTTTACTCTAGAAATCCAGAGAAAATGGGGGTCAAAGTGTGCCATTTTGGTCCCAAAAGCACTTTTTAAAATTCATTTTTAAAAAATCTAAAAAAGTTCCCTGACTGATTTCACTGCACACTTGTTCAACAGGATGCCCTCTACCACTGTGTAAAATATCATTCACTTTTACTGTAGAAATCCAGAGAAAATGGGGGTCAAAGTGTGCCATTTTGGTCCCAAAAGCACTTTTTAAAATTCATTTTAAAAAAATCTAAAAAAGTTTCCTCACTACTTTCACTGCACACTTGTTCACCAGGATGCCCTCTACCACTGTGTAAAATATCATACCAAACGCACTATTTTGGTCCCCCCATCTCCTGTCTATTAATGGATCACATTAGAGTAGCACCGAAAATAATTAAATAAATACACTATAGAGTTGGTCGGACGTGGGGGAGAAACACACCTCGGGACATCCCCTCATGTCTGCCTTTTAATGCATTGTAGAACACATGTCACACAACAAAGTAGGGAAACAGTGAAAACACATGAAATAGGAAGGGGAGATTTTGGGCCCAAAATGGCACACTTTGACCCCCATTTTCTCTGGATTTCTACAGTAAAAGTGAATGATATTTTACACAGTGGTAGAGGGCATCCTGGTGAACAAGTGTGCAGTGAAAGTAGTCTGGGAACTTTTTTAGATTTTTTTAAAATGAATTTTAAAAAGTGCTTTTGGGACCAAAATGGCACACTTTGACCCCCATTTTCTATGGATTTCTACAGTAAAAGTGAATGATATTTTACACAGTGGTAGAGGGCATCCCAGTAAACCAGTTTGCAGTGAAATCAGTCAGGGAACTTTTTTAGATTTTTTTAAAATGATTTTTAAAAAGTGCTTTTGGGACAAAAATGGCACACTTTGACCCCCATTTTCTCTGGATTTCTACAGTAAAAGTGAATGATATTTTACACAGTGGTAAAGGGCATCCCAGTGAACAAATGTGCAGTGAAAGTAGTCAGGGAACTTTTTTAGTTTTTTTTTAAATGATTTTTAAAAAGTGCTTTTGGGACCACTTGTGCACACTTTGACCCCCATTTTCTCTGGATTTCCACAGTAAAAGTGAATGATATTTTACACAGTGGTAGAGAGCATCTTATTGAACAAGTGGGTAGTGAAAGTATTCGCAAACCTCTTTTTGTTCTTTTTTAATGATTTTTTAAAAGATAAAGCATTTAGCTTTCTCGTCGTCACGGCTTCCCTTTCCACATTTACCGTAAGTAACAGCATAAAAGAGCCAACCGCATTCAAAGTGCGGACCTCTTTACCGCTCCCGACGAAATGCAGGGCCACTTTACCGCGGTCAGTGTAGGAAGGAGCGCTACCGCAGGGCCTTTATTCCCACCGCTGTCAGACTGTACACAAGTCACTTTAAGTCACTAATGCACTAGGACTGAAAAAAGCCTGCACTGTTTTGCCACTCTTTCTTTTAATGCCATTATTTTACATAATTATATCCTGCACAGACTATATGTTTAACCTTCAACATGTTTGCACACTTCTGTCTTTTGCACAATCTGAGTGATTCTATTCATGCCAAATGTACATTTCTCCAGTTTTTTGATCAACAAAGTCTTATCTTATCCTGTCACTTTTCTTCTTTTTTGTTGTAATAGGACTTGATTACCACAAGAGGGAGGTATTTATCTTTTGCTAAAATGTCTGGATTGTGGAAAAGTACCATCATCAACAACAACGGGCCCAGAGACCACACGATGTTCCCAAATTTTCATTAGAAACACAACTTCCAGGAAATGCCTCTTTTCAAATCCTTCTGGAAAATCCTTAAAGACATATTCTGAATGAAGTTAGTGCTCAGTTTTAATTGTTTGGGATAAAAAGTTTTCCATGCAGATTTAGGCAGACGTACAGGAGGAATAAACATGAATAAATGCATGAAGTGAAACAAAACGATACATTATTCTTGTATATTATAGTACATAGTATTATATATTTGAGTGATTTTTAGTCTTTATACTATATCTATATGAACAGAGAACGGCTCAGGGGCCTGATAGAAGCCCACCGGCCGAGGTTTGCTCACTGCAATATTTGTTGTATTTGGGTATTCTTACTTTGTAGACTCTAAAAAGAATCTATTTCTGCAATCACAGCAGGAAGTCTTTCGGACACGACTCTACAAGCTTAGATTGCACATCTTGAGACTGAAGGTTTTGCCCATTAGTCTTCACAAAATAACTCTGTCACTGCTCTTTTGTGTTTAGGTCTTTCCACAGATCTAAAAAACCCAAAAACAAGACTATATACTGTGTCAACAACTATTTGTGCAAAAACATCACATAGAACCCTTGTGATGGCGATTTGTATTGAAACTACTAAATAAATTGGTCGCTTCTTAAGAATCTATCAGCATCTCTCTGATGATAATAATAATTATGAATTAGTATTATACAGTGCTTTTCTTGACACTTAAAGATGCTTCACATGGCTCTATTCATTCAATTAGTAAGTAAGTAAGTAAGTAAGTAAGCTTTATTTATATACCGCCTTTCACAGACCAGAGTCACAAAGCGGTTTACAATTGTTATTTTTGGGCACTTGTCCTCTCACTCCACACAGAGATGGGAGCAGGGTCTAGCCACAGCTGCCGTGAGAAAGATTGAGGCTACTATTCTGTGCCATCGGCCTCTGACCACCACCATTCACGCACACACAAGACTCAAACCGTTACTTTCACTCATCTGAACTACCAACAAAGAAAATCTCTGTCCATTTTTAAAACAGTCGACAAGAGGGACAAAGTTACCACTGATTTACCCAAATCTGCGAGAATTAATAAACTAAAACCAAATCAGGTCACGGTCCAAACTGACCACTGCCCACCCAGAATGACACCGGGGAGCTTGGCCCATGTACTGTATGGTGGTGCTATGATATCTTGACTTGTTTCTCTGGTTCAGTTGATTTTAGGCTTTCTCTTGTCCTTTGCTGTCCAGATCACATGCGTCCTGCTGGCTCTGGACTGCACCAACATGTATCTGACCAGTAATGGCAGCTTTATCAATCCCATTTTATGTTATTTTATTATTGGCTTCAGCTTTGAGTTCCCATGAGTAGTTGGAAGGCATTGGCGTTTTTTGAATTGGGATTTTTGATTTAGAATATCAAGTTTAAATTTTTATGGAAAACATTAGGTATTGATTAGACTTGAGATTATTGCTTAAGTAGTTGGATTCTGATGAACTTGTACTTTGTGTCTACCATTATTGCATCCAGAAATGTCTCCAAGCTATCGTGAAATAGTAAAGGTCACATAAGCCAATGCAACGTGAATTATGAACTTTTAACATTTCTCTGAAGAGTCTTAGTGATCTTAACTGGAGGATTAACAAGTTTGTTTGAAAATTAAACAGGATACTTGCTTACATCGCCTTTCAATCTTTTTGATTTTCAAATGCGACCATTGTCATAGTTTTCTCAGTGCGATGCATCTTTTGCCTGTGTGTGTCGTGCCTTGTGATGCCGGCTGTTTATTTTGCTAAAATCTGTCACAACAACCCTCCTCCATGTTACGAGAACCACTCCGCTGTGATGTCTGAAAGGTCCTGGCTCCTCTCTGGGACCGGGCCGTCACCCTGAAGTGTCCAGCTGCTCCCCACAGAGAGGGTCTGGGACAGGGTGGTCTGAGGTCAATATTAGGTAACAATAATAATATAAATAATAACACTGGGTAACAAAAAAATACTTTTTGAAAATAGTCCAGGGTTTTCCAGCTGAATTAGACTCATTTTGATGCTCTGAGTCCGAAAATGACCTTGGTTTTGCTCAATCAGGTCAGGATTTTTCAGAATATTTTTTTAAATCGATTTTGCGTAAAAAACAAATTTCTGCGGATCATCAGCTGAGAAACCCTTGACGTTTTTTCCGTTTTCCTCAAGAAATAAAAGTCAACGTATCCAAAGTCATTCAGTTTTTATTTACTCCATCAAATTTGATAAGCAGAATTCATAATAACGTAGACGTACATAATCCGTAACACTATGGCTGTATCTCAAAAAGTTGACCTGTTAGAGCAAAATGCATGTGATATTCGGACTCAGAACACCAAAATTACTCTTAATCAGTTGAGAAACCCCTGACCATTTTTTGGCTGTTAACTTGTGTAATAGGTGTGATATTCAAAATACATTCTTACACAAACATCAAATGTGTTGGAATTAGGAACAAAGCTTAGCAGCTATAGCACACTGAATGTGTTTAATCAATCAAGGGTGTCCAAGATACTGTGCCTGCAAGCCTCAACCTTTACACATTATACTCATTTGTGCTTTAAACTGATCATTTGAAATTCTCCCTCATTGTCTAACTGTTATTTGTATTGAATGCAAATAACAGAATGAAGAAATGTAGAATTCACACACTGTAAAGAATTTTCTTGTAAAAAAAACAGTAAATAGTTGGCAAATATGGTTCCAGGAATTTACCGTTTTCTCAACATGGCATTACCGTTGCTAATTTTAACGGTTAAGGACTGTTTCACTGAATCACAATATGACTTTGTGATTTCAGGATTTAACTGTATGTTCCTGTTAATTCACATACTACAAAAAAAGCATTTTAATGTTTATTTAGTATTATTACACCATATGACTGTTTCTAATTAGTTTCATTGAACAAAAAACTACAGTTTAATTTTGTTTTCCTTTAATGAATCCTATTTTTCAATTATATTTCAACATCTTCAGTTTATACAAGAAAGTAGTTGAAATCTTTACTTCTATAACATGCTTAATGCAAAAGTACTAATTTAACTAAAGCAGGAGTTTACATGTGTAAGAGGTACCTTTTACACTCATGGTTGCTCACTAGCAAAAATGTTTATGTTAAATTACGGTAATAATACCATAAAATCACAATGTTATTATTAATCACATTGTGATTTTATGGTATTGTAACGTTTTTTTGTAATCACATTATAATTGTGGTAACAAAACGCTACTGGATGTTTTTTAACCAATTTATAGTTAAATTTGCATGTTTGAATAGTTTTTCAAAATAATATTTGTTTAATGTGGAAATTTCAATGTCATTTTACAGAAATTTGTTACAGTGCATCTACTTCAGACAATTAAGTAGATGTGAATTCTGCATTTCTTCAGTAGACTACACCTTTTATTCTACAATGCAGTCTAAGCTTCATTGAAATGTTGAAACCAAGCTGGACATTATTGTTATCCTTCATAAAGGATGTAACTGGGGTGGGAGCATAGATTGTAAATATTAACGGACGTACTCATGCCGATCTCCGCTGTTCAAACTAAAGCCTGGTTCACACGGCAGGATATTTAGGCCGATTTAGACCCGATTTACCCCTTACGACAATCTTAAGAAACGCTCCGATTTCCGTAACAAAATCTTACAGATTATCCTGCCGTGTGTGGTGTGTTAAGACTGCACTCGTCGCTCGGAAGGACATCGGGACTGCTCCCGATCTCAAATCGGGGATATCCAACATGTTGGATTGTTTTGGCCCGATTTCTTGTCGTGTGTGGTGTCCTCCGAGGACAAGCGAGCGCGTTGCCATGACTACGGCGTGTAGCCAATAAGAAGACGAGGTGACAAGCCGGTGAGGAAACACCGGAAAAAAACCAAAACACAGCAGCATGGCTTTGGCCATTGCCTTTTCTTTGGATTACGTCTCTTCTCTGTTAACAACAAACTGCATCTTCTTCGTCCGCCATGACTGTTTACTCTGAAGTCACGCTTGATCTCGAGAGATTTTGTGAGATTTCCGTCTGACCTGGGAATGCTCAGGGGGGGGTTAGACGCAGGATTTTTAATCTCCCCGTGTGGGGTCTAACACGGAGAAAAATCGGTCGACAATTTTAAAATCGTCTCGTGTGAACCAGGCTTAATGTGCCACTCCTTTTTTCCTTTTGAGGGCTTTTTCAAAATGGCCACAGGGCAGGAAAATGGGAAAAACCAGACCCGCCAAGTTCTTCTCCCCAACCCATTTTGAGCTGATAAAACGTGAATAAAGTTGTAAATATAATTCCAAATGTTGTGACGAATGGTGATACATTTAAACATTGATTATGCATAATATCATTAGTATATAGTAGGTAAAAAATATTACAAGCGCAGCACCTCCTCAAGGTTTCTCACTTTTTTGCCGACGGAGGGTCTGAGGACAGTGACGCACAAGGACATATACGGACATGTACGAACATTTGTGAACATTAACGTTCAAACTGTTTGATTCTATGATCTGTTGTTGGCAAATCAACAACTTTGTAAAGCCCTGTGAGACATCTGCTGTTTTGATTTGGGGCTAAACAAAAACAAATTGAGTTGATTTGATTACAATGACTCTATGAAGAAAAAAGGGAAAGATTCATCCCAGTCTGACAGTAATTCACTGGCATTTGGACTTGCCCATGATCCCGAAAGTACATACGTGTGGGTTAGTATGACGAGTTGGACTTGAGCGAGCCCCTGGGTGGAGGGCAGTAAAAAAGCGCTGACTCATTCCGTGTGTGGTTCATACGTTTCACAGCGCTCCAGAGACCTAACCCAAAACATACCCCTATAATTTCCCCCCTTCTGCAGAAATCACAGCATTCGTCGCGGTCTGATACGGTTGCATAAGTGGCACTTTATAGGTCAGCCCCCACCGCCATGCTGAGTTTGACGAGTGTAAAGGCTTTTTTTGACTCAAAATGTTTTTTGGCACGAACTGGATACAGTGGTAAATGTACAGCGTGTTCTGTACATTTACCAGTATGTGTAGGTCTGCAAAAGTGTCAATAGTTTTATTAGTGATTTTGGAAATTGTTGTATTACCTGTGTAGATTCTGACCTGCATGTTTTGGACTATTTATTCTGACCCACATTGCTAACTATAATTTATATCTTAAGCATTGGCGTCATTAATGTCTCAACTGATGACGTCTCTGCTCTTATGCACATAGATACTGTTACGTTGGCAAAAGGAAATTAGCCCAAAGTGCAGAACTTCAAAAATAATGTAATAATGAAAAGTATAGTAAAAACAAAATCCAGAGTTAACACAAAAAGTGACCAAATAAAGACTGACGACTAGAACTAAAACAAACTTGGGATGGAAAAGACGGAACAGGGTTTAATTACAAGACTGGCGAGACACAGGTGATGCACACGGGGGCAGGGCAGGTAATCAGAAAACAGGAAGTACAACTAATTGCTTGCTTGCAATTGATGTCACGTCCGCCTCATTACTTATGCGTATCACAAAGTGGTGGTCGCCGAGCTAGTAGTTCACCAGAGCAGCGTGTTGAATATGCCTTTTGCACGTGTTGTTTTAGTTTGTTCTAATGTGTGGATCTTTTATGAGACTTTTGGTTCAATTATGTTAAAACTGATCATCAAAAGTCTGTCAATGATTTTCCCAATTGATGTTTTGGTTCTCTGAAGGTTCAAGCAAACATATTTATTGGCGCCGTGGCAGGTACTAAGAGGAGCGTCCTTGTTTTGTCTGGTATAAAACCATGTGCACTCTGATCTTTGATTTTCTTCGGTGCAGTTCAATGTTCGACACATGTGCATTAAAGTCGAGAGACACCAATGGGCTGAAGAGTAGGATCTTTCTCATAAATAGGACATACAGCATGTGGCTGTATCTCTCTTCATTCCCCTTTCATGTCTGGTCTAAATAAGGAGACCATGACTCTAATAAGTTAAACGCTTGCTCCTGATTGCGCAAAAGTATTTATCAAATTGTTGAGAAAACATTTTTTTGGATGGGAATCTTTGCACACCAGAGTAATCCAGAAGTTATATCCTCAGTTTTACAATTTTTTCAGACAGAGTGAAGACAGAGAAAGCATAAAACATTTTGCGCCAACCCAGGTCTTAGTTACAACAACAGAGACAAAACCAAGAGTTCTCGTGACCTTAAAGGCCGGTCCCCTGAATTCTTTTGTCCCATGTCCATTTTGTGAAGGTCATTTCGTACAGAATTTCAACAAAAATCTAAATTGATCCTTGTGAAGAAAAGAAAATCTCTCAGATCACTGAGGTAAATTGATTTTATTAAAAGTCCACACATAGACATAGTTTTCTAGCACATACTTCTCAATTCACACACAGGGCCGTCTTCACCGGTCACATGTATTGATACAACTCCTTCCCTCTTTCTTTGGGCTCAGTACATTTCCACTGGTTGACTATCGGGGGATGGGGTGAGATAGGATTCCTTTTTGGGAGAAAGATGGAGGGTGCTATAAGGCAGGGTGGGGGGTGACCCGTAAACTTCTTTAGTTCAAATTTACAAAAGAGGAGACTCTTTTGTGGTTTTGCCTGTGGTAATTCTCAATATCAAAAACTGTGATATGTAAGATGTGTGTGCTTTCCTTGTTCATGGGTTTCTACCAAACTTGGTCCCAGTATTATTGGTCCCAGTCATTAAAGATTATACTAGGAATGTTGGCTCTTCTGAAAACTACTGGCCTATAGCTCCATTCAGCATGGTGTCCAAACTGATTGAAACAGTCCTGCTGGACAGGATTTCACCATTTATTAAGTCTACGGACAACCAGTTTGGTTTTAAGGCTAATCTGGGTACGAATATGTGTGTTTATGCCCTAGAAGAGGTTAGTGAAGACTACAGAGGCCAAAACTTGTCAGTGTTTATGTGTTTTTTTAGATACTTCAAAGGCTTTCGATAGGATGAGTCATAAACATACTGGAATAACCCCACTGTGAGACGAATAAAGGATCTCCTAATCTTAATCTTAAGAAACTGTTATAAAAAGCAGATCTAGGGAGGTGTGTGTGAGATTTCATAACACTTTTAAGCAACTTTTGTTAAAGTTAAACTCATCAATCTATCAATGTGCAGAAGCCAGTACTTTTCCCTTGTTTTGTCTATCTGAAGGCCAAGCTACATGGCACCGTGGAAGCTGCTGATTGGAGGTCTCCATGCCTCCGCTCTGTATAATACACTTGCATTCTCTTGTATCTGTTGATCGTGCTGTCTCTACCATTGACAATAAAACATGTCTTCTGTCTGAATGAAAGACGCGATCCCAGACTTGGTACATCTTCTTCAGGTGGTGGAGAATGCGGGCATTGTCTGTAACATCTAGAGAACAGAAGACTCTTTTTTTTTACACAAAAAGTGTTTTTTTTTTAAGCCAAAACTGAGAAACCTCAAGAGAATGCATCTGGACCAGCACATGGACAATCTGCACAGCCCCTGCTGATTCCAGTCAGGCTGTGAGCTGCTGAGACATGGATAATACCATTGTCCTCTTTTGCATGGACACCATTTGGAACAATTGGATTACACAATTTGGACATAATTTGGAACAATCTGGATTTCTGAATTTGGACATAATTTGGACTGAATTGATTTGCTAAATCTGGACACTGAAGCTGAAACGTGTGATTGAAAGACACGTCACAGAAGAATTCATGGCTCGACACAAATGCAGCCTGAAGAAGCCAACACGGAGAAGTGGGAGAGACTGTTTTCAAAGCAATATCTGGAACCACCATCGACTGATGAAGTTTGGTATTTTACTGAAGATTGTTGACAAGTTTTATGAAAGATCTGAACATGTTTTATGAGTTTTCTGAGTTTTTGAAGTATTCCGAGTTCTGAGTTTTTTGAAGTACAGAGTTTATGAGTTTTTGAAGTATTGAGTTATGATGTTATGTTGCTGTTTATCGATCCTGATGGTCACACGTGAATGTATGACCAGAGGGGGGAATGTGAGATTTCATAACACTTTGAAGCAACTTTTGTTAAAGTTAAACTCATCATTCTATCAATGTGCAGAAGCCAGTACTTTTCCCTTGTTTTGTCTATCTGAAGGCCAAGCTACAAGCACACCGTGGAAGCTGCTGATTGGAGGTCTCCATGCCTCCGCTCTGTATAATACACTTGCATTCTATTGTTTCTGTGATCGTGTGCTTTGTTCGTGCTGTCTCTACCATCGACAATAAAACATGTCTTCTGTCTGAATTTAAGACGCGATCCCAGACTTTGTCATCTTCTTCAGGTGGTGGAGAATGCGGGCATTGTCTGTAACATCTACAGAACAGAAGACCTTTTTTTTACACAAAAAGTGTTTTTTTTTTTTAAGCCAAAACTGAGAAACCTCAAGAGAATGCATCTAGATCAGCACTTGGACAATCTGCACAGCCCCTGATTCCACTCAGGCTGTGAGCTGCTGAGACATGGACAACACCATCGTCCTCTTTTGCATGGAACAATTGGATTACACAATTTGGAAATAATTTGGAACAATCTGGATTTCTGAATTTGGACATAATTTGGACTGAATTGGATTGCTGAATCTGGACACTAAAGCTGAAACGTGTGATTGAAAGACACGTCACAGAAGAATTCATGGCTTGACACGACAAATGCAGCCTGAAGAAATCAACGGAGAAGTGGGAGAGACTGTTTTCAAAGCAATATCTGGAACCACCATCGACTGATGAAGTTTGGTATTTTACTGAAGATTGTTGACAAGTTTTATGAAAGATCTGAACATGTTTTATGAGTTTTATGAGTTTTTGAAGTATTCCGAGTTCTGAGTTTTTTGAAGTACCGAGTGAAGTACCGAGTTTAAGTATTGAGTTATGATGTTATGTTGCTGTTTATCGATCCTGATGGTCACACGTGAATGTATGACCAGAGGGGGGAATGTGAGATTTCATAACACTTTTAAGCAACTTTTGTTAAAGTTAAACTCATCAATCTATCAATGTGCAGAAGCCAGTACTTTTCCCTTGTTTTGTCTATCTGAAGGCCAAGCTACAAGCACACCGTGGCAGCTGCTGATTGGAGGTCTCCATGCCTCCGCTCTGTATAATACACTTGCATTCTCTTGTATCTGTGATCGTGTGCTTTGTTCGTGCTGTCTCTACCATCGACAATAAAACATGTCTTCTGTCTGAATGTAAGACGCGATCCCAGACTTTGTCATCTTCTTCATGTGCTCATGTATATTGTGGGTATTTTAACTTATTGGTAGTTAACAAACCATGCAGTAGGGAAACAGTGTATCTGCAGTGTTGAGTGGAATACTTTAAATGTAAAAAAGTCCATTTCAGAATACCCAATACATTACCTAAAAAGTATTTTGTATAATATAACAGTAATACTTATCATACATGATTGGTTTTCCACCATGAAAAATGTTTCACGTTGAAGAAGATGACAAAGTCTGGGATCGTGTCTTTAATTCAGACAGAAGACATGTTTTATTGTTGATGGTAGAGCACGAACAAGAGCACGAACAAAGAATGTTACAAACTGCAATATACTAATATACAGTAGCATGGAGGAATGAACACCGTCCAATCAGCTTTCGCTGCGATGCCAGCAGCTTGGCCTTCAGATAAACAAAACATGCTGCTGAAAAGTACTGGCTTCTGCTTATGTTAGAATGAAGAGTTAGAACTTTAACCATAGTTGCTTCAAAGTGTTATGAATTATCCAAAACGTCAGCCATTTTGTAAATACATTCTTTTTTGAGATACTAGTGGGTGCCTATGGTACTTTGCATTCGCAAACACACAGACTACAGGTACACACGAACACACACACATGCACATAGTGGTTGCAGCGGGGGTATTTTTTTTACAATTGCACTATGTGGCACCATAGATTAAAGGTGAGTTGCTGGTAGACAAAGTTTGTACTGCACAGTTATATTTTGACCTGCCTTCTCTTGTTTTAGAATGAAACAGTGATTGAACGTCCACGATATGAATATATTGGCGACTTGTGTCCATGTCCTGTGCACTGATAATGCGGCCTCTGATTACAAGTCTGACTTCTCCATGTTTTAAACCAGTCTCCTCCGCCTCTTTCCAATGCTCTTCTCTAATGTTAAAGGGACAGTATGTAATGTTTATAATTTGTTTATGACAAAATTCACATATAACAAAAACACATCACGTTTGTTTGAATGAAAGAAGATACAAAAATAAGTAGTCATATCATACAATACACTGTTCTAGCTAAATCCCAGCAGTTGGATTGCATCAGTAATCAGGGCCATAGAGGTACATGTGTCACAAAACGGGAGGTTCTGATAACAAGTTGGATTGCAAGACGCCTAACCCACAAACTGCTTATTGCATTTAGCCCCTTTAAGGTGCCCAACCCTTTTTTCTTGGAAATTAGTGTATCCTGTTTTTCCCTCCGGAAAGTGAAAAGAGAACATTTGAACATTTTACTTGCAGTTTTCTGCTGTTCTGAAGTTGTGCTAATATCAAAAAGGAGAAGGTAGAAACAAGTTTGGAAATATTTTTATAATTGTTTCTTTCTCTCAAGAATCAGGTCACCCAGCTCTAAACCATAATGAACCATATTGCTTTCATGTGTTGCGTTGGTGTGTCTGTGTTTCTTTGACTTCCATAACAAACAAAAACAAAATGTTCCCAAAATGTGACGAAGAATGATCTGTTCCCAAACCCGTTGTTGTAGCACTGTGGAAACATTATCTCTGATGGGGAGAGAGAGAGTGCGGAAACAATTTTTGTTGTTGTAGGGAGAAGTCTTGTTGATTCTTGTCTGTAACGTTTGCGTGCTCATGACAGCACAGAACTTACCATGTCACATCCACGGATCTACGAAGAGGCAAAACTCACACTCAGTAGGTTTTCCCACGCCATCAAACGCCTGTTTTTAAGATAAGATAAACTATTTAACCCACAATAGGGAACAAGATTAAAAGCCATAAAAACATACAAAAATTTACTCAAATGCTTTAATACACTTTGCAAGAGCTCCGAGAAAACTCCTGTTGTTAATTAGAGATTTGTAAAAAATAAGTTGACTTGAAAGGAAGTTGAAGACTGCTTTTACAAGGCTTTTAAGGGTTTCAACAATACAGCAGGCTACTCACATGTTTATCATTGACAAAAACAACTTATCATGCCACAAAGTGTAGTTTAATAATAATGCATCAGCCAGGCAACCAGTATGTGCCATCGGCCCCTCCGGCCACCACTGACCAACATACACACCAGACTCATTCTAGGCAATGGGGGTGAAGTGTCTTGCCAAGGACACAACAGAAGTTTGGCACTTTACAGCCGCAGCTGCCCCACTGTGGCACTGGGTGTTCCCAGAGGCACTGGGTGTTCCCAGTCTTGCCAAGGACACAACGACAGCAGGAGTCGATCGTGAGAGTCGGGCTCAAACTCACGGCCCTCTGGCTCAAAGGCCAATGCTCTACCAACTGAGCTACTGTTGCACTTTGAAGGTTTGAAAGGTGCAGGTTATATGGTAAAAACTGAACATATTTCCATGAGAGGTCCATGAGAGCGACTGACTGGGTGTCATGTTTGAATGTAGGCTTCAGTTTTGAACCCGGCTTGTTGACACTTTCTTTGGAGCGATGACTCAGCCGCCGCCAGGATGTGTGTGCTCTCGGGACTCACGTGTCGCTAGTGTGTTCACTATTGAGGTCAGTGAGACAGAAGTCACTCTGTGAACTGGATGGCACGTGTTTATGTTTCAGAATCAGTGTTAGATGCAGTTAAAGTGTGCTGAATGAAGAATTATTAATAACATGAGATAAGTATGAAATTGATAATCCTTCACATCAAACTCAAAGCTCATTACCACAAAGAAAAAAATAATGTCTTCCTTAACACTGTGCGTCACAGGCAGAGATCCACCCATCCATTTTCTTCCCCTTAATCCATTTCTGGGTCAGGGGGTTGTCAGACAGAGCTGCACCCAGTACACAGTGATCCTCCTGCAGGTGGTGAGTCCACAGGAGCTGAGATCTTTCAGCGGGGGCTTCAGGCAAAGTGGGGTTAAGTGTCTTGCTCAAGGACACAATGACAGCAGACATCAGTGGGAGTTGTACAGTCAGGCAGAGATGTCCAACGAATTAGTTGTGCTGAGTCACACAGGAGGAGCTCAGAGTAGACCCTCTGCTCTGCCATGTCAAGAGGAGCCAGTTGAGGTGGCTCGAGCGTCTGTTTTGAAAACCTCTTGGACGCCTCTGTCCGAAATGAGACGCGGATCAGTCTGGGATCATGTCCAGCAGAAGACATTTTACTTGTCCCACCGGAATTTTTAGTTTTGTAAAGATGTTTTTTAATGTTGTGTTATTCATTCACTCCTCAAGCATACAGTATTTAACAGGCTGGGAGAGTCCGTGAGGGTAGCACAATATTGCACCCAGTAACACAGACGTTACATGACTGAACTGACCGGCCCTATTCCAGTCTGCTCTGGTTCTTGATCACAGTCAGCTGCAGTGCACATGCAGGCAGCCTCACAAACCTAATATTACCACACACAACACGTATCATTGTTCCTACATTGGAGGCTGTTGGGCTCAAATCAGGACCGAGAAGAGCATTCAAAACGCATTTCCGTCATTGGTAATAGAAAAGAGCTTAACGTCCAGTTTTGAAGGTGGTCTTCTGTGAACAGCTTCTGGTTGACGGCATGTTTGTTAGGGGGAGATGAAGCAGGGCTGGGGGGACACTGAGAGAGAGGAAAATGTGGACTCCTGATTAAATTAGAGTTAAAGTATTCAGTATGTGGTGTTGGTGTGATAGTGTCTGACAGGATTATAACCATGTAAACTTCTCTCACGCATCCATGTGAGGAAAACCCTAAGTAAAGTAAACGTAATTAGGCAGAATAATTGATCATGCTTTTTTCCCCTTTTGAGTCTGTAGGCCCGTAAACTTTTACAACCTTATACTTCAGTTAGCCTCTGCTGCAGCATTCACATCTCTGACTTTTCTAAAATCAGTGAAACCAAGAGCAACATACTGTTCTAACTCAAAGCTGCTGTTCTATTCCCAAGAAATCCTGCAAACAATCAAAGTTTGGATCAAAGTTTGTGTGACCACAGGGCAATGAAAAACAGAAACACTGAGACTCTGTTGCGTAAATGTCACATAAGTTTTAACCCTGTCGCTTCTTTGAAAGACGTTCGGCTGACGGGTTCAGGATCAGACAGACTGGATTGTCGCTGCGTCGTTAAACATCCAAATGATTAACCCTACTACAACTGGTGCAACCGGATTTTTTTGTATTTGCCATGTTCTGTATTTGTTTTCACTCCCACTTTGGGCTGGCAGCTGTATTCAAACACAGATGGTTAACGCAGCATGACTTTAGGGTCATATGGTTCCTCTCATGCACCTAAAACACACGCTAAAGGTCAAATGAGGATTTCTTTGCTTTTAACCTTAAGTCATTGAAACAACGGAGACAGAAAGACATCCACAGATAATAATACAAACACATACAATTCACATTTGATCTCAAACATACATTTTATCTTGGCACTTGTGTTACTCTCATGGCAATAAATGTATTCAGGATGGATTCAGGTCAAACGGTAATGGATTTAACCTGTAGCTCGGGAGCCACCTGTAGCTCGCCACGCCCTTCCAGGTAGCTCGCCAAAGGATTTAGAAATGAACCAATTCAACATTACACTTAATATTTCAGATTGTATTATTCATTATCATTGTTTATTCATGTAAATGTGATGATAAATAATGTGCCCGATACCAGCCTCATTCATTCCAATACAGTATATCACCACATTTTTCCCAGGGCTGCTTAAAGGAGTAGCTCTCTGGCTTAATAGTCCTGGCAAAGTAGCTGCTGGGTGAAAAAGGTTGGAGACACCTGATTAGACCCTAAATTAGGCTCTAAATCAAAATGTAGCCATAAAAATATGTATTTAGGGGATTTTTTTAACCACTGTGGCGGGTCCATTTTACCCAAGGCTAGCCAAGGGTTGAAACAAGTCTGTTGCCTCCTGTTTTTAAAATTTGCAACACTGAATAATCAAAATACCTGTTTAACCATCCATAAAAGAACAATGATAAAAATCAAATCTATCGATATGTGTAACAAACAGTGAAGGGGGCTGCTGAAAATGGCGTTTAGAATTGAGGAGAAATGAGAACGGGGCGAAAATGAGACTTTTATGGTTAAATGTTCATAAACATAAGAAGTCGATTTTGCACAATATGTCTCCTGTCATTATTTTGCGAAAAGCAGTGCATTCCAGAATCACAGGACCACAACCACAGGACAGCCTCGTTCAGATCATACAATCACCGTGTCCCTGGGAAGACCTCTTAGCCCACAATGCCAAACGAAAGGAGATCGGTAAAATGAGTAAATGGACTTGAAGTCTTCCCATGAGCCACAATTCTTCTGCTATTTTGTCTGAGTCCCATAGTCTGGGTATGTGTTTCTTCATTATCCATAGAATCTTCCCTGTCATGTAACACCAGCCATTTTTCCAAACCTCGGAAATTGAACCTTTGTCTTGATTATTTCTTTTTCAAAACCGGTTTCTTTTCATAAACAACTCTTATCTCTTCTCAAATTCCACCATTGCCTACACACGTCAAAGCTGCATATTGATACTAGTCTTAACAACGTGTCCAATGAGGTCAAGCAACAATAGACACAGAGGTTGTGTAAACCTGGATAATGCAGAAAAATAAATGCTTTACATCATTATCCCTTAGCATGAAAATACAATCTCACAGAGCACTGTACTGAGGCGAGCTGTTTCGACTTTTACCCAAGGACACGGCAAAAGCATTTCACCGGAGGAATATCAAACCACTCACCTTTGAATGAATGGAGCTGATGATGGTGCTTACATGAAGTGACAAAGGTTGTATACAAATGTGAATCCAAAAGCTGTGAAGCTGTCCTACCCACTAAACCACCATGCTGCTAATAGATCTGTGTGTGGAGCTCACGACATTCAGGTGGCAGAGTTGGAATGAATAAAAAAATGAAATGAATATGAGTTCTTAATAAATATTCTAAATTATGTTCATAATAATAGTAATGCATTGGTTTTTATATGTAGTAGTAGTTTTTTTCTTCGGCCGATATGTACACCAGATCTCAGGTCACACGTTTTCAGAGATCACATACGTTTTACAGAAAGAAAAAAACGAACCAAAATGTGTCCATTAATTTAAGGATCTTGTGCGAAACAATGCCTTACTGAAAGGCGTTTTGGCTGAAGTCGAAACATATACTGCCAAACCCCTATTACAATATGACAATACGTCCAAAGATGACAAATAATGAAAAATTAAATAATAATTTTGTGCTTTTTGGACACTCGCTTCACATGTCATTATTCATTCACTCCATACACGGTGGTGATAAACTACTATTGTAGCTACAGCTGCCCTGGGACAGACGGACAGAAGCGAGGCAACCAGATTGTGCCGTCAACCACCATTCTCCGACCATTCTCACTTAGAATCAGAATCCTTTTATTGCCGTGTGAGTAACAGTACTGATTGGAGTGTCCTCAAAAGGATATATAAAGTCTGTGTTGTTATTATCTGAGCCCTGTGACACGAGCTAATCTTGTTTCCAAAATTTCCAAATGAACTCATGTGTTTGGAAAGGGAGCAGAGGTTATCATTGCTGCGGGGAAACAACATACCAAGAACAAGTGTATTTTGGGAGCGTCCGGGCCGTTGGCAAATGTGCACGTTTCTGTTGTCACTGGAACCCTCCGTCTCCCAACTGTGTCTGTCTTTATGTTTATGTCTGTACAACATTTCAACATAGAGTCACTTCAAACATAGTGCCTTATGTCTATCTGTTATTTAATTTTTTTAGTATTTTTTTTTTAACTAAAGAATAGTATTGACATGACTTCACACTTCAGAACATGACATGACATGAGAGTTCTTTTCTCTCGGGCTTTTTGGGTGTTTCTCCAACTTTTTAATTGTCTAGTTTATTTTTGCATTATGTTTGAAAAGTGCTCTAAAGATCTCTCCCTTCAAACTGTCTCAATAAATATGAATATTTCTCACATTTTGCTCATCCCAACAGTCTTATAAGAGTAGCATGTTGAGAACAAATCAGACCACGTTATGCTGTCTTCAACTTGTCAGAAACATGTATCTTTTGCATAGTTATAAAAAAGACCCCCATGAGTCACTATTTGAGCCTGAGAGCAGATTGGCTGAGTGAGGGTGGTCCTATTATTTTCACTTTTTAGTCAGAAAAAAGTCCATCAACTAAGCATTGGAGCTGATTTTATTGGCTTTCTTTGAGGTTCAACCAATAGGGCCAGTATTGCAGAACTATATGGTGTTTTTTGTTATTATATAATTGTTAATATTTATTTGGACTAATGACATGTCAGGATCAAAAGAAGTTCTTGCAGCTTCCATTTCTGATACATACACATGCTCCTCGGTTCACAGGCCCTTGTTCAAGCAAATAAACAGAAATGCAACAATCATTTACCTCCCAATTTTCACTATCAAACCTGCTTCTCCTGCATTTCTCATTTGTGCCAACAGTTCACATCGCGTATCAAAACAAAACAACACGTGCAACAAGACTCAAAAAAGGATCGCATTTATCATCACAGCTGATCTGAAACGCACGGGTGCATGCCTGTATACTATATCACTGGTCCATGTTTGCTGAGGGACTGTTGGAAAAGGGTGGAGAAAAAGACAAGACCAGTAAAAAATATAAATAATGATAGCGTTTTGATTTCCATGGCCATTATTATTTGAGTTACTCCCATAACATGCTGTGACCTAAAGTGATGTTGTTAATATTGTTAGTAACTTTTATAATCATGTATTTATTTGTTTTGTTTATATCTATAACAATGTACGAACGTTCCCATGTTATTCAATACAGACACATATGTTTGTCACAATATTAGTGTTTCATCCATGAGAGTTGTGAGATGCGAGCAGCAGAGGGTCGTTGGATGCCGCTTGTGGATTTAATTTATTATAACTACTCATCTTATCGCCGAAGTTCTATAGTTTTAACCTCAGTGAAACTTGGAGAACTTGATTATGATTTTGATATTGCGGCATGCTTCTTATCTGCCCTTAACCCTCTAGGCGCCGCGGTCGACTTAAATCAGAGTTGACCTACTTTACTGTTAGGTAACTGTCAAAAAACTAAAGTATGCTATTAAAAGTATGTAATATAATTCATGTCACTAGTTCCTGATCATAGAATAGTTTGTTTCTAACACTAGTTTTCAAATGCACGTTTTTTGTGGCATCTCATTCGATCTCTCATCCTTCGATCGACTTTTTCAAACGTGTAAAAGAAAGAATCTGAACAGCACCAACCACAGATACAGAACGTCTGTCTTTGCAACAGCAGCAAATGGTCAGCATCAGTCCATGTTCCGTTTCCTGTGGCTGTAAACTCACTCCATGTTCCAAAGGACAAAAAAAAATTGGTGATAAACTGATGATACTGATCGGGAGCATACAAATCCTCTATTTCTCCAGTCGAAGTTGCTCAAATTCAAAGATCTTGTTGATCTACTAACAGTACAAGTCCTATTTAAGACAAAAAACAATGCATTACCTCGAAATGTTCAAAAAATGTTTTCATTGCATAAAAAGTCTTACAACACAAGGAATACAATGGAATTTAAAGTCATAAAAGTGCGGACAAGAAGGAAAAGTTTCTGTATTTCAGTTTGTGGAACAGTCTTGATATTAAGTTAAAAGAGTGTCATAATATATTTCAAGTTAAAAAACAGTTTAAAGAGAATCTGTCAGAAATATCAGAGTTACATTAGTTGTGTGTTTGCAAGTTATACACAACCATTGATGTTTTCATTTTACTTTTGTCTTTGTACACGTTTTAATAGTAAATGATAATTTTGCGACTCAGATGGTGAGTCATTTGAAATTAAATAAGATTTTACTTCTTCCCACTCCCTTTCGTACATGAAACAAGACAATTATTTGTATTAATATTAAGATTAATTTACATATACTATGTTAACTGAACATAATTACTATTAATTTTAGTGCTTCTGTTGTGAACTTATATACAATTTGTCTGAGCATCTTGTTTGGTTAAGTCTTGTAACTATGCATGTACGAAATGAAAAAGAAAAAAATGAGCTGTCTCAATCCAGAAATTCTACCGTATGAGTGCAATTTAGTTTTTACATGTGAATAAAAAGGTTTGTATTCATAAAGATTGACTGCCATCTCAGAACCAATTGATATTTATATGTTTTGTGGAGAAAGTTTAAACAATGCAAGTCGATATTTCCTTTTGGTTATATGACAAGGGTTTTGTAAATTGTGCCAAACTAACATTTGTCCTGGTCTTCCAGAGACATCTAGAGAGAACGACAACCCTGTACACAAACTGACTAATTGTGTAAAACTATTTTTAAACATAGCTACTTATGTCTCAATATACTGAACAGCACGAGCCAGTCAATTTGTAGTAAACAGGTTAATTTTATTAAACCATTTCAAGTGACATTTGATCATGAATAAAATAAGCACCCTTATAAAAAGTACTAAAGTAGTTGATTTTTGCAAAGACGACAGAACATTCAGATGCCACAGGATTCCTTTGGTAACAGTTACGCTCATTAGTAAAAAAGACACAAGATCAACAATACAATCTATACATCTACAAGTCACCAAAAAGAAGGCCGTGTTTTTTTTTTTGCATAACAAGTAAATGGCCCACAACACAACATAAAGTACAAAAAAAAAGAAATGCCTTAAAAAGACATTGCCAGATATTCAGTCCAACATGAGTCTTCAGTCTGCGGGTCACTTGTACTCTGCAGGCTCCTCCCCCTCCTCTTTGAGTAAACACGTGCGTATGAGAGCCTCTGTGACGATGTATGGGTCGCAGTTGGCGGACGGGCGGCGGTCCTCGAAGTAGCCCTTCTTTTCTTGGCCTACGGTGCGCGGTATCCGGATGCTCGCGCCTCTGTTTGCGACGCCAGCGGAGAACTCGCCAATGTTGGAGGTTTCGTGGTGTCCGGTGAGGCGGCGGGCGTTGTCCAGGCCTCCTTTGGGGTCGTAGGCGCGGATGTGATACATGTGTCGCTTGGAGAGGCGTTCGATTGAGTCCTCGATGATTCTGTAGAAGGAGTACATGGTTTAGAATAAGCATAATTTTTGTTAATACAAAATAAAAAAATTCCACCTTCAACCAGTCACTTTGAGTCAAAAATCTTTACATTTTCTGGCCAAATACTTGTGTGAAATACAAGTAAGTAATCTTTACTTGTATAACACATTTTACAGACCAGGTCACCCAAAACACTTGTTGATTTCCAGTTTAAAACCAGGAAATAATCTGATGAATTTTATTACATAGCTGGGATATGAATCTTTCAACCCACAACAATATACAACCAATTTTAGTGCAAAATGCTCAGGATTCTTAAACTGCTGTCCAATATTGGCCATGTCAGGAAGTAGCTCGAGGCTCATTATACATTTTAAGCAGAGGTATAACTAACATTTTCTTGACAGTCTAATGGAAATACGATGATGCAACTGGCCAAAGGCAAACCGGTTTTTAATAGCCCTGAAATACTCACTTGAGTCCGCCATCTTCCCTCATCTCCTTTGTGCTGAAGTTGGTGTGGCAGCCAGCACCGTTCCAGTTTCCAGGGATAGGTTTGGGGTCGAAGGAGGCCACGACGCCAAAGTCTTCACAAACTCTGTGTAAGATGAACCTGGCGATCCACAAGTGGTCTCCCATGTTGATTCCTTCACATGGACCCACTTGGAACTCCCACTGAGAAGCACAACACAAACAAAGTTAATTATTGCTTTTTTTTTTTAAAAGTGGGTGCAGCAGTTCTATATAAAAGCCCAAAAACAAAACTGGAGTCAACGGTCGCAAAGGTTAATGTTCAAATTATGGCCATTTGTTGCAAGCAATTTTCAATTAGAGTTTAGATACATTTTTAAACTAGCAAATGCCAAGAAAGTATTGTGCTACCAGTAAGAGCTTTTGTTTGAATAAAATTTGTAACTGTAATAACGGTGTGACACTGAAACACATTTTCAAAGGATTAACCGTAGCATTTATAAGAGATGGATAGTTACCTGAGCTGGCATGACTTCTGCGTTGGTTCCACAGATCTGTACGCCAGCATACAAGCAAGCTCTGTAATGTGCTTCTACCACATCCCTGCCGTACGCCTTGTCTGCTCCCACGCCACAGTAATACGGTCCTAATCAATGAAAAAGAAAACTCATTCACTGGGAATTTTATTTTGTCAGGAGCACTGGAGATATTCTATACAAACCTTGTGGGCCGGGGAAGCCATTGGAGGGCCAGCCAAAGGGGTGCCCATCCACGCCCAAAAGAGTGTACTCCTGCTCCATCCCAAACCAGGGGTGTTGCGTGTCCACCATGGTCATGATCTTCTCACACATACGACGCAAGTTTGTCTCTAAACAAAAAACATTTCAGTATTAGTTTTGCATCTAACAAAAGTATTCTATGGCATTTCTTAACTACAGGCCTGATAGGCAAAGACATTCTCTAATCTTGGAAGAAATGTAAAAATCTTGAACTACAGTACTAATTAGTAAGTCTAATTTTGAAACTCAGTTTAAAGCAATTGGCCAAATTAAATAAGTGAATCAAGTACAAATGATCACATGGGAAGGAAATTCACTCAAGCTTTGTACAGGTTTAATGTGACGTGTATTTGTAAATGAATTACTCAAATTATTTACATAGCAATGTATCGTAACACAAGGCTTTTGCTCCTTCACAGCTTAAGTCGCTGTCTGTAGTTTTGGCAATATAAGGTTGCATCAGATTGCTGTTACTAATGCCTCACTGAGGAAATAGGTCTATATTATGTAAATACTGAAGTTTTGCCTCACCTGCGGGTTTGCGGTTGTACTTTAGCACCTCGCACAGCACTAGTTTGTTGGGGTCTTTCCTGAACGGATCTCTAAACATGGCAGCTGGGACGAGGTACATGTCACTGTTTGAACCTTCGGACTGATAGGTACTGGACCCGTCAAAGTTCCACTCTGGCAAATCTGAAAACACAAACATCAATTAATTTGATGGAATTTGTTGGAAATAAATGTTGTCACTGCGATGACCTAAATTTTTACACTAATTGTAAACCCTAGAGCCTAATCATAGACTAGCAAAATATCTACAACAATTCAGTCTACAGCAGAAACATAGTTATTGTATAATTACACAATTTACATTTTTAGTTTGAGGCATTTATCAAAGAATAAGGATGCCATTATCCCAGTCCTTTCAATTTTAGAGATGTATCAGGTGTCAGCAGATAATGAAAGCCAATATCGGACGTGACTGGAATATGACACTACAATTGCCCCCAAGTAAAAGCCACTTTCATGTCAGAAAGAAAAAAAAAACAAAAAAAAATCATAGCCTTACCCTGAATAGTCTTAGGTTCCGAGTCCAAGGTCCTCGTCTTGCAGCGCAGACCCTCTCCAGACCCATCAACCCAGATGTACATGGCCTGAACCTTATCCCCTTGAGGGAGGTCCATATACTGGTGCTTTACAGCTTTGTCCAGTTTTGTGCTCGCAGAGGTGGCCATCTTGAGCACTTAAATTCCTAAAGGAATCATAACAAGATGGTGTGAGACACAAAAGTGATTTACAGTCGGCTCAAACCTGTTGCATAAAAGTCCATTATATCAGTTTGTGGTAGGCATGCAAAAAAGCTGGGGGTTGTTACATACAAAATACAAGTTTATTCTTAGTCACCTAAATGTATGCAACCTTTATGTTTAAGATTATTATAACATTGTAGATCATCATTTACGACATTTATGGAAAAATGGCTCTATGGGTTTTCCCTGTGTTTGAACTGGTTGATTTTCTGATCTGTGTTGGCGAATGGACAACTTTGTAAAGTCCTCAGAGATAACTACAGTTGTGATTTAAGACAATCCAACAATAGATTGAAATTCATTACAAGTAAAAAGTAGTGAAATAAAATAAAATGTCATAGAGTTTAAAAAATAAAAACAATAAAAAAGGAAACCGGATGTGAAGAATATCTAGGTATGTCCACACAATTCCTCTTAAGTTGGTCAACAAACAAATACAAGAGAAAAAGAAGCGAGAGAGAGAACAATAGGCACATTTTGCTTGACAAGAGAAAGACCATATAATCTAGTGACGCAAAAGAAACCATAACACCAACGACAGGGCTCGCATTCTGTTCACAAATAAAACCTTTTCCGGTTGAAAATTAAGTAGACACGTGGATGATCTTACCGTATGTTAGGAGTAGACGAACAAGAAGTGGTTATAAGAACAAGTCTTAAAGGTTTTGCGTTGTAGAGTCGGTCTTTTGTTGTTCATTCCTACTTCCCCTCTGTCCCACGCGGAATTTATAGCAGCGCTAAAGTCACGAGCGCCTCTGATTGGCTGACGGCGAACGTGACCAGTGCGTGGCCCGAGAATGCAGCAGGAGGAGGAGGGAATTAACACAAAAACAGTCATTTCGGAACATTTTGTTACGATGAATGATTCACCACAATCTTTAAGAACGTGTTCGATTAAAAAAAACATGAAACATAATATCAATACAATGTTTCGTTTGACGCAAAGTCGTGTTGTTTGCATATATTTTAAACCGCTGAGCTCTCGGCGCGTGAAGGAAATGAAGTAATCACGCACTGCGCCCTCTGGTGACAGAAAACTAAACATACACCGATTTTTTTTTTTAAAGCTAAAGACATCCTTTATTTGGGAAGTTTCAGTGTTGCAGAACGGTAACAATGAGTAGAAAACCACACAAAATAGATTAATATATATATATATGAAAAAATCTTTCGCTAGCAAAACAAGAAACAAAGTATAACATAAAAAGCATACACTTATAAGGTCTGTGTCTTGTGGTGTCTTTGTGTCTTTTTGACACAAAGACGAGGAGGAATAAAGAGTCTGGAATAAAGATTATTATTAATATTATCATAATTATACCTGTAATTTATCTGTACTAGGATATTGAAGTATAGCTCTCTGGATTCTAATATTCACGATGATGATGGAACTACTCTGTACATGTCTGGGCTAAAAGTGATAAAGTAAATTGACAGTGGACACATTGCAAATATTCAACTTGTGCTTCTGGCCCTTTGTCTTATTCTAAAATGCACAACAAAGATATGTAATAATGTCAATACATCATGCAGCAGTGATACAATATGATAAAATGCCTTTGAAAACCCAAAACCAACTTATACAGCTGTTAAGATAATTTAAAAAAAAAACACAAATGTTTAGATATTACAGAATTAGAAGCAATTAGATTGGTGTTATTACTTAGTTTTACTTACTGCATTTCCTGCTTCTGAAGAGAGCAGTCGTGTGTCTCTCGGCTCTGCTTTTGCTTCGCCTTTTAATCTCCTTGAATCATTTTATTTACATTTTTTTGTTTCTCCTTTAATCATTTTATTTACAAAACGAGGATTACTCCTTCTACACACTTCAGCTTTGTGGAATTTATCAACTTTAGTCATGTCGGGACGAAAGAGACGGAGAAACGTCTGCGACGGCTGTTGTGCTTTGGAAAATCAGCTCAAATCTCTTCAAACACGGATATCTATTGTGGAAACAGAAATGGGACTTAACCCGACTCTTCCAATGAGTGAAAATGGGATGAATGGACAGACTGGAAATGTAAGTTATGACGTCATTTCTTTTCCCAAAATCAACAATGAGAATTATTGGAACTATTGTGGAGCTAAACCCAAAGTTGACAAAGCTAAGAATGACAATAGGAGTGAAATAAGGCCACAACTAAATGTTCTGAAGACTTCAAACCGCTTTTTACCCCTTTCTGAAACAACAAAGCCGCTAACAACTGCAGCGCCTCCACCAAGGACAAACTGTGTCCTTATCGGAGATGGTTCGGTGAAAAATGTAAACATGGAGTCCATGCTCACTATCTCAGTTCACTCTGCTAAAGTTGCTGAGATAAGAACTCTTCTGCCTAGAGTGTTATCTGAGAACAGTGGTGTGCGTACATTATTGATCCACACGGGGGCGGTAGATATCTATGAGAAGGCAAGCGAGAAGTTACGAATGGATTTAACGCTGTTACTGGATGACCTCAAGAAAATGGACATAACAATTTTCCTTAGTGGCCCACTTCCAAATATAGATGGAAAAATGGAGAAGTTTAGCCGTCTGTATCAGCTAAATACATTCCTACTCAATGAGCGTTCACGCAGAGGACTTGGCTTCATTGAAAACTTTAACCTGTTCTGGAATAGGCACGAGCTTTTTGAAGAAAAAGGCCCACATCTGAACAACTACGGAGTAAAAGTGTTGATGGATAACTTTGCATCTGCCCTAAGACCTCAGCCTGCGCAGCGCGTGCAGCCGTCGAAAGGGAGAAAGAAGAAGCAAAGGGCACAGACATCACGACCATCTCCACCGACTCCCGAGGTCTCTGCACCCCCACCGCCTCAAAATAGAGAGTGCCGGAGGGCCGAGCGGAAGTGGCGCAAGTCCAACCTCCAGGTTGATTACGAGATCTTCAAAGATAAGTTGTGCGAGTTTAACCAGGTGCTACGTAGTACGAGAGAAAGGTATTTTTCTGAAATGATTGAAGGCTGCAGCAACAATCTGCGTGTTCTGTTTTCAACAGTTAATAGATTAACAAACCCCCCTGTTCAGATGCCATTAGAGCTAACTTCCAAACGTAAATGTAATGAGTTTGCACATTTTTTCAATGACAAGGTTCAAGGCATCAAAAACGCCATTGTCTCCAATCCACAGATAACCATCCAACAGCCTAAAAGGCTCTTTGAGCTAACTTACTTTGCACCTGTAAATGATCAAACTGTCCAAGAGATAATCTCCAGTCTGAGCGCCTCCACATGTAGCCTGGATGTACTACCCACTAGATTTCTAAAGTCTGTTCTGAGCAGTCTGTTACCTTCACTCACACAGATAGTAAACATGTCCCTTCATTCTGGAATATTCCCAAAGGCCCTGAAAACTGCAGTCATCAGGCCCCTGCTTAAAAAGAGCAGTCTGGATGCTACGGTACTTAACAACTACCGTCCCATCTCAAATCTGCCATTTATGGGGAAAGTCCTTGAAAAAGTTGTCTACCAACAGCTAAATAGATTTCTTATAATCAACAACTCATTTGATATGTTTCAGTCCGGCTTTAGACCCCACCACAGCACTGAGACTGCTCTCGTCAAGGTTACAAACGATATCCAGCTAAACACTGACGCAGGCAAAGTCTCAATCCTAATCCTGTTAGATCTGAGTGCTGCCTTTGACACTGTCGACCATGAGATCCTCTTACAGAGACTAGAGGACTGGGTTGGCGTCGCTGGCACCGCCCTAAGTTGGTTTAGGTCTTACCTTGAAGACAGGAAGTACTTTGTGGAGATTGGAAACTGTGTCTCAGATCATATGGCCCTGACCTGTGGAGTACCACAGGGGTCGATCCTGGGACCTCTTCTTTTCAATCTCTACATGCTGCCGTTAGGTCAGTTAATACGCAGAAACGAAGTTTCCTATCATAACTATGCAGATGACACTCAGATCTATGTCTCACTGACTGCAGGAGAACATGGACCAGTGGACTCACTCCTCCACTGTATCCAACAGATCAGTGAGTGGATGCAAAACAACTTCCTTCAGCTAAACGCAGACAAAACTGAAATGATTGTCTTTGGTCCCCAGAAACAAAGAGAGAGCGTCATCTGTCATCTACAGTCTCTCTCCCTAAAACCTTCAAACAAGGTCAGAAATCTAGGGGTAATACTGGACTCAGACTTAAATTTTAATAGCCACATCAAATCAGTAACATCAGCAGCTTTTTACCATCTAAAAAACATTTCCAGGATCAAAAACATAGTGTCTAAAGCAGACTTGGAGATTCTTATCCATGCATTTGTCTCCAGTAGGTTAGACTACTGCAATGGCCTGCTCACAGGTCTGTCCAAACAGGCTGTAAAACAGCTGCAGTACATTCAAAATGCAGCAGCTCGAGTCCTGACTAGAAACCAGGAAGTACGACCATATTAGTCCGGTCCTCAGGTCTCTGCACTGGCTTCCTGTGGCTCAGAGAATAGACTTTAAAACAGCTTTGCTTGTGTACAAGTCTCTCCATGGCCTCGCACCAAAATATATTAGTGACATGTTAGTCCCATATGAACCAGCCCGGACTCTGAGGAGCACAGGGACTGGACTCCTGTTAGTGCCCAGAGTCAGAACTAAACATGGGGAGGCTGCTTTTCAGATTCATGCTGCTAAAATCTGGAACATTCTTCCTGAAGATGTGAGACAGGCCTCCTCTCTGACAATGTTTAAAACCAAGTTAAAAACTGTGCTGTTTAGCTGTGCATACAACTGAGGGATTTTATATTTTTATCTTTCTTTTTAATGTTCTGTGATTATTTATGATTTTAATGCTATCTTGTTCAGCACTTTGAGTTGCCTTGTGTATGAATTGTGCTATACAAATAAACTTGCCTTGCCTTGCCTTGCCTACTTTTTTATGTTTGATAATTTTCACCTTTGCAGTTTTATACATGTATAACTGAACGCAGGTTTGCACTAGACCATTGTTTCCATGGTGGACACCTATATTCTCTCTTATACCACCCCAGCTTCAACTGGGCATTGCAACACTGACATTTACACATTGAATAAAGGCACTCAAAATAATCTAGCAAGCTTTCTCTGTTTCTATTATCTTTATAATAGATGTACAGGCTACTTAGAAACAACACAACCTCATAGTATGCCAAAATAATATAACAATAGGTCTTAATGCTCCACAAAAATAATGAGGATCCATTGCAGTTGATTTATTTATTTCATTGCAAACGTTAACAACACTGCTCTGATAAAATCACAGGATCTGTCTTAATGAAAACAATAAAAACATTTATTTATCCTTTCTTTGGTTCTGGGTCTGGGTTTGGATTTCTTGCTGACAGTGGAAAAGTACCTGCTCCCGGCCCTTTCCCTCCACCCAAACATATGCGACTAGTTTGTGACGCGCCCTTAGGAGTGTGAATGGGCTGTGATTACTACCTCTGATTGTTCTCACCCCTCACCCATCAGGCCTGAATGAGACAGTAAATATTTTAAAATCCCCACAGCACTTCCAATGAATCACAATTAAATTACATGACAAGTGGAAAAGCGTGGTGCAGAAAGGTCACATTTATCTTTGAGTTGTAGATCAGAAAAAAGGAACTCAGTTTAGGCTTCATATTGTTGCAAAGTGAAGTGCAAGAAAATGTCAAAAGCTACAAAGGTCAGGATTTGCGTCCCGTTTATACCAAGACAAAAAAAACAATAGCCCCCCTCAGCATCTGTTGCGTCACCAGTAGATAGATAAGTGTGCTTTGATCTTAAGATAGAAGTATCAAGAGGAAAAGTACGGACATCTGTTGTAATGACCAGCTCAGTTTTAACAAAATTGCACAAAAAGTGTCATAACAGTTCCATAGAAGTATTCCAATATGTTGCAGAAGTAGCAAACATAAGCCTTGGTTTGTTTGTAAGTGTTTTTCTTTTTAATGTTCTGTGATTATTCATGATTTTAATGCTTTCTTGTTTTGTTCAGCACTTTGAATTGCCTGGTGTATGGATTGTGCTATATAAATAAACGTGCCTTGCCTTGCCTTTATTGTAATTGCTATATTTTGTAATTGTGAGATTTGCATTAGACCAGTGTGCATGAATACCCAGAGTCTACCCAGGACTAAACATTGGATGGTAGCATTTCAGATTTATACCGCTAAAATATGGAGCAGTCTTCCTGAAAATGTGAGACAGGCTTCTTCTAAGACTATGACAAGACAAGTTTATTATTATAGCACAATTCATACATGCACTGTAAACAATTTCCTTGTAGAAAAACGGTAAAAAGCTGGAAAATATGGTTCCAGGGATTTACCGTTTTTTCAACATGGCATTACCGTTGCTAATTTTAAAGGTTAAAGACTGTTTCACTGAATCACAATATGACTTTGTGATTTCAGGATTTAACTGTATGTTCCTGTTAATTCACATACTACAAAAACAGTTTTATAATGTTAATTTAGTATTATTACACCTTAAGACTGTTTCTAATTAGTTTCATTCAACAAAAAACTACACAGTTTATTTATGTTTTCCTTTAATGAACACAACATCTTTAACGTCTTCAGTTTATACAAGAAAATAGTTAAAATCTTTACTTCTATACCATGCTTATCGCAAATAATCATTTTAACAAAAGCAGGAGTTTACACCTCTTACACTCATGGTTGCTTCCTCAACCTTTTTTTCCTCCAAAAATACAACAAGTTGATGTTAAATTCCGGTAATCACATTGTGATTTTATGGTATTGAAACGTTTTTTTGGAATCACATTATAATTGTGGTAATAAAACGCCACTGGATGTTTTTTTTTTAACCAACTTACGTTTGCATGTTTCAATTGTTTTTCAAAATGTAGCTCGCGAAAATTCAATTTGGTAGACGTCAGCCAAAAGCTACCCCCTCCAGGCCGGTTCGCTTCCCCAGCCTATCGCTCAGCAAACGCCCCCTTCCAATCATCCGTGCCGGACAGGCAGCCGCTTAAAAGCGGAGCAACTCCCACTCTCGGCCTTCTCGAAGCCTCGCATGCTCCTGAAGCCTTGCAGAGAATCGTCTGGAGGAATCGTTTTCGTCTACTCACGCTACTCGGCGCGTCCCTGGCGTCCTCCGTCTGGCTGCTTGTGGTCTGCTCCTCCTCCGCGTCCCTGCACTGGTCTGCTCCTCCTCCGCGTCCCTGCACTGGTCTGCTCCTCCTCCGCGTCCCTGCACTGGTCTGCTCCTCCTCCGCGTCCCTGCACTGCTGTGGTTCGCATATCCCCACTGCTCTCCTCCTCTGCGGGCTCTTTCTGCGGGCTGCTCCGCGGGGCCCTCCGCGGGTTTATGTGCGGCTCGTTCCTTGTGGTCTGCTGCCGCACGCAGAAGGTCTGGCGGTGCCGTGCGTGTCCCTGCCTCGATTGGCGGTGCCGCGTTGTCCCGTTGCTTTTCCCAAGTCTCCTGGCATGTGAGTACAGTGAGCGTGCTGACCGCGGACAGATTAATCCCGGAGTTCTGGGCTGCAGGCGATTGGTTTTTGCCCTACGCACTTGACTGCAGGCGCCAGTTTTTTCGCCCCGAGCTTGGTCTGCAGGCTCCGTTTCACATGTGTTTGAGCTAACTGAGGGGCAATGCATATTAAATGGCATCAATCTCTATCGTCTGAGGGATATACGAGGAGCTATGTGCATTATTCAGATCATGTTCCGCCACTTGCAGTAAAACCATGCATTAAATAGCTAGGTCGCTGGTATTAAATTAGGTAACTAACTGCAGTGTTGCATTTTGAAAGTGCAGCAGGAAGAAAAAGGGCCGAACGTGAATCTGCAATGGGTGTGAAGTAGTGTTGGAGCTATGAACGCATGGATCAGTGATCGTTCATGCGCATCTGCCATAACCAAAGCAGAAGATGGCTCCAGGGGACGTCTGTTATTCGCATGGGAATGTTTTGGATTCGGGTTGATTTATTTCCTCAGGCTGTTAAGCAACCGTGGGTTGGTTCTCTGACCGCCGCTGCTGCCGGTCCCCGCTGCCGTTCCTACTGATGCCGATCCCGCCGCCGCCGTTCCTGCTGCCGCTCCTGCCGCTGCCTGTTCCTGCTGCCGCTCCTGCTGCCGTCTGTCCCTGCTGCCTGTTCCTGCTGCTCTACTACATGTGCCGCTGCCGTTCCGCAGGCTCCCAGGCTGCACCTGTCTCTGTGGCTCGGCTCTTCCAGACACGTATGTAACCTGGCTCATGGAGACAAGCAGCGCACACTGGCGCGACACGTCTGTCTGTTCGTATGAATCGCTTCGTGGTGCTGCTGCTCCCGCTGATGCTGCTTCTGCTGCTTCATACTGCTACCGCTACTGCTGCTACTGCTGCCGCTGCTGCTTCATACTGCTACTACTGCCGTGCTGCTGCTGCTTCCTGTACTTCGTCATCTCTCTTCACTTCGCTTCTCTTACTGAAACACTAAACAGCTACAACATATTCTACTGCCGTGGCTTTGATACAGGGTTTTTTCCGTTATTATCTACGGATGCTGCAGCTGCTGCTGCCGCGGCTGATACAGGTCGTTGCCGTTATTATCTGAGGTTACTGCCGCTGCCGCTGCTGCTACTGCTACTGCTGCAACCCACTCTCTCAGAAGCTTATCCTGCTTCTAATGGAGGCAGCCCGGCAGAGTATGCCGCGCTGCACTGGACTCGCACCTGTGCTCCCAGGGTCGCTTCGGCGGTCATGCTTCATCTCTCTACTTAATCTTCCGATTCTATCAGATGCAGCCGGCCGAGTAGCTGCGCTGAGCCGTCAATCGGACTCCTAATCAAAGGCATCCATACCTGTGTTCTTCACTCTTCTGATCGCAGGCTCCCAATCATGCTGCCCATCCTGCAGCGGCACTGAACTCCGGCTCATCTTCCAGGTACATGTCTGCCCTCCTCGCAGCATCTTCCTGCTCGCCTTCCATGGCTTCTCTGCTTAAGCGTTTTACTACTGCTCACTCAACCTTCGTGCGGTCCGAGACACGGCTTTTCCCGACCATCCTGATTATCTACTCTCCAACCCAAGATTCTAAGCGTAAGGGCGCCTGCAACATCAATGGCCCTCTCCGACATGTCTCTGCCCCTCCAGGTCTCCGCTTCTACACGGACGTGCCCCTTCCGTGGGTTTTGGGGGATTCTTCCAGGACCATTGGGTTGCCGGGCCGTGGCCGCTACTTTCCACCGGAACATCTCCTCTGCCCTACACGAGATATTCCCAGTGGTCGTGGCCTGCGCGCTGTGGAATCACGCGTGGCGGAGAAAGAGGATCTCGGTCATGTGTGATAATCTCGACGTAGTGGAAGCTTACACAAAGGTCGCTCTCTTTCACCCAACATTATGTCCCCTGACCCTTTCAACCTTCATCTCAAACAAAGTAAGTGAACCAATAAGATTCTGGTGGCGGCACGCATTTCTCTCAAACACTCTCCGCTGCCGCAGCGTCTGACGGAACGTAATGCGAGCGCTCACGTTCCCAGCGCGCAAAGATAACCCTGCCGCAGCGTCTGGTTGATCGCGATGCGAGCGCTCACGTCCCAGCGCTCAAAGATAACCCTGCCGCAGCGTCCGGTTGATCGTGATGCGAGCGCTCACGTCCCGGCACTCAAAGATAACCGCATATAACGGTCACAGCACATAGTGATAGCGGTCATAGCGTCAGTGATAGCGGTCATAGCGTCAGTGATAGCGGTCATAGCGTCAGTGATAGCGGTCATAGCGTCAGTGATAGCGGTCATAGCGTCAGTGGTAGCGGTCATAGCGTTAGTGTTAGCGGTCACAGCATAGCAAAAAAATGGTTAGCGCAAAACGGTTCACAGCATAGCGATAGCGGTCACAGCATAGCAATAGCGGTCACAGCATAGCGATAGCGGTCACAGCATAGCGATAGCGGTCACAGCATAGCGATAGCGGTCACAGCATAGCGATAGCGGTCACAGCATAGAGTAGCCACGACGTCTGTTCCCTGCAAACCAGGCTGCAAAACTCCATCAACACACACAGCCTTTTTGGGGATTGTACGCGCTCCATCGCAGGAGCCTCTCCGATCTGAAGGCCGCACCGGGGCCTAGGGCGCCAAACCACCTCAATAAATACTCATAACCATTTTCGTTTCTCGTCTCTCCAAATTGAAATGTAGCTCGCGAAAATTCAATTTGGTAGACGTCAGCCAAAAGCTACCCCCTCCAGGCCGGTTCGCTTCCCCAGCCTATCGCTCAGCAAACGCCCCCTTCCAATCATCCGTGCCGGACAGGCAGCCGCTTAAAAGCGGAGCAACTCCCACTCTCGGCCTTCTCGAAGCCTCGCAACCACCGCCTCCCCTCCTCCTCCTCTTCACCCTGCCTCCAATCTGCCTCCAATCTGCCTCCAATCTGCCTCCAATCTGCCTCCAATCTGCCTCCAATCTGCCTCCAATCTGCCCAATCTGCCTCCAATCTGCCTCCACCAGTGCCTAGGTCCCGGGGGATTGTACGCGCTCCATCGCAGGAGCCTCTCCGATCTGAAGGCCGCACCGGGGCCTAGGGCGCCAAACCACCTCAATAAATACTCATAACCATTTTCGTTTCTCGTCTCTCCAAATTGAAATAACATTTGTTTAATGTTGAAATTTCATTGTAATTTTACAGAATTTTTTTTATAGTGTGGGCAACTCAAAGTGCTGAACAAAATCATAAATAATCACAGTACATAAAAAACTATGTTCCAATCCAAGTTAAAACGGTTCTGTTTAGCTGTGCATGCAACTGAGGTATTTTATCTTTACTCTTTCTAATGTACTCTGTTCTAATGTTTATCTCTTGAAGCAACTGTGGTTAAAGTTAAACTCGTCATTCTAACAGTTCGAACAGCAGGACTCAGTGATTTTCCACTTGAATGTCTTGTAATCTGAAGGGCAAAGCTACTGATTCTGTGACAGGCACTGATTGGAGTCCTCCATTGTTCTCTTCAGTACTGTGATTATTTATGAGTTGAATGCCTCGTGTATTGTTTTGATCTTGTTTTGTTAAGCACGTTGAGTTACCTTGAGTATGAACTGTGCTATACAAATAAACTTGTCTTGCATTACCTTGCGTACATAACTTTAGCGTACATAACTTTCAAACCATAACAAATGTAGTATGGATTGATAGAAAAATACTTTATTGATCCCCGTAGGACAAATTCAGGAGTCCAGCAGCATCAAAAACACATCCATCCATACAAACAAAACAAATAAATAGATAATTCTGATAATAGCTAAAAGTAGTTTTAAAATGCAACAGCACTTTAGGTCAGAACAGCAGAGGTGGAGTAGCTGCTTGGTTCGGACCATTTTCTCTGCTCTAGTTCCTAAGTAATATGAGGATTAGATAGCTATATGACCTAGCAGGTGGACAAACGCAAGACTCTACAAGGACTCTGAATGTGTATCCATGTCATGACTATAATATGCTCTGACTGTCTCTGAATGTGATGTCTTTCGATGTGTGACGCAACAATGACTATAAAAATCATGTGCTGTCTGAAAGAATTGAAACAACTGAAACCACTGGAAACTGAGAGAAGCCTAAATAAAGAGCTTTGGTGCCCCACGATCCGTCTCTGTGTGATTCATTTCTCACAGTAAAACGCTGAATGCTTCATTAGCATTTTTCAAAAAGTTAGCATTCCTCAAGTGGATTTTTGCCCGATCCGCTTGTTTCGGACCATGAATCCTCTATGCTCCGGTCTGGACCAGTGCAAAACCATGAACATTGTACTGCAGCATTATCTCAGGCAGAAAAAAGTAAGAAAAATAACAATTGTAAAGCACAAAACAACAACTGTTTCAGAGCTACTTACTATTAGGACTTGCTGCCATTTCCAGCACATAAAATTCATTTTTCACTCTTAAAACAGTGTGGTTCATTCACAGTTATTACATACTGGTCTCTTTCAAATAGTTTAGTTCATTTAGTCCAGACATAAAAGGGAAAACATGACCGGGTTCTCTCAGCCCAATAGGCAAAGCAAGTTTATTTGTATAACACAGTTTATACACAAGGAAACTCAAAGTGCTTATAACAAACAAGGAAATAAACATAATCATAAAAAAATCACAGTACATTAAAAAGAGTGATGATGCAATTCTTCATTTGTCTGCACAGCTAAACAGAACTGTTTTAACCTGGATTTGAACATTGTCAGAGTAGAAGCCTGTCTCACGTTATCTGGAAGACTGTTTCAGATTATAGCTGCAAGATTCCAAAACGCTGCCTCCCCATGTTTAGTCCTGACAAAAGATAAGATGATCTTTTTTGAAGATTTCTCCCTTCACAAGACTCCATCTGTTATGACAAAACAAACAGCTTATATAATATATGATGGAAACTGACTGCAGGAGAACATGGATCAGTGGACTCACTCCTTCACTGTATCCAACAGATCAGTGAGTGGATGCAAAACAACTTCCTTCAGCTAAACGCAGACAAAACTGAAATGATTGTCTTTGGTCCCCAGAAACAAAGAGAGCGTCATCTGTCACCTACAGTCTCTCTCCCTAAAACCTTCAAACAAGGTCAGAAATCTAGGGGTAATACTGGACTCAGACTTAAATTTTAATAGCCACATCAAATCAGTAACATCAGCAGCTTTTTACCATCTAAAAAACATTATTTTGAAGGTACATGTGTTGAGATGATGTGGAGCGATTTTGAGGCGAATCGGTGAAACGGCCGAGGCTGGTTTGATGTTTGTGTGAGGTGTACATTTGCAATGAAAGGGGAGCGTTTGTCGTCGCCACGGCAACAGGGTAAAAAATAAGCCTTGGACCCTATTGACTTTTTGAATCAAGAGGGCAAAACAGATTTATGTGCAAAATTTCAAACATTTTGAAAAAACCAACTAAATTTGAAAATGCCCATCTAAAACTTTGAAATAGTCTGTAGGGGGCGCTAATGTGTCAATTTGAATCATTTCACTTTCAAATGACCTAGACCCTAGAGTTGAACAATGTATTAAAGTTTTGTGCAAATCAGACTTTGTTTGTGCAAACGGGAGCAAATTTAATGTTGTCAAAAACGGCCAAAAAAAGGTCACATTTTGCCGCTCCGCTGCTCGAACAATGTTTCACTGATCAAAAATCCCTGAGGTCATTTTGAAGGTACATGTGTTGAGATGATGTGGAGCGATTTTGAGGCGAATCGGTGAAACGGCCGAGGAGGAGTCGCTTTCCAACCGACATGTATGAAAACTTTTGCTGTTCATTTTTCCATTTTGCAGTGAAATTTATGGGCTTCCTGTTTGTCAGAGGGCGGGGCCATAATAATATTTTTTTCTTGTCTTGACTTGAGGAACATGTGTACCAAATTTCATGTTTCTACGACAAACTTGACCTCCGAAAAGTCCCATAGGGGTATTATTTTGGCTGTTGTAGGTGGCGCTGTTCTGGCATTTTTTGAGTCCCATAAAAATAAACACCAAAATATCAAATTTTTCGCCAGGTCTGATTTTTGGGCAAAATTTAACAACTTTTCATGCATGTTCAGGGGGTCAAATTAAGGCTCAAAGTGCAGAAGAAAAAAGAAAGAAAGAAAGAAAGAAATAAATTAAAGCCGCAAGCGGCGTCGAACGGCCCTCGCCGCACCGCGCGACTCCCTGCACCGCGCGCACTCCCCGCACCACGCCGCCCTGCACCACGCCGTCCCGCACCACGCCGTCCCGCACCACGCCGTCCCGCACCACGCCGTCCCGCACCACGCCGTCCCGTACCAAGCCGCAACGCGCCGCTCCACAACGCCCCGCACTACGCCGCACCACACCGTACCACGCAGCACCGCTCAAAGGAGGTGGCGCCGCCGTGTGATGATTTGTTCCCGTAGTCATAGAAGATTGTTAGTCAAATTTGAATGAATATGATAAGTAGAGCTGGTTTGGCTCCCGATGTAAACTTTGGCTCAGTCTTTAGGGGGCGCTAATGGGCCAATTTCAAATATTTCACTTTCACCTGACCTAAACCCTGGAGTTGAACAATGGATTCAAGTTTAATGCAAATCAGACTTTGTTTGTGCAAACGGGAAAAAATTAATGTTGTCAAAAACGGCCAAAAAAACCCTCACATTTTGCCGCTTCGCTGCTCAAACAACGTTTCACTGATCAAAATTCCCTGAAGTCATTTTGAAGGTAAATGTGTTGAGATGATTTGGAACAATTTTGAGGCCAATCGGTGAAACGGCCGAGGAGGAGTCGCTTTCCAACCGACATGTATGAAAATGATTATTTTTCATTTTTCCATTTTGCAGTGAAATTTATGGGCTTTCTGTTTGTCAGAGGGCTTAGCCATAATAAAACAAGTTCAATGTCTTGACTTGAGGAACATGTGTTCCAAATTACATGGTTCTATGACAATTTTGACCTCGAACCCCTCCCATAGGCATTTTTAAATCGGCTGTTGTAGGTGGCGCTATAGAGCCAATTTCAAAATTTTAACTTTCAAATGACCTAGACCCAAGAGTTGAACCATGGATTTAAGTTTTGTGCAAATCAGACTTTGTTTGTCCAAACGGAAGCCATTTTTCTATTGTCAAAAACTGAAAAAAAATACGCCACTATTTGCCGCTCCGCTGCTCAAACAACGTTTCACTGATCATAAATCCCTGAGGTCATTTTGACGGTACATGTGTTGAGATGATGTGTGGAGCGATTTTGAGGCGAATAGGTGAAACGGCCGAGGCTAGTTTGATGTTTGTGTGAGGTGTACATTTGCAATGAATCTGGAGCGTTTGTCGTCGCCACGGCAACAGGGTAAAAAATAAGCCTTGGACCCTATTGACTTTTTGAATCAAGAGTGCAAAACAGATTTATGTGCAAAATTTCAAACATTTTGAAAAAACTAAATTTGAAAATGCCCATCTAAAACTTTGAAATAGTCTGTAGGGGGCGCTAATGTGTCAATGTGAATCATTTAACTTTCAAATGACCTAGACCCTAAAGTTGAACAATGTATTAAAGTTTTGTGCAAATCAGACTTTGTTTGTGCAAACGGGAGCAAATTTAATGTTGTCAAAAACGGCCAAAAAAAGGTCACATTTTGCCGCTCCGCTGCTCAAACAATGTTTCACTGATCAAAAATCCCTGAGGTCATTTTGAAGGTACATGTGTTGAGATGATGTGGAGCGATTTTGAGGCGAATCGGTGAAACGGCCGAGGAGGAGTCGCTTTCCAACCGACATGTATGAAAACTTTTGCTGTTCATTTTTCCATTTTGCAGTGAAATTTATGGGCTTCCTGTTTGTCAGAGGGCGGAGCCATAATAATATTTTTTTCATGTCTTGACTCAAGGAACATGTGTACCAAATCTCATGTTTCTACGACAAACTTGACCTCCAAAAAGTCCCATAGGGGTATTATTTTGGCTGTTGTAGGTGGCGCTGTTCTGGCATTTTTTGAGTCCCATAAAAATAAACACCAAAATATCAAATTTTTCGCCAGGTCTGATTTTTGGGCCAAAATTAACAACTTTTCATGCATGTTCAGGGGGTCAAATTAAGGCTCAAAGTGCAGAAGAAAAAAAGAAAGAAAGAAATAAATTAAAGCCGCAAGCGGCGTCGAACGGCCCTCGCCGCACCGCGCGACTCCCTGCACCGCGCGCACTCCCCGCACCACGCCGCCCTGCACCACGCCGTCCCGCACCACGCCGTCCCGCACCACGCCGTCCCGCACCACGCCGTCCCGCACCACGCCGTCCCGTACCAAGCCGCAACGCGCCGCTCCACAACGCCCCGCACTACGCCGCACCACACCGTACCACGCAGCACCGCTCAAAGGAGGTGGCGCCGCCGTGTGATGATTTGTTCCCGTAGTCATAGAAGATTGTTAGTCAAATTTGAATGAATATGATAAGTAGAGCTGGTTTGGCTCCCGATGTAAACTTTGGCTCAGTCTTTAGGGGGCGCTAATGGGCCAATTTCAAATATTTCACTTTCACCTGACCTAAACCCTGGAGTTGAACAATGGATTCAAGTTTAATGCAAATCAGACTTTGTTTGTGCAAACGGGAAAAAATTAATGTTGTCAAAAACGGCCAAAAAAACCCTCACATTTTGCCGCTTCGCTGCTCAAACAACGTTTCACTGATCAAAATTCCCTGAAGTCATTTTGAAGGTAAATGTGTTGAGATGATTTGGAACAATTTTGAGGCCAATCGGTGAAACGGCCGAGGAGGAGTCGCTTTCCAACCGACATGTATGAAAATGATTATTTTTCATTTTTCCATTTTGCAGTGAAATTTATGGGCTTTCTGTTTGTCAGAGGGCTTAGCCATAATAAAACAAGTTCAATGTCTTGACTTGAGGAACATGTGTTCCAAATTACATGGTTCTATGACAATTTTGACCTCGAACCCCTCCCATAGGCATTTTTAAATCGGCTGTTGTAGGTGGCGCTATAGAGCCAATTTCAAAATTTTAACTTTCAAATGACCTAGACCCAAGAGTTGAACCATGGATTTAAGTTTTGTGCAAATCAGACTTTGTTTGTCCAAACGGAAGCCATTTTTCTATTGTCAAAAACTGAAAAAAAATACGCCACTATTTGCCGCTCCGCTGCTCAAACAACGTTTCACTGATCATAAATCCCTGAGGTCATTTTGACGGTACATGTGTTGAGATGATGTGGAGCGATTTTGAGGCGAATAGGTGAAACGGCCGAGGCTAGTTTGATGTTTGTGTGAGGTGTACATTTGCAATGAATCTGGAGCGTTTGTCGTCGCCACGGCAACAGGGTAAAAAATAAGCCTTGGACCCTATTGACTTTTTGAATCAAGAGTGCAAAACAGATTTATGTGCAAAATTTCAAACATTTTGAAAAAACTAAATTTGAAAATGCCCATCTAAAACTTTGAAATAGTCTGTAGGGGGCGCTAATGTGTCAATGTGAATCATTTAACTTTCAAATGACCTAGACCCTAAAGTTGAACAATGTATTAAAGTTTTGTGCAAATCAGACTTTGTTTGTGCAAACGGGAGCAAATTTAATGTTGTCAAAAACGGCCAAAAAAAGGTCACATTTTGCCGCTCCGCTGCTCAAACAATGTTTCACTGATCAAAAATCCCTGAGGTCATTTTGAAGGTACATGTGTTGAGATGATGTGGAGCGATTTTGAGGCGAATCGGTGAAACGGCCGAGGAGGAGTCGCTTTCCAACCGACATGTATGAAAACTTTTGCTGTTCATTTTTCCATTTTGCAGTGAAATTTATGGGCTTCCTGTTTGTCAGAGGGCGGAGCCATAATAATATTTTTTTCATGTCTTGACTCAAGGAACATGTGTACCAAATCTCATGTTTCTACGACAAACTTGACCTCCAAAAAGTCCCATAGGGGTATTATTTTGGCTGTTGTAGGTGGCGCTGTTCTGGCATTTTTTGAGTCCCATAAAAATAAACACCAAAATATCAAATTTTTCGCCAGGTCTGATTTTTGGGCCAAAATTAACAACTTTTCATGCATGTTCAGGGGGTCAAATTAAGGCTCAAAGTGCAGAAGAAAAAAGAAAGAAAGAAATAAATAAAAAAGGAATTTTTTTTTTAACGTCTCGAGCAAAAACAATATAGGTTTCAATGGCATGTGATACATCATTTTAAAGCTTTTGAGTTTACGCACGCAACTGTCACATTTTGGTGAGTGACGGGCGCTGACGCGTCCGTCACGCACCGCCACCATTTGTTTTCACCATTGTGAAAGCAATAGGCCCTTACCCCGTTCGGGGCTCGGGCCTAATTAAAGCCGCAAGCGGCGTCGAACGGCCCTCGCCGCACCGCGCGACCCCCGCACCGCGCGCACCACCCCGTTCCACGCCGGCCTGCACCAAGCCACCCCGCACCAAGCCACCCCGCACCACGCCACCCTGCACCACGCTGTCCCGCCTCACGCCGCCCCGCACCAAGCCGCAATGCGCCGCTCCACAACGCCCCGCACTACGCCGCACCACACCGTACCACGCAGCACCGCTCAAAGGAGGTGGCGCCGTTGTGTGATGATTTGTTCCCGTAGCCATAGAAGATTGTTAGTCAAATTGTAATGAATATGATAAGTAGAGCTGGTTTGGCTCCCCATGTAAACTTTGACTCAGTCTTTAGGGGGCGCTAATGGGCCAATTTCAAATATTTCACTTTTTACCTGACCTAAACCCTGGAGTTGAACAATGGATTCAAGTTGAATGCAAATCAGTCTTTGTTTGTGCAAACGGGGAAGAAATGTATGTTGTCAAAAACGGCCAAAAAAAACCTCACATTTTGCCGCTCCGCTGCTCAAACAACGTTTCACTGATCAAAAATCCCTGAAGTCATTTTGAAGGTAAATGTGTTGAGATGATTTGTAACAATTTTGAGGCCAATCAGTGAAACGGCCAAGGAGGAGTCGCTTTCCAACCGAAGTGTATGAGAATGATTGGTTTTCATTTTTCCATTTTGCAGTGAAATTTATGGGCTTCCTGTTTGTCGGAGGGATTAGTCATAATTAAATTTTTTCCATGTCTTGACTTGCGGAACATGTGTACCAAATTACATGGTTCTACGAAATGTTGACCTCGAACCCCTCCCATAGGCATTTTTAAATTGGCTGTTGTAGGTGGCGCTATAGAGCCAATTTCAAAATTCTAACCTTCAAATGACCTAGACCCAAGAGTTGAACCATGGATTCAAGTTTTGTGCAAATCAGACTTTGTTTGTGCAAACGGAAGCAATTTTTCTATTGTCAAAAACTGAAAAAAATACGCCACTTTTTGGCGCTCTGCTGCTCAAACAACGTTTCACTGATCAAAATTCCCTGAAGTCATTTTGAAGGTACATGTGTTGAGATAATGTGGAGCGATTTTGAGGCCAATCGGTGAAACGGCCGAGGCTGGTTTGATGTTTGTGTGAGGTGTACATTTGCAATGAATGGGGAGCGTTTGTCGTCGCCACGGCAACAGGGTAAAAAATAAGGCTTGGACCCTGTTGACTTTTTGAATCAAGAGGGCAAAACAGATTTATGTGCAAAATTTCAAACATTTTGAAAGAACTAAATTTGAAAATGCCCATCTAAAACTTTGAAATAGTCTGTAGGGGGCGCTAATGTGTCAATTTGAATTAATTCACTTTCAAACTACCTAGACCCTGGAGTTGAACAATGTATTAAAGGTTTGTGCAAATCAGACTTTGTTTGTGCAAACGGGAGCAAATTTAATGTTGTCAAAAACGGCCAAAAAAAGGTCACATTTTGCCGCTCCACTGCTCAAACAATGTTTCACTGATCAAAAATCCCTGAGGTCATTTTGAAGGTACATGTGTTGAGATGATGTGGAGCAAATTTGATGCGAATCGGTGAAACGGCCGAGGAGGAGTCGCTTTCCAACCGACATGTATGAAAACTTTTGCTGTTCATTTTTCCATTTTGCAGTGAGATTTATGGGCTTCCTGTTTGTCAGAGGGCGGGGCCATAATAATATTTTTTTCTTGTCTTGACTTGAGGAACATGTGTACCAAATCTCATATTTCTACGACAAACTTGACCTCCGAAAAGTCCCATAGGGGTATTATTTTGGCTGTTGTAGGTGGCGCTGTTCTGTCATTTTTTGAGTCCCATAAAAAAAAACACCAAAATATCAAATTTTTCACCAGGTCTGATTTTTGGGCAAAATTTAACAACTTTTCATGCATGTTCAGGGGGTCAAATTAAGGCTCAAAGTGCAGAAGAAAAAAGAAAGAAAGAAATAAATAAAAAAGGAATTTTTTTTTTAACGTCTTGAGCAAAAACAATATAGGTTTTAATGGCACGTGATACATCATTTTAAAGCGTTTGAGTTTACGCACGCAACCGTCACGTTTTGGTGAGTGACGGGCGCTGACGCGTCCGTCACGCACCGCCACCATTTGTTTTCACCATTGTGAAAGCAATAGGCCCTTACCCCGTTCGGGGCTCGGGCCTAATAAAAAAGGAATTTTTTTTTTAACGTCTCGAGCAAAAACAATATAGGTTTCAATGGCATGTGATACATCATTTTAAAGCTTTTGAGTTTACGCACGCAACTGTCACATTTTGGTGAGTGACGGGCGCTGACGCGTCCGTCACGCACCGCCACCATTTGTTTTCACCATTGTGAAAGCAATAGGCCCTTACCCCGTTCGGGGCTCGGGCCTAAAAATAAGTTAATTCAGTATCATGGGAGAAAACAACTGCACATGCTATTTCTGCGTTTAATTAATCAGTTTGCTCCATTGTTAAAGAGAACTATTCATATTTTTTAAGTCCCTGAACTTATAATTGGATGATGTTTTTATAACAAATTTTAAAGGTTTGGTTTAAAAGTATAAAGAAGTATTTCCTGCTATCAAGGCGCAGTGAAAGCATGTAGTCTGACTGGCTGCTGAAGTAGTTGTAGTAATCTTTATTTATATACCGCCTTTTCACTGCACATCGGAGTCTCAAAGCGGTTTTACAATTGATATTTTTGGGAGTGGGGGCGCCAGTATAGGAGGCACATGCCAGACCTATTGAAGTAATCTAGTTTTACTTGTCTAATTAGCGATTCTCAAGACATGAATGCACCCACAAAGGTATCTATGGGGAATTTAACAATTCACTAAAGGATTTGTGAGCACCTCTGTCCCCTAAATGGTGTTAAAATTAAAATAAAAACCGTTCACATCGCTTTACCCTCAGATAAAAGAAAAAGCTTTCAATATCCATCAATCTCTTTCAAAGGCCTCTCCTTCAGCCTTGTATCTGATCTTTGGTGCTGTACATGAGAGCTGCCTGTATGTGTCTGCGTGTGTGTGATCAGGCCAGTCAGACCCCATCCATCTGCTGCTGCTGCTGTTGAAGAGGCCCCTGATTGGCCCCGACCCACATTAAATATTGTCTTGTGGGGTGATCCCGAGTTGCCATGAGCCATTAGGGCCGCCACATCACCGGCTTTGCTCCTTACACTGCTCTGAACAGATCCCAAACTCACACTGGCAGCCCCTGTCCTCTCCCGTTATGCTGCTCCTGACGTTATGGTTAGAACAGGAATTAAAAGGGATTATATGGCAGTGATATGGCAGATGCATTATTGTATTATACTGATATTGTTTGAGGATTCTAAAAGGGTCTGCTTCTATATAACATACAGTCAGCACAGTTCAAAGGCAATGAAAGGAGACAAGTGACAAGAGAGTCTGAATTACAGTGGAGCTCAGATGGTCTCACCTCCGGGTCGAGGAAGGTGTACTTTTATTATTTATTGTGATGAGGTGTCATGTTTGATGAAGCAGCGTTCACAAAGGGGAAGACGTCTGATGATCTGACACACTGAGCTCAACATGTCCAGACTAAAATATTAATAGATCTACTCCGACTTGTAAACAAGACAACTTACTGTATTTTAGATTTGATATATATATTTCTTTAAATGTGGCTACTGCATGGAACTTGTTGCAAAAAGACTGGAAATTAACTAAACTTATTTAATTGAACGCTTTTAAGTTCAGAGCACATCCTCATTGACATGTATCTGTTTTTATAATGTATCGTTTTATGTAATTGTGTGTAACTGTTGTTGTCACTTGTCCAGGACTCCCTTGAAAAGAGTACCTACTGTAACTCCTGGTTAAATAAAGTTAAATATTTTTAAAAGAAATAACTGCAAGTTAAAGATTGATCTAAGGCTAAGGGATCAATTCAATTCAAAATACAAAGCGGGACCACTGCCCCTAACCCTTAATAAATGTCCAGAGTTTTTTTATTAGGTTTGATTTAATTTGATTGGTCAGTGTGAAGACATATTCTAACTTTAACCCTGTGGCACCCTTGGTTACAAATATGCAACATAAAGTTAAACGGTTGTAGCAAAATAAGTGCCTTTTTTGCATAAAGTAATATATGTGCCCATGAAGAACCCAAAGAAGCAAATATGCTACATTGCTTTCCAACAATGACACCGGTGATTTTTTTACAACAAATATTTTTATGTCTGAGTTCTATGGGTATAAAAGTCACAAGATAAATGGTTGAATCTAAAGTTGCTCTGATTTTTATTTTTATTTTTTATAACTTTCCATCTGTGTTCCTGGATATCAAATCCACATGACAATCATTGGTGTCATGAGGACCTGATGATATGAAATGTCTGATTAGATTAGACTGAGATTGGATTAAAACACAACGTGACCCACTGTCTGCAGTAATATCAAGTCTTTCATTTGAAATATGAAAAAACATGTATCTGAAATATGAGTTAGTTGCTAGTTCCACTGTAATTTCTTGTTTTAGGACGAGGGATTAAATCAAGAAAATGGTCCAAATCCTTCTCAGTGTCATCAGGACTTCTGCGTTTATCACTGTTTTTAAATTCATGTGGACCTGCAAAGAGTGTTGCATTGTGGCTCTCCCAAAGAGCCACAACGCCTCAGACATCAGAGAGCTAGCCTCATAGGATGATGACAACACTAGCTTTTTAACTGTTTAACTCAATTTCTATATCTATTGTGACAACTGATACTTTGTATATAAGTGTTTTGTTTTCACTACTATACTTTTCTTGTTTACTTTACTACTTTAAGGTTGACATTTTAAATATATCCATGGAGGAAGTGTCTTGTCTAAGGACAAAAATGACTGTTTGGATCTTTACAGTCGCCCCACAGAGGAACCTGGTGTTCTCGGAGGTCTCCCATCACAGTATTAGCCAAGCACAATCCTTTTAAGCTTCAGAGGCCTCATGGAATCAGGCTTTCACATACAGTTAAGGCACTAGTTTAATATTCTTAAAATATCTATTTGGTTTATACCTACTCTGTCAAGGAACAACTAAATGTTTGTTACTCTCTTGTAAATTGCTTTGGGTGACCTTGGTCTGTAAATATGCGCTATATGAATAAATTACTTGCTTACTTTCTTACTTGTTATTAGCGACAGGCTCAAAATACCATAGCTCTATAGGTGTCCAGTCTCCCCTGTTGTTCTTGTCCAAACCAAAAGTCTATGCTCTGTGCCGTGACCTCCTCGTCTGGTATCTCCCTGTGCACATTTCCTTCTCGCCACTCAGGACTGACAGCGTTTTTAATCTTCTCTTTGCTGCTTGTGCCCGGAGATTGAACAAAAAAATCAATAAATGTGGAAGACGAAAGAAGAGTTAAATTACAAGGCTTGGACCCAGCCTTGAGCAAAGCATCATGGGAGTTCCATCATGGGGCAAGGGCAGGTCACCAGGTCAAGTTAGGGCAAAGAAGGCTACAGTCTGTGAGCAAAATGAGACAAATTGGACTCTATCTAGAAGCTTTTAGGATCTCCATTAGGACTTTGAAGTCTGGTCCCTTCCGTTGCCATATAAGTTGCTACTTTTAGGTTTCTTCATCTTATTATATGTAATTTTTTGCATTCAAAGAGCCCTGCAATTCACACAATTTTTAGATATGACAGAGGCCAAACAACTAGTCATCGAAACAAACTGTTTTTGAGAGTTAGGAACTATTCAGATTGTATTACATATTTCCACTTTTTTTTGGTAACCCCAGCTTTAAAAAACTAAAACACACAGAGATGAAGCCACCATAACGTTATACGCTCTTATAAATTCCAAATCCTGTTCATGCCTAAATAATTATTGTATGCTTCTATTACAATTGCGAACTGTCATTGTATAGCTACAGACGCAAACAGTTTAAGACAACAACTCTAACTTTCATGATGGAGGGTTGGCTTTTTGATGGTTCATGGTAATAAAGGGAGAACTCAAAAAAAAAAAAAGATGCAAATAACAACCTCCAATATCCGATCCAAAATTGAACCACAAAGAAACAGGGAAGAAAACAGTAGACTGAAAATAAGACAAGTGGAGATAAAAGGTTTTAAATACACACACAGGGACACACAGGTGAAACACAGGGTGGACCAGGCAATCAAAATAATACTAAAGTAAACATTCATTCATTCATGCATTCATTCATCTATTTCTAACTCCCACCCCCTCCCTAACCCTCCATCAGTGATGACACAGCTTTGGGTTTTCAGTGGGGAGTCGATGGAGTAGGTCTCATTGGGGATGAAACCCAAGACTGTCAGACTGAAGACTGGAGACCAATGCTCCACTAACTGAGCCAGGCCCGCTTCCTCAAAACTAAACAGACAAAACAAAACAAACCCAAATGAAGGTCTACACAACAATGTTCCACAGTATGGCATTAAATACATCCAGGTGTGGACAAGTTCAAGTCGTCGTCACTAACAACATGGCATTGTTAAGACACAGTATAAAAACTCTCCACAGTCAAATTCATGCCTGGTCAATTTCTGCGAATGAATGCAGCCCCAAGCCCAGTGATCGATATGTGTGCGACCTGCCAATGCTGCACTGACTGAGTAATTATCCTGTGTGGTCGGCCGCTCTGACCGGTGCTAATGCAGTCACCAACACGGAGGGAAAATGTGCTGCTCATATTCAAAAGAGCTTGTCCTTGAAGAAACTGAATATTCAGGTTTTGGGGCTTTGCCAAAGTGGCCATTGTTGCAGTAAACGCAGCTGCATCCAGGAAATGCTTCTTTATTGGTAATGATACAGAATATAGTACACTAAAGATGATTTAAAAATACTTGGATTCAGAATATTGTTTTTAATTTTAGTAATGTGTATTTATGTAGTTTCATTTACTTGATGCTTGCTTTGCTCGTTTCAAGATTATTCCGACAAATTTAAATACATAAATAATTATCGGTTTATAAGAGCTGTTATTATTTGGTTGTCAATGATTATGAAGGTAGTCAATGATAGCCTTGTTGACCCGAAATATGTTGTTCAGGTTTAACTTATATGTTTAATATAAGGATTTATAATGGGAAACATACAGAAAATAAAAGATAAATAGCGCAAATTAGCTGACAATTTGTTTTAATCAGGTTTTATTTCTTGGGCATAATTACAACTTTATATATATATATAGGTTTATGAATAGCTATAGCTTCCTTTCTAGTCAGTGTGATCCTCATAAATATGGTTATCATAGGATTTAGGGTTTTAAATGGTAAATGTTGTACGCATTTTTAAGAAACAAAACACATACTGTGACCGAGGGAAGATGTAAAATACTTCATTTAGCATAAAACCAAATTAAAATTCACCAAGTTAAAAAGGTCAGCAACGCCACCTAGGTTAAGGACCTACTTTAAAAACACAGGTATGAAATCACTGGAGTGAGCAATGTAAAAAACCAGGTGAACTAATTAAAAGATTTATTACGGCATAAATAAATAGGTGATCACCATAAAAGTCAGTAAAAAAGAAAAAAGGTCTATAAAAAAACGACAGTGGACTGGCTCGTCCCGCAGACCACGGCTCTGGCTCGTCCCGCTGCTCTTGCGCTGCCGTGGCTTGCCTCATCTTGTGCGCCGCTTGCCTCTCTTCGCCCCCATCTTTGCCATGGGGCCACCAGTCCCGCGCCTGCCGTCCCCCGTCCTGTTCCGCTTGTTTTTGCCTTCCTTTTTTCGTGTCTGTCCTCCCAGCACTTTTCAATCTTTATCAATTGTCCTTGATACGCCACAGGTGCGCATATGACAGACAAGTGGGTGGGGCCTGCACTCCATCGCACAGCACAGTTAGAAAGAAACTTCACAAAAACGCATGCATTAATGATAAAAGCAAATCCAATAAAATCATGCATTAATAATAAAAACAAAATCATGCAATAAAACAGGTGCATTAAAAGGCCATGTCCCACAATACAAACACACACAGGTACAGGACAGAAAATAAATAAAAGATAAACACAAATTACCCAAAAAAGTTTCCTTTAAATTGTCAATGGTTTCGTTCCATGTGTTTATGGAGCACTCCTTAGTATGTATTTGGTCATGCTTAGGTCTTAATTCAGGCTAAAGTTGATTACTTGTCAGAATTTCCCTCAAACTTTTTGGTCAGGACCCCTAAAATAGACCTGAAACCGACTCGCAACCCCCACTGATATATCCAATTTAAAATAGTAATTAAAAAAGCGTCAACACATGCTAGCAAAATCGCCATGCAAAGAAGATCATGGAAATCCTCTCGCGACTCCCGCGACCCACACTTTGGGAATCCCTGATCTTAGTCTCCTATAAGCAAACATCTATCCCAGGGAGAAATGCCTTAATCATGGCGGTCTTCAGGCTTCTGGAGCGAACGATCTCAGGTTAAGGGCAAAGTATTGATCCTTCGTGAGGGGATTTTGACACTTCCCTCGGTGCCACTGGGGCCAAACTGTCAAGAGCAGCTCATTAGCTTCGCTGTCAGGAGGATATGGCGTCTGCGCGTTGTGGCTGGTGAGTAAAGCACAAAAAGAAGGGTTTGTTATTTCAGTTGTTCCTTGGCGATGATTGAGGAGATTTAAGGATATTTATTAACATTTATAGGCATTGGTCATTTGCCCCTTGTGCTTTTTTTGACCATTGCATTACCTATGTTTGAACTGTTTCTCTAAATGTGTTGGCGAATCACTAAAACTTTGTAAAGTCTTCCAAGATAACTGCTGTTGTGATTTAGGGAAATAAAAAAAAAAATGTAGTTGAGTTGAAACCAGAGTGTCCCAATCCAAATCTGAACCAGAAGTATAATTGCTTGAGTTAGGTGTGCAGTCTATTTTAGTTTAGTTTGTATATTTATAGTGGGTCTCCACAGTGAAGCTGATGCTGTTCATCCCGGGGTCCAATAAGATACATTTTCATTTACAATGCAAACAAATGTAAACGTTCTACATCTTCAAAGTAAAAAGCAATTACTGATAAAGTCATCATTAAGACAATCCCGATACAATTCAACTGCAAACTCCACACAACACATACATTCTAGTGTTCATTGGTTTCACTAGAATATTACTAGTATATACTAATATTAGTAATAGTAATATTTTAAATCTTTTCACATCTTTGGCCAGTATATTGATTACTGAAAAAACTGTTGTCCCAGGTCAGAAAAGAACATAGAAAATACATTTTTCGATTACTATAAAAAAACTTCCCTAAACTTGATTCCTGTGCTATTCCTTGATTTGAGATAAGGTGTGAAGTTTCATGTATGAAGCAGAATAGAAACCATATGGAATTATTTATTTTTTTAGTTGTTATATCTTTAAAAGTATTAGTATTGATGTATTGTTATACAGAAGGTATCCAGGACCAAGCAAAAACATATCAATAAGTCAGATCAGATCAATAAAAGATCTGACATCTCAGCAGGACAAAAAGGTCCAAAAAAAGGTCTTCATTGAAAAAAAATCCAATTATACAGAGCTTTATTTGAGGAACTTCTCGCACTAATCAGCATTAATATGTGTTGGAATAACATCACCGCTGGGCATTCGACCAAGCACCAGCCCCCACAATGTTTTCGGTCATAGAATAATATACAACTGATTAATTTAGACAAAAACAAAATTAACATAATTGGACTGTAATTATATTGACTTGTCTAGACCACTGAGAGACCATATCACATATCATGTCTCTTTAAAGCTGTACTAACTGACTTTGAGAAATGTTCAAATGTGAGCGGTGAGTTCGGTCTCTCTGCTCGCCCTCCCCGCATGAAGCTTTTGCCCCCCACTACGCCCCCCCCCCCCCCTAGCCTGCGCTCACATGCTAGCTAATTGTATGTGTGGCGTGACCATAGAATGATTGAACCAGGGAGCGTGGAGGAACGAGGCATTCTTTTGGCTGTTTCGCTGTGTAAGAAGAAACCGTTAACAAAGAAACGGGAAGATCCAGGTTAGCCTCTGCCGCTCGTTTACCTCAGCTGTCTGTGCTAACAAGAGACCTTACGCTTTTCTCAAGAAAGTGGGGGCCAGTGGTCCGCTGTGATTGGTCACAATCTGGACCCGGAACACATTCTCTTCCTTGCACAAAAACTCCTTTTTCTTCAAAAGGACGTATATCCCAATGCATTGCATGCATATGGTTTGAATTTTCGTAAGGAATAAAAAAAAAAAATCAGGTAATGCAGCTTTAAGATGCAAAACGACACAAATATAATATAATGTTTGACTTCAACCTTTTATTTTATCATTTTTCATGGTCACGTTTTTTGATATTTTTATTTATTTCAGACATTTCTGATGATTTTGACCATTTCAGGCACATGGAAAAAGGGTTAAAATATGGTCTGAAAAAGGAATAGGCAGACGCTAAACTTTCAGGCGCCTACCCTTTAGCGTTAAATTTAAAGAAAATCATCTGAGCTTTTTCCACAGGTTTCATTGCTTTATATATATTTATTTGAGGTTAAGAAGAGGAGGCGGTAAACAATGAAGCCACAAACTTAAGTTCACATGTGTTTCTGTCATGGTGTAGCTCTGGGCTCTAAAGTGAAAGAGGAGAGAACAAACGATTTCCCTTGACGGCGCTATTTCGTGCACTGGTTTCCATTTGATTGTTTGTCATCAGCACGTGTATAACGGCACTTAATGAGGAGCGTGAGATTAGATTAGTCGAGGTACACTTTTTCACTCGCGCGCGCTTGTAATAGAGATAAAACCACCTCTGAAGCGATTACTGTCTTATTTAATCATTGGAGGAAAATGTTCTCTAATCAATTGCGCTAGCGTTGCCACCAGATGTTTGCGAACGCTATAATTGAGTTATTTCACTCAGACAAACCCAGCCGCGTTTGGTCTAATTACGCCCGTGTTGTCAGGAAAAATCAAATATGCTTCAACCTGGAGCCGAATGCTTTTAATGCGGCTTTGAGTGATGTATCATTTTTAGATTAATTTCTGATGCAATAAAAAGTTGTCTGATCTTCGTCAAAAGCTGTCACTTATTCTCGTCACTGCAGCTCTCCTGGAACAAACTGTTTGGAAAGTGCATTGTTTGTGTGCGTTTGATGTTCCCAAAGCAATCGCACGGTCACACGGATATTTATAGCGCGCCGCGGCAATCTTGGCTGGAATTAATACTTGTGCAAATGAAGGGGCTCTGGTCTGTCAGGCGGAGAAGGGAGATGGAGGGAGTGTTTGTGTGTGATGGTATAAAAGCACGTCTGACTGAGCCTCCTATAGAATAATCATGTTAATGCTGGCGTGGAAGCTCGGAGATTGACTTTCAAAAAATGTCAAAGTATCAAGCAGTTTGTGCCTTAAAACTAGGGAAAGCTGGAGAAGTTACCTTTTCCCATCTTGTTGGGACTATCACCATAGTAAAATTGCAAACTCTATTTTTATAAACAATAGTACTCAATACCAATTTTGATACTACGGTGAAAACTTATTGGACTAAAATGTTGGACAATTCCACATATTTTTAGCATTAATGTTAATACAAAATTATTGTGCTTTTTATGGCATGCATTTACAATAGATGTGAGCATTTGAATCACAGATTCACAGTAGGCTGAATCATATGGGTGCCTTGCATCCAATTGTTTTGATAAGTGTATTTAATTTCAAAAGCCTTTTAGTTTGTAACCTTGAGTGAGGCATGTATCCCCAAACATCACTAAAGTACTTGACAATGAAAATTATTATTCGCTAGACCCATGTCTAATCAGAACGGCCTCCCCACTTTGTAGCCTGACTCTCGCCAGACCCCTGTAGATCGCTGCGCTTCTCACATGGGTCTGGGTCTGAGCCATTGCGGTTGAATTTCAGATTCAGATTCAGATTCAGATTCAGATTCATTTATTTGCCATTTGCAGTAAAACCACATTGGAAAAACTGTGCAAGACTACCCCGGTGTGCACCAGAAGGCGGGGCCTTGTAAAAAATCCTTGTATGTGATTGGATAAACCCCTTGTCCGTTATCTTGAATGACGTCTCACATCGAAGCACACAACTCCCGGGCCCGGGCCAATTTTTTGGGCTAAAAACATAATGTATTCAACTTGGGCTATCAGGATTCTGTTTATTGTTTTTCTGTTTATTTATTACCTACAAGTCTCTTGAAAAAAAGTATGCGGGAAACCACCCAACCTGGCAACCCTGCTGCGTAGTGTTGTAAACAGGAACACTTAAACCAGTACTAAACCAAACTTTACACGAATATTTGACTCTTAAAACACATATAAAAACATCAAACGAGATGAACCATCAACATCTCGCCTCATATTGCAGTAAAAGTGACATCCATGTCTTAATTCGTTCGTATTCAAACTTTTTATTTTATTTTAGGTCCACCATTTTGGATTTTTTTTGCTGCTGTGTGAGACACGCTTGAGAAGGCGGTGCAAACCCCGCGTAACACCGGCCATCCTGATTGGTCAATTATTATCCGATCTGCTTAAGGAGTTTGGTATGCGCTTGATCCCAGACCCTTGTGCGTGAAGTGAAACGCCTGTGGTGGAGCCAGGCTACCCACTTTGGGCACCTTGTAATATATTATCAATATTGACTGTGGATACAAGTAGTGGTGCTCAATTTAGGACTCTCGCCATTAAATTTACAATTTTCCCTTCAGATTTAAAGGAGTTGCTCGTTGCCATTTCTGTCCTGACAAAGTAGCTCTCTGGGTGAAAAAGGTTAGAGACCCCTGCTCTAGCTTAATGAAGCCCAATAGGGAAGTTCTGGCTCCTATCGACTCTTGAAGAGTACTCCTCTAGCTCAGTAACCGCTTATATCACACTCAAAAATCCACTGTTTGTCCCTCTCTGTGATCCAGGTTTTTTATTGTGAAGTTGTTTTTCAGTTACAGTTCACCGTCCAATGCAAAGATGGTCCAATCACAGAGTGCGGATCTAGTGCGGAGGAAATAGATGCCACAGATTCAAATATCCAAAATGGCGTTGTTAATAGTGTTTACACAAGTACATTACCTTTACTCGGGAAATAGACAAGCGAACAAGCACACTGTTGGTTGTTGACATACAACAAGTCTTGCTTTCCTAATACCACAGCTAGCCTCAGATCCAGACACACTTGTATTTGTAGTAAACATATTGTAAAATTGTGTGGTTCTGGCAGCGTCATTCAAAAAGATTGAGTGAAATATTCACAGAAATGTTCGCTCTTTTTGGGGGGGTTCTTGATATAACCACTAAAGACTTTGAGCCACCTTTTGTATTTTCTCTTTCCATGAAACTAACTGAATGAACCATTTTCTCACAACAGCAGTGAGACGGAGAGGAGAGCGGTGCAGACCTGCTGTTCTACCTCATTTCAGAACAAAGTGGAAGAAAAACTAATTGAAAATGTCTCCTCATGATTCGCCAGTGTGAATGTGAGGCTGGACTTTCCCATTGTCACAAAATCAATGTGGCAGAGAGCGGGGCATAACTGGTGTGGGCTTTTGGCTTTGAGAGTGTGGGTTAAGTGATGTGCCTGTGGAGCTGAGTGGATCCTGCACATTCACCCAGTGAGAGGGATCTAAAAGCCCCTCACTGAAGGTTAAGCGCTGTATGTGCTACACATGGAGGTGTGTCACGTACATAGTCAAGGTAAAGGTAAAAGTAAGGTAAGCCCTTTTTTTTTTATCCCTGTAGGGCATTTCATCCTCTGCATTTGACCCATTCAGATGTCATAGGGTGACTGTCAGCAGCAGTGGTTGCCGTAGTACAGCGCCCGGGGACCCATCTCCAGACTGACATTCCAAACAGAAAGGCCTATGGGTTACATGCACGGGGAGGCGTGACGTCATTCCTGTAAACAAAGAACGGCTCGTTTACTTCCTGTCTATGCTACCGCTATGGCATTGTGGTGTTGTAGTGACGTTTTTTAGTAACTAGATTGATACATTCAGCTGTAAGACTGACCTAAAAGTGTTGACGTGCTTTCTCTCTGAGGTACAGCTTTGACTGTGGCCACTCAGAAAGATTTTTCAACTTTATAAAAGCACAATGACAGCACAATCAAAGAGCACTGCTGTGTCCTAAAAATGCCCAGCATCCTCACGAAACTAGAGTAAACATCTGATGAACTCATAGACTGTATATATTAACGGACAGAGTCACGCCTATCTCTGCCGTTCTAACTAATGGGCCAAAAAATGTGCACTACTGGAGCTATCCAAAATGGCCGCGAGTGGTCCCGCCCACAAGAAAATTGTGAAAAAACGCATCTGCGCATGCGTCAGCCGGCGAGAGCTCCATTCATTTGAACGAGAGACTTCAAAAATTCACAGCAAGTAAACTAGAGTGGTCTAGTGGGCCAAGTGCCAACTTTTGGACCATCCTGTAAAGACGTTTTTGAGAGGTCTGCCAATTCTATATGTTAGCATTGGCTAATTCTACTTCTGGGTCCACCCCCATCGGCCCGGGGTGGTATTGCAAGCATGTCAGCACACGTCATTTTGGCCACTTTTGAGCCGGGACCCGCCCCCACTGGGTGAACTCCATGAAACTAAAGCCGATCCCCGAGGAAGTCAAGGAAGTGGTACGTGCATAGAGCCCATAGCATCCATAACTTCAATCAATAATTTATATAGTGGAATAAGGTGGTAGAATGGATCATTCTGGATACGCATCAGCAGTCACAGCTTCACTCATATAAATAATTAAATGCGTATGTATGTATGTATATTTATCAGGGCTCTCAAACGATTAAAATGTTTTAGTTGATTAATCGCATAGTAATGGTGAGTTAACTCACGATTTATCACATTTTAAACATTCTATTTCAAATCCACTCCAATTGTAGTTAAATGAGATTATCAAATGTAATGACACATTGTCATTCATACCAAATGTACTTGAATCATAAGGAGCGCGGAAAATTAGAGTACGCGGCCGGCCTTGATGTTTATTCATCGAACTGAATTTCTCCATCTGTGTGAGATAATAAAGGATTGATTGATTGATCTGTTTGATTTGCTCACAACCTTTTACTTTTGGGCACAACCAACATGAGCTATCAATAAAAGGGAAAATGTACGTACCCCCACTTTAATTTGGCGAGTTTAGTTGCGATTCAGGAGAAGACAGGATGAGACACTTTCTGAGTTCAGCTTCAGCTGTGTATTTATTGCTGCACAGCTACTCACAGGTTGCGCAAAAACACGCACACAACATGCAGAGATTAGTTCTGTGCGTGTATGGTCTTGGATATGACCACGTTACCACGGCGCCGTTCCCCCGTGTTGTTATTAGCGGCCAGGATGCGGACTTCAGTTCATATACAGCAAACAACAGCAAGTGCCCCGCGGTTACGCACGTATACTTTTAAAACTTGAATTCCCAGAGGGCCTACCTGCTCTGTTGCCCTCTGTGTGCGGCATTCTGAGTGAAATTATACAATACAATACAATACAATACAATTTATTCTTGTATAGCCCTAGGTCACAACAGAAGTCATCTCAGAAGACTTAACAAAACCATTGAAATCACCAACACAGGTCAGAGAATCAACAATTAAAACGCATGAAAAATATAAAGCACACACAGAAGAAAATGTCCATACATGTTGTAGAATGTTAAAGTGTCCTGATCATCACCAATCCTTTCTGTTGGACACTAACTGTCCAACAAGACCCTCCTGCATCGACAAGGAAAAACTCTTTAAAAAACCCAGTGGGAAAAAGTGAGAAACCTTGGGGAGAACTAGGGAAACCCACAGGGAGGGAGACCCATATGAGAAAGGGATCCGCTCCTCCGGACGGACAGGCTAATGATCTAGGACCTAAGCTAGCTACAGGACGTGGACCAGTGGCCGCTGAACGTGGACAGGTCCGGTGCAGGACTGAAGTACTCCCAGGCGGGTCGGGCAGGGCAGTCCGCAAGTGTAGATGGAGGAGGCCAGGCTCAGAGATCCCGTCATCGTACCATGAAACAGACAATGGGACAACGGGTGAATAGCAATGAACAAACTACAGTCAAAATCTTAAAAATGCTAAACAGATAAAGTAGGAAGGAGGAGAGGATAGTGCTCAAGTTACCATACTTCTCCCAGCAAACTGACTCCCTATGCAGCTTGACTGACACTCTGAGGAGTTTAGCCTTCCCTGAGTCTTAATTACCTTCCTAGCCATATGCTAAACTAAAGAGGACTGTTTTAAACCTAGCCTTGAATAAAGAGAGCGTATCTGAAAGGAGGCGAGACAGCAGCAGCAGCCAAGGCTAGGCTAGTCTAGGTTACAGCACCAAGATTCATGGATTGCACACCAGTTGTGCAAACCGATCCAAGCAAACCTAATTATATATTATATATCATGTACATCATATATACCATACATACCATATATATCATATATAATACACAACATAACATACAGCATAATATATAACATAATATACAACATAACACAATACATATAATACATATATTGTATAATATATAACATAATATATAACATAATACAGCATATATATATAATATATACACCATATATTATATATTACCTAATTATATGCTAAATTAAAGTAGAGTGCTTTAAGCCTGGCCTTGAATGTGGAGACCGTATCTGCTTCCTTAACATAAATGGGAAGCTGATTCCACAGTAAAGGAGCTTGGTAGCTAAATGCTCTGCCGCTAACAGTGATTTTTGAGACCTTAGGCACCACCAGACGTCTGGCGTTTTGTGAGCGCAACGCTCGACTTGGTTGATACGACACTAACGTGTCTTGGAGATAAGAAGGAGCCAAGCCATTTATGGCTTTATATGTTAAGACAAAGATTTTAAACTTTATTCTGTACTCCACAGGAAGCCAGTGGAGTGATTTTAACACCGGAGTTATGTGCTCCCTCCTTTTGGTACCTGTTAAGATCCTAGCTGCTGTATTTTGAACGAGCTGTAAGCTCTTCAAAGAGGCTTTAGGGCACGCTGCCAGTAAAGCGTTACATTAGTCGAGCCTTGAGGTGACAAACGCGTGAATAAGTTTTTCCGCGTCACTTTTAGGAGGGAAATTCCTCATATTAGCGATGTTCCGTAAGTGGAAGTACGCCGTTTTAGTTGCTTGGCTTATATAAGCCTTGAAGGAGAGTTCTTGGTCAAAAATGACTCCAAGATTCCTCACAGTGTTACTGGGTATAATACTGACATTATCGAGAGTAATTATCTGGTTAGTGAGGGAGTCACGCAAGCGCTTCGGACCGAGTAGGATCACTTCTGTCTTCTCCGGGTTGAGAAGTAGGAAGTTAAGAGTCATCCACATTTTAAGGTCCTTTATGCAGGCACTGAACTTTTCTAGCTGATCTGTCTGATTTGGCTTCATCGACAGATAAAGCTGTGTGTCATCTGCATAGCAGTGAAAATTAATTCCATGCTTTTTAATAATGTTTCCTAACGGCAGCATGTAGAGAGTGAAAAGAATCGGTCCGAGTACCGAACCCTGCGGCACACCGAATTCTACTCCAGAATAAGGTGACGAGTTCTGATTTACGTTGACGAAGTGATACCGATCTGATAAATATGATTTAAACCAGCCAAGGGCTGTTCCTCTAAGACCTATATCACATTCTAGCCTCTGCAGTAGAATGCTGTGGTCTATTGTGTCAAATGCAGCACTAAGGTCCAGTAGGACCAGCACTGACACTTGTCCATTATCATCAGCTAGTAGTAAGTCATTTGTGACTTTGACTAGTGCCGTTTCAGTGCTATGATGAGCTCTGAATCCTGATTGAAAGACTTCAAACATATTATTTTCCTGCAGGTGGCAGCAAAGCTGCTCAGCTATAAGTTTTTCCAGGATTTTAGATATAAAAGTGAGGTTTGAGATCGGTCTGTAGTTTGTAAGTATTTCTGGGTCCAGGTTTGTTTTCTTCAGAAGGGGTTTGATTACCGCGGTTTTAAAAGCTTGTGGGACATAGCCACATTGTATGGATGCGTTTATTATATTTACGATAGGCTCAATTATCAAAGGAAGTATGTCTTTGAAGAGCCATGTCGGGACTGCGTCTAACATGCAAGTGAGGCTTTTGAGGATGTGACCACAGAGATCACCTCTGCTTGGCTCACAGCCATGAATTTATCGAGGCCCACTGAAGAGTCTAAGTGGGAAGTCACGTATGCCGCTTCAGCCTGTCCACTACCAACAGCAGGAGTAACCCTCCTCCAGTTTGTCACGGATGGATGTAATTTTATTATTAAAGAAGTGGAGAAAGTCGACACTGCTCAGTGAGCTTGGAATTTTAGGCTTGTTGCGCTATGGCAGTTTGTGAGTTTAGCGACGGTGCTAAACAAAAATCTACTGTTATTTTTATTCGCTTCTATTAAAGTATGAATAGTATTGAGTTCGAGCCCTGCGAAGGGCATTTCTTGTAGTTTCGGAGACCTGCTTTCCACTCCCTGTGGACAGGCTCCGAGTGGGAGTGGCGATATAGCCTCTCCAATTTTCTGACGTCCTGTTTTAAAGTGTGGAGTTGAACACTGTACCAGGGCGACGATGATTAAATAAATACTAATCCTAAATGTATGAATGAATACAAAAAGAAATAAATAAATATATAAATAAATAAATAAATATATAAATAAATAAATATATAAATAAATAAATAAATATATAAATAAATAAATACAGAAATAAATGCACTTATTCTCATAATTGCATGCATTTCTTTGCAAATTTTATCTTTTTTAAATGTATTTATTTATTTCTGTATATATTTATTGTTTTGGCAGCCACGGTCCTCCATAGGCATGTACTCATCTACTGAAAATATTTGTATTGTAACGTTGGGTTAATATTGGTCCTACCTTTTTAACATTTTAGTTTTTTGATTTGAATGAGTTAACTGAGCTCTCCTCAATATATTGGAATGGTTTAAGCTAGTCCTCCACAGTTACACAGTCCTACACAGTCATACACATAAGTCACAGTTAGACACATAGCTCTAACTTCCACTTTTCACTAGTGACTGTACGCACCCTGACTCCACCAGCCGTCTCATTTATTTATCCCTTATGATATTTGCATCAAATTCTCCGGACTTGTTGAGCACAGTAACTGTGCCTTTCTATAGCAATCATCTTCTGTAGGTTGGGCTGATGAAACGTTATATTTTGATGTTTATGATCAACCAAATCTAAAACAAATGCTAGAATGAACAGTATAAAAAACAAAGTTTTTACAGTAGGTGCCTATTGCACAATTCACTAGTACAGTCTTAGTAAAACTATCTACTATTATCAAATTCAATTCCGTTCAATTCATTTTGTATGGCCCTAAATCACAGCAGCAGTTATCTTCCAGGACCTTACAAAGTCAAATTCTATGAGACAAAACACATTGACGACCAACGTAAATACATGTTCATAAAAAAAGCGACACCTCTAAAAATCTTCTGAAAAAGACCAGAGCTGCCTCCAAATTCACCAAGCATCAGTCCACAGAAAGATGGCTGCTCCTCCAACGAAGATACGGCCTTGGTGTTTCAGCGGGGGCTTCCGGCAAGGTGGGGTTAAATGTCTTGCCCAGGGACAAAATGACAGCAGACGTCAGTGGGAGCAGATGACATGGGTCGTGGGGGAGTCGAACCCATGACCATTAGTTCCAAAGACCAATGCCCTGATTGTGTACCAACAGTTGCTGAAATTTCTTCAAGTTCAGTGTAGCCACATCAGCGAGTACACGTTTCTCGGTACTTTTGAGATGCCTCAGACCTGCTTTTCTCAGTAGGGTTTTTCCGTCTGATGCATAGAGCTAGCTAGAATAGGCTATTTTAGGGAGAATGTGGAGCCAAATGTATGCACATTTTGTTGGTATCATACATGATTTTAATGCCTTGTTGTTTCTTTCATGTTTTGTTTCAGCACTTACTTGGGCAACAGTAGCTCAGTTGGTAGAGCATTGGCCTTTGAGCCAGAGGGTCGTGGGTTCGAGCCCAACTTTCACCATCGACTCCCACTGACTAGTATCGTTGTGTCCTTGGCAAGACACTTAACCTCTGGGAACTTCAGCCACAGTGGGGCGGCTGTAAAGTGCCAAACTGTTGTTGTGTCCTTAGGCAAGACACTTCACCCACATTGCCTAGAATGAGTCTGGTGTGTGTGTGAATGGTTGGTGGTGGTCAGAGGGGATGATGGCACATACTGGTTGCCTCGCTTCTGTCAGTGTGCCCCAGGGCAGCTGTGGCTACAGTAGTAGTCTATCACCACCGTGTATGGAGTGAAAGAATAATGACATGTGAAGCGTCTTTGGGTGTCCAAAAAAGTGTTGTATAAAACCGATGCATTATTATTATACCAATGGTCGAGTTACCAAGTGCCAATCGGGAGTGGCGTCGGTCTGTCCACACTCATACTCCTCCCTAGCTAAAGCTGAATTTGGTTGCAGAGGATTTACAAAGACAATGTTGCACTATAAACAGCACGATTGAAGAAAGTGCTAAACCATTGATTGTTAAAGCTCAAAATGGTGAGTGTGACAATAACGGTTACTGAGCTCGAGGAGTTTACTTTTCAATGTAAGTTAATTGGAGCTAAAGCGAGTAGGTGCAAAACCTTGTCCATTATCACCTCCCAATTGGCTTTTATTGAGCTGGGGCCACATAGGAATATCAGCCTGCTGTTGTGGATAAACAATGTTTTTCTCTGGAATAATTTTTGCACCTAAATAAAAATATATATAATATCATATGTCGCAGCTCCAGAGCACTGCACATACCACAAAAGGATTTTATAGTCTTTATACTATATCAATATTAACTGGGGAGGGCTTAGATATAGATAGATGGATATAGATAGATACTTTATTGATCCCCCATAGGAGAAATTCAGGTGTCCAGTAGCAGCAGAAACACAGCAGCAGAGGTGGAGCCGCTTGGTTCGGACCATTTTGGTCCAAAGTGAGATGATGAATGCTTCATTAGCCTTTTTTTAGCATTCCAGTTCAGTTAGCATTCCTCCAGTTGATATTCACCTGATCTGCTTGTTTCAGACCATGGATCCCCTCCGCTCCGGTTTGGACCAGTGCAAAACCATGAACACTGTACTGCAGCAACATCTCAGGGAGAAAAAAACATAAATAACCAAAAAAAAACTGTTTCAGAGCTTTAGACATGCTTCTGTTTCCAGCCCACTTAAAAGGGGCCTGATAGAGACGTCCAAAGGGCCACATCTAAGGTAAAGACCCATCCTGATGCCGTTAGGGCTTACGTCAGGAGCAGTGGTTGCCGCGGTACAGCGCCCGCAGGAACCCATCTCCAGATGTTGATGCTCGGCTTGGTCAGGACTACCGGTGTCACGAGGGTGAAATTAAAATGAGACCCAAAATGCAAAACTGCAAAAAATAATGGATTTAATAAAAAGATGAAACAAATCCAAAAACACAGGGAACGAGGACCGAAATAAAACAGACGAGAAATGACAATGACGGAACAGGGAGTGAAGGAACACACAGGGCTAAATACAAGACTAACGAGACGCAGGTGAGACAGATGAGGGCAGGGCAGGTAATCAGACAACAGGAAGTACAACCAAAGAAGACACAGGGATAACACATTTCAAAATAAAACAGGAAATAAACTTAAACCATGACAGTACCCCCTCCTCAAGGGACGGATCCCAGACGTCAAAAAAACAACCAGGGAGGGAGGAGAGGTACCGCAGGAAGGGCCGGGGCCGGGACGTGGGGCCGGGAACCGTGGGGCCGGGACGTGGAACCGGGGACGGGACGTGAAACCGGGACGTGGAGCCGCCGAGCTGGAACCCCGCAGGGTTGGTGCAGGAGCTGGAGCGGGGACTGGAGCGAAGCAGGTACGAAAACCGGAAGGCCCCCTGGATGGAGAAACGATGTCCAGCGGAGCCAAGTCAGGGACGGAAGTCTGCAACCACCCAGGACGGAACAAAGTGTCCTGCAGTGGTCCAGGACAAAGACAAGAGAGGGATGCTTCCAACTCCTGCAGCGACTCTCCAGTTGGGGATAAAAGGCCAGAAATGAGAGGAAAAAAAAAAGAAGCAGTCTGCTTGGGCCTTGTGTGGTTCCGTCATTCTGTCACGAGGGTGAAATTAAAATAAGACCCAAAATGCAAAACTGAAAAAAATAATGGATTTAATAAAAAGATGAAACAAATCCAAAAACACAGGGAACGAGGACCGAAATAAAACAGACGAGAAATGACAATGACGGAACAGGGAGTGAAGGAACACACAGGGCTAAATACAAGACTAACGAGACACAGGTGAGACAGATGAGGGCAGGGCAGGTAATCAGACAACAGGAAGTACAACCAAAGAAGACACAGGGATAACCCATTTCAAAATAAAACAGGAAATAAACTTAAACCATGACAACCGGAGCTGGAGGATTTACCTAGTGTACATGTTTTTAGTGGTAGGGGAAACCGGAACACCTGGAGGAAACCTACTCAGGCACAGGGAGAACATGCAAACTCCACTCAGAAAGACCCTGTTCCGAACGGGATTCAAACCCAGGACCTTCTTGCTGAGAAGCGAGAGTGCTATCCACTTAACACCACTGAGCTAGGGTATATAAACGATGTCCATCTAAATACAGTCTATGGGCTTTCCTTCTGGCGTCCACCCCCCGACCAGCACCACAGACCTTTACCACAGACCTTTACCACAGCTGCTGCATTTTGAACAATCAATTTAAACTGTACAAGGTCATGTAACTGTTTATTCCCCCCTGGCATCCATGTAAACTCGCTGACAGTCCGTATTATTTTGTCTGCACATTTGTTACTCATCTTGCAGCCAAACTCTTTGATGTTTTCGACATAAACTCATTCCCCACGGCACGTGTAAGCCACATCACCTAATTACCATTTCCCTTTCCGTGGCACCACCATCTCCAAATTGTCTTTTTTCTGAAAACCTGGTTATTAAAAAGTTGTTGCCGGGCGCAGACGTACTTCCATATGGCTGCACAGGTGTGAGGCGAGAACAGGCGAGGCATCTATCAAGACTGTTAGTTATTTTGGTTCTTCCCTGCCTCTTTGGAATTTGCGTGCAAGAGTGTATGTGCGCAAACAACCCATTTTTTTGGTCGCTCCCCACAATCAACGGGAACAAAACAGGGCCGTGCCTCTCCGAAAACACACAGAGACGCACAAAAATACATGCACGCCTACGCATCATAAACATAAAGAGAAGGAAAACCCTCATGGATTATTTGGTACAAGCTGTTACCAAAAAAATCATCTCGCTCTCTCCCCTTCCCAGCGCTGTCACCGGCGCATAATGAAGGCTAAAAATTTTATTCAGATTTATTAATTTGAAAATGAAGCATGCCTGTCGACAGAGGGACAGTTCTTCTCAATGTGTCATCTGCAAGCCACTCCGCTCTGACATCCGGATTCATTCTTCTTGTCGGATTTGACAGGCAGATTCTCCCGGAGCTCTGCAGAGAGGCGAGAAGGGAGCGCCCAGGGAGGCTTTTTTTCTTTTTTCCGACTTGGATAAAACACATCCCGACAAGGAACAGCCTCTTTATTAATGCAAATGAGAGGAGAAAAATTCCAGCAGCTCGCGCGGCTTGGCTCCTCCCGGGTGCCGTGCGTGGTGAGCTGTTTGTGTGTGTGTGTGTGTGTGTGTTATTTTGGGGGTGTTAATAAAAGCACTGTTTGGGAGAATAGGGCCTCCAGGACGAACTGTCAGGCTGCGGCTGTGACACTTCTACAATGTCCTTCCCAGGTGCTATTATACACTGCTGCTCAGTCCTATGTGGAAATGAAGTCAGAACCATTATTTATTGAGTTTGATTGGCAGGTTTTTAAAATAGAGATAGAAAAAATACAATAAAATGACTGTGGTAAGCGAAAAAAAGTACAAAAGTAATTGTAGAAATAATGCTGTATGCAATGCAAGTGGAGGGGGAGGTGCCTTTATGGCGTGTCCAAATGCTTGAATAAGAGGGCCACTTTAGCTCACCAACATTTTTCAGAGGCCGACAACACAAAACGGCTGTTCTGAGCTGTCTGTATTGGTTCACTTTTGACAGAGATGAAGTTGGCTGAATGACAAATGTGTACTCACCAGCTATATTAGTGCCATACAATCAAAAAAGAGTTGGCTGGATGACACTGTGAATATGTCCCTGCCATTTTACTTTGCCCCATACCCTCGTGCTGCTACATGTACAGGTGCATACAAACAACTATTTATGTATTGCACTAGAATATACAGTATTTTATATTTGCTTCTTTGTTTTGCTAAAGTTAGAGAGGTTATACTTGTTACACTTATCTTATGCTGTGTGCTCCTCATTCCTACTGTCTAACTGGAGATGCAACACTGAAATGTTCCCACCGTGACCGAATAAAGGATCTCTTCATCTTTATCCTATGATTTCCCACTAAAATGACACGGGGACCCGCATTTGGCCCTCAGACCTTAGTTTGGACATGCCTGCTCTATGCCTATCAGTTTTGGGGTTTTTTTAAAATCACATTTAGAAAATAAAATGTAACAATATTTTCCATAAATGAGCTTTCATCAGCAACCAGACATATTTAGATCTATATTTAATCAGTTTGAAATCTGATGAATAAATAAATATTTTGAGTTAGAGTGAGATCTACTGCTGATGTGTGACAACTGCCTGCTATGCATTTTTGTAAAGCTTTTATTATGTTTTGATGGTGTTTTTAACCTGCTGTATATCATCTTTCCTCCATAACTAATCTTTGTGTTTTTTATCGGTCACCTTTCTCTTTGTTTACCCAGCTCCTCTCTGCTCTCTCTGCCGCAGCAGTGGTCTGATGCGCTGCTGCTGCTGCTGTTGCTGCTGCTGCCTGGGTGAGCTCAGTGTTGTGGCTCTGGTCCTTTGGCATTTCTCTGTCTTCACCTGCTCTATGAGACTGATCCAGTGTGACAGGGTCGGCTCTCCAGCGCTCTCTGCTCCAGTCGGCCTTTTCTCCTCCTGCCCTTACACTGTTTCACCTCCAAAGCATCACCCCAACAACCTATCTCTATTTATCTATCTATCTATCTATTTGTTTGTCTGTGTGCCTATTCATCCTACACTACATTTGTCTAATATAGAAGAATCAAAGATAAGATGAACATTCCTAAGCTATCTATCTAATGTATCTATCTATCTGTCTGTCTGTTTGTTTATGTCTGTAGGGCTATTCAGCTTTTTACATGGCCTGGCTTTGTGCTCTAGACCAGAGAGTTTCAGGAAATGTGATCATAGTTGGATCATAAATCTCAGTTCAATAGATATTATTGAAAAAAGCAAGGTAATACACGCTTATTACACACAGCAAATCAAAGTGCTTAACAAAACCAGCGAAAAAACATGAAGAAACTGGATTTTTTTAACCTGGATTTGAACATTGTCAGAGTAGAAGCATGTTTCACATTTCCAGATTTTAACTGCATAAATCTGAAACACCTGAACCTCACGTTACAAATAGTATACATTGTTTTGTTGTGTGATCATTTCCATAGTTATGGACAAAATGTTCTTGACAACCACTATTTCTCTATCATTCTAACACACGTCCTGTAACTAGCTACAGAAGACAACACTGCACACAGCTAGATTGATATCACATTATGGAACAAATCTAACTATAATTAACTTGATTAAGTTGTCAGTCGTCAATTCTTGTTATGAAGACCTTTTCTTTTGCTCCACTGTGACTATGGAAATGATCACGTACGAATAGGTTTATGGGGTTGGACAAGAAAGGGTTGTGCCACATATCTGATCATTTTCAGTTTTTCATTAGCAATAAAGGTGGGTACTACATTCATGCATACACCTGACCCGAGGGATTTTATCTATTTACTATTTTGAATGTGCTGTGATCATTTATGATTTTAATGCCTTGTGTGGTTGTTATCTTATTCTGTTAAACACTTTGAGTTGCCTTGTGTATGTATTGTGCGATGCAAATAAACTTGCCTCGTCTTACATGTTAATATTGATTTCCGTTTTTTTCTCAATTTTTTTAGGACATGTTGGTTTGTACATGGACAAACACATTTTCATAGACCGCATTAGATAAACTTTTAGCAGCCTCCACATACTGTATTGGCTGCTATGATTGTTTCTAATGCAATTTAAGGGTTAGGGTTAGGATTCAGATCAGATTCACTTTGTTTGCCATTTGCAGTAAAACCACATTGGAATGCATGCGCAAAAGAGTGTGCACCAGACAAATACATACATAAAAAGTACAGGAAGCAATAGCCACTGTGAAACCGATCAACAAAAACAGTTTAAGTAACAAATGCAAGCTCAGTCAAGTGCTTTGTTCAAACTGATAACAGGTTGTGGAAAGAAGCAAAGAGTCAAAAGTCAAGAATGAATTGTTAAGCATTAGCAATAAGCAATACAAGTGAGACATGTTTTGACCAAATTAAAAAATGGCAAAACCAAGTACTTAAAATGTGTACAGTTGTTTTTGATACTGTTACAAACCGGGTGTGGCCAAGTCAATTCACTAATTAACAAATTAACAAATTATAATGATAATAATTAATTCTTCCACCAATTAATTTCTTCATTAATTGAATTTAACATCTGAAACTGAGAAAAGCCCCAGACAATTTGCAGTTTTAATTTTCACATTTAGTGGAACCACCCAGGGGTTTACATCCAACAAATGAGCTCTGGATTTAATAAGCCCTCCTGAAAAGACTTTTTTAATCTAAATGTTCTTCTGTCTTGTATTGATAAGTTTTCTCTGACCTCTGATTGAGCAGTGCAGCGGGCGAGTGGGGGTGTCGGGACGTCGGCCATATTGGACTGGTTTCCATGGCATTGGAGACAGATGTATGGGTCCAACTTGGTCCCTAACCCCTATATTCCCCCTGTAAAGCAGGGTTTCTCAAACTGGGGTCCAGGGGATGGAGCGACAGAGGGTCCTTGGGATACATCTTGGCCGAATAAGGGTTCCTCATTCTTCAGTGAACTAATTACTACATTCAAGCGATTCAGACACTCATAGACATTTGGGATGTAAAATAGTCCATTATTCTGCCAAAATGTAGAATGTATGTTTCTATTTTAATTATTGATCAAATTTAGACCTAGTGGATATTCTGTGCCTCAGCTTAATGTCTCCTCTGGGTCTTGCGCTCTCAGCTCCTATGAAGACGGCTCCTCAGATGGTATACTGTAAGCAGCAGAAACCCCCATAATTACAGTATGTTTTGGAGTTTGTGTGTGACGGATGTATGACGAGGACTATCTTTGGGTATTTTGGGTTGAGTGGGTAGGTTTATGGCTCAATGTTTTTTGTTAACTTTAAAGGACTTTTTGTCACATTGTTGTATGAAAAGTACCTTATGAATAAAAATGTATTGTTTGTTTGTTTGATTTATCCATTGCTTTAGTCCTGACTATGGGACTAAAGCAGCAGGAAGCCTGTCACTGTGCTCCTAACATGACAGAGATGTAGTTTGGTTTAACAGGATGTTATTTGCCCTGTGCCAAATTGTGTCCTTTGACCATGTCTCATCTTTCCCAGTGATGGTGCTGTCCGATCTTCAGAGAGGTTACATACAGTCTGCAGCCCTCAAGCCTCATAACCTCGAAGTACCAGTACTGTATCAACGATTCTCTCCCCCCGCTTCTTTCTCTCTCGTTCACGTCGGCTTTATCCCCCTGTCATCGTCCTACCCTCTTGTTTATGTCTGGTGTCAGTGGTGATGTGTTTCCCCCATATCTTATCACTCTAACAAGTGGGCTGCTGCTGTCAAAGAGAATGACTTTTTCTCTACTTCATTTTTAGAGGAGGCGAGACAATACATACACATAAAGATATACAGAGGGTTGTGTGTTCCTTACAGAAGGTAAGGAATGCACTGTCAACTAAAAACCCTTAGACATCAAAAAGCGCTCTTTAGTCTTTAGTCTTAGAGTCTTATAATTCTGATTTACTTGTGCCTTATGAATCTTTGATTGTCTTTGCTCCTCGGACCACAACCATCTTGCCGAAGTTGGCAGAAGCGGCTTTCTCCCATTATGTTCCTTGTATTTTCTATTTCTTATAATACATTTAGATTGTATTTAACTTTAATCAACTAAAACCTATACCAAAATAGACTAAGACACTTTTTCTTATGGAATCCTTAAGCGTTGCCGTCTGTAGGACTGATGGTAATATTACCTCGAGAAGGAGGTAAGGTAAGTACGACGTGGCAGACTACAGAAGCAGACAGGAACTTAACTTCAAGAACAAAAATAAGGTAAGTGCAAAGAGATCCAACAAAGATTGACCAAGAAGAAGATGGTAAAATCAGTCTGTAGAGCTGGATCTTTGTATTCTGCCTCCTCCAGGTGTCCTCAGCAGGCCCCACCTCAGGGGGGCAGGGGGGGAGGGAGCATGGGGGCAGTGTCACAGTGTGACATATATTTGTGTCCTGGATCTACAGCCTGTCCATTCCTTGGAACCAGAGCCCTCTCGCCATTTAGGCCTCCCCTGGTTTTTCCTTCTGGGGTTTTTATTTGTTGCTTGCCGTTACAGGAGGTTCTAAGGACGAGGTTGTTGATCCAGGACAAATTTCATGATATTTCTTAAAACTTATGAACATTGGTCATCTGCTCCTTGAGGACCCTCGGCTCCTATGTGTTTTATTGATTCTCTGATCTGTGTTGGTGAATTGACCACTTTGTGAAGCCCTCTGAGATGACAGCTGTTGTGATTTAGGGCCATACAAATCTAAATTTAATTATATTGATTGTATATGTAATGTATGAATTCACTACCTTATACATATAGAATCCTAATAAACTTTCCATTCATTCTTTTGACAAAGGAGGACTTTAAATGTTATTGTTATCCGTATCAAGATTGCACTTTTCCTTCAGCTGTAATGTTTGTGTGCTACAAGAGCTTTAAATGAGACTATAATCAAAGTGGAGATAAATTAGCAGCCAGCGTTGACTCAGCGTATTGTGTGTGGCCTATGGCGCTCTGCTGACCCTGAGCAGCCGGTGCAAGCAGAATGGACAAATGCCTGTTTTAATGCCTATCCAATATATACTGCATCTGCCCGTGAGATGGACCCACGCAATCAAGCCCCAATCCATTAGAGCGCCGTGTTTTTCCAAGACTGACGTGTTATTGTGCGCTTGTCTGGTCCGCTACTGGCCCCCGTTCAAGGCTAACCTTTCAGAGACGCCTGATTGTTGAGAGAAGGTTAAACAACACATTAACATGCATTAAAATATTAAATTATGGCTCCATTTAGTATATGAGGCAAAAACAACAACATAAAAAAGGCTTTTAAAATTATGAAGGCAATTGATAAAGTGGTGGGCAGAAGGCAGCGGCTCTGGGAGATAGTTTTCCAATGAGAGGAATGGAGCAGATCCGGGGGAATAAGGCCTTAGTTTATTACAGGGTTAATGAACTGGTGGGGGTCAAGTATCGGAGCCTGTGCAATTAAGGTGACTTTCCCCATAAGAGCTGAGACATGGAATACTATGGAAAAACTCCACATGAGATTTGTTTTACTGTGTGTGTCTTGGAGAATTATAAACATTTTGAAACAGGTGAGTTTCAAAATGTACAGTAATTTCCGGACGTGTGAACTGTTATTATTTTAATCAAAGTGTCTATGTTGCTGTCCAGCGGGAATACCATTTTCACTACATTTCTGTCCTCACGTGTTGGACAAAACATTATGTCCATCCATTTATTTCACTTTATCTGAGTCCAGTCACCCCAGACTCTTGATATAGCGTGATTGGAGAGTTTGAGAACTCCTGAACACTGTCAAATTCAGGGCCATCCAGGACGCATTCACACTTGTTAGTTTAGTTCACTTTTACTGAACAATGTCTGTTTCACTGTTTAAAGATGCAGACGCATTTTTTTTAAATATTGTGGGACAATTTCCCTAAACCCTAAAAGTAGTCAAGTTGTCATATGTTTTCAAATAGAAATGGAATTGACCAGATGCCTATAGTCTCGAAAAATGTATAAGGCACCAACTTCCTCGAGAAAAGAAAATGCTGGATGTTTGGTTTGGTGGAGAGACAGGGGGAGGGGGGAGTGGTTTCGAGTTGGTGCTACGGCTAAGCTAACAAAATTGCTTACTGCACCTTTAACTGGATCATGTCTGGTTCACTTTGGGCAAAATTTATTTATTTGTGGATGTAAAACCACCAAACAAGTGAACATGTGTCCACATGTGTTGGAGCGGCAGTCTGACCTTGAGAGACAGTAACTGGCTCGACAGGCTGATCAGAAAATGTGTCTCTGTGCTAGGGAGAAGGATGAGGGCTCTATAATGCAAGGCATCCTGGGTAACTCCAGACACCCTCTGCATGACACTATGGCTGCACAGAGGAGGAATCGAAGCAACAGGCTCCTATCACTGCGCTGCTGAATGGAACATTTCAAGAGATCCTTTGTTTCGTCATCTGTCAGACTGTACAACAAACCTGGATAAGTCTTCTGCTGCTGGACACCTGAATTTCTACTACGGGGATCAGTGAGGTGTCTATCTATCTATCTAGACACTTAAGTCAGTTTACATCTTTTGAAACAGCTCTGTACAGCATTTTTCACAAGTGAACCAGTCAGGGTCAGTTAAAGTGAACCGCAAGTTTGACAGCGCCTTAAGTCTCACATAATTGTGCAGCTGTAGTCCCTGGCTGAAGGGTGAGCGTCTGGTTCAGAATAATATGAATATGATTATTTCATGGTTAAATACATTTAGCTACGTTTTTAAAACACAAGACCATGCAAGTGTACATTAGGTGATCTTTCATGAGTCCATTTATTGATCCGATGGTTGATGAATGGTGGTTTCATACTGTAAGCATCACACATTGTGCTTGCTGGTCTCACATAGTTCTTTGGTCTGCAGAGTGTATTGACAGCAGGTGACCGGCCTGTAGTGCATCCTGTCTGTCGGTGAAATACAGCTGCTTCTGAGGGGCAGCGGTGACCAATTAACTAATCTGTCTGTTACAGTAGGGCACCGGCCGCACTCCACTTAAGGAAATGAAAGATTACAGACAGCGGCCCATTTCATAAGGAAGCAATCCCATCATGCATCTCTTTGCCACCTTGTACAGTACATCACATGACATGTTCTTTCAAACACAAATCTTGTCTGGTCCTTCTCAGGAGCCTCCACATTCTCTCAGCCCAACTCACTACCTTTCCTCTTTTGAATCAGACTTTGCACATTGGCTTTTTGATTATTATTTGCTTTTAATCAAGGGCTGAATTTAAGACTTACTTGTCCCATCACTGAGACTTAAAAATATTCTTTATTAAATGAAAAAGTGCAAAGTTATACTATTATACATCCACTCACTGGACTTTTGTGCAAAAAAGCAGTTAAATGGTTAAACATGTTAAACTACTAAAGCCAACTATATTACATTTCAAATATATAAAATCTTCTATTGGATTCCTCTACTATGCCAACCTTGAAAACAAAAAAAAAACATAAATTAACAGCTTTGTGTAACCCCATTAACTCTAAGGTGATTCCATTATATTTAAATTAAAAGTGGGAATGATTTGGGGTTTCCTCCTGCTTCTGAATTATAGAACAAAGACTATTTCAATTAATGAAGAAATTAATTAGCTGAAGAATTAATTAACATGAGTATGATTAGTTGCAGTTAACACACACTTTGGCTCCACCCCTGACTCCGAGGAGATCACACTGTTATTCATGTTTGACTTACCACATACAGGGGCAGTAAAGCACACGGAGAAACATGCAAACTCCAAGGTAAGTGTGCTCGCCGCTTGTGTGCTTACCACTTAAAGATAATGTCAGCAATTGTATTCACATTTTTAAAAGAATGCATATTTTTAGTATTTTAGTAAGTATTTATAAGTATTTTCCAACAATAATATATTCAAAAGTTGTCTTCCCCTTGGCCTGACTACGACCAGTAAGATTTTTTGGAGTAGAATAGTTGAACCATTGACTTGGAAAATCATTTCAACCAATCAGACATTCACTTGAACCACTATGCACAGCATGTTAAAGTTCTAATGTTTTGTTTCCATGGTTCCTGGAGAGTCGCAGTGAGACATGAGAGTCACTCCACTGTGACATTTGCCACTAGTGTCCCACACGTCAGCTACTGCTAATGTGCATGCTCTTACACTGTGCTTATGTGGACACGCAATTATATTGATTGGGCAAAAACTGGAAAACCACAATTGTTTCAGTTTATATCAGGGGCATTAAACTCATGTTGGTTGGGGCTATAAAAGCTAGCTGGGGGCTGAAAGTGTAAAAGTGTCTGAAGTTCATCTTTGAATCTGTGGGTATTTGTATATGCTTTTTTTTTACATTATGAAGGTATATACACAAAAGTATTACCTTAAATTAAGCTCAGTTTGAACTTTATTCTCTGGTAGATTTTTCTGAACCAAACGAGATCAGTTACTGTATGTTTGGACTGAACCAAAACTGGGTCAAATGATTGTCCAATGATTTATATTTCTAAATAAACATTCATAATGTTGGGTAGATACAATTTAAAATAAGATTAAGTATAAGTTTGTTTTCTTGAGGAAATTTTGCTTCAAAGAGAGGTGAAATACACAAAGGTAGGTCATGTTAACCTCACCATCGATGCTGCAAGTTAATAGTAATATTGTTTTTGACACCTGTGGTATGTCACTCTTATCAAAATCCTTCATTTGGCCTACTCACTGGTCTCTCCAAACAAGCTCTAAAGCAGCATTCAAAACGCTGCAGCTCAAGTCCTGACCAGAACCAGGAAGTATGATCATATTAGTCCAGTCCTCAGGTCTCCGCACTGGCTTCCTGTGGCTCAGAGAATAGACTTTAAAACAACTCTGCTTGTGTACAAGTCTCTCCATGGCCTCGCACCAAAGTACATCTGTGACAACTCAGACTCTGAGGAGCAAAGGGACTGGCCTCCTGCTGGTGCCCAGAGTCCGAACTAAGCATGGGGAGACTGATTTCAGATTCATGCAGTTAAAATCTGGAACAGTCTTTGTGAAAAAGTGAGACAGGCTTCTTCCCTGAAAATGTTCAAATCCAGGTTAAAAACATTTCAGTTTATCTGTGCGTATAACTGAGGAATTTTAGCTTTGCTCTTTTTAATGTACTGTTATTATTTACTTTCTTGTCTCTATCTTGTTTTGTTCAGAACTCCTTGTGTATGAATTGTGCTATACAAATAAACTTGCCTTTCCTTGACATTTCAGAGAAGAATGTGGCACCAACATCCACCAGAAAAGTGCAACTTGACATTTGGAAGCATTGCAAAAACTATTCCAGCATGACACCAGTTCTCCCGGTGAGATCAGTGTAATCCTCTGATTCACAGTGCATAGATTTTCTCCGCTCGATGCACGGCCCGCAGTCGCAGCATATATTTAGCTTCCTAAACGCCGCGCTAATGTAAAGGAGCAGATGTTTTGGAGGGGTACGGATGTTGCAGTAACACGCAGCCCCCTCAGGTATTCTCATTATTCCACCGGTGAGCAGATGGCACGCAAACTTAGCACACTTAGCATTATCCATCATACATATTCCTCCGCACATTTACATACAGGACTGATCCACCTGAGGTTTAGAGGCAGCGGCTGACATGTCACCGCAACCCAATCTCCAACTCAAATATGCTAATGGTCCCGGAGCCAGCCCCAGTGGAGAGCCCTGCTGCTGAGTTGGAAAGTCTTCCAAATGCACAAAGAGCCTAATGAAGGAGGGATGTGGACTTCTGAGGTTAGACTTTGTTCTCATTGATATTCAGGAGGAAAGAACACAAGGAACACGTAGAGAGAGTTTTTATGTTTTGTTATGTTTGCGTCCAGATGTTGAACAAGTTATGACTTAAAATAGACTTGAAGGTGTACATAATAAACACACTTTAATTACCTTTAGCGGTTAAATTGAAATGAAACAGTCTGCTATACAATCTATGACACCTGTGGATCAGATCTTTTAAACATGATCACTGATATGATTAGCATGCTGTCTGGAATGAACTGAATACATAAAAAGTAACACATTGCTCACTGATGAATAGAAAAACCATCATAAAAAAGGCTTAAATGTGTGTGAATAGGGGAATCTGGCGGCCTCTGCTTAGACGGCTGCCCATGCGAATGGTAACAGATAAAGCAAAAGAAAATGGATGGATGAATGAAATATGAATACGTTAATAAAATAAACTCAGCACTTAGAGCCCTTAACCATTTGTTTCAACATTGATAAGAGAAATGATCTTAAAACTACTTAACCCTAACCCAATTAGAAAACATGTTGTATTTCACGCACAGAACGAGTAAGAAAGAGCCCTGTGAGCCACTAATATTCTTTTTTGTGTGTTAACTGTTGATTCTCTGATGTGTGTTGGTGATTTTCTTTCTCTGAGATGGCTACTGTTGTGATTTAGGGCTATACAAGAATAAATGGTATTGTATTGTATTATAATTGATGCTTTGGGGTGAAAGCTGATTGGCTGAGGGAGGGTGGTCCTCTCTTTTTCACTCTCCTGTCTGTTTACATAGTTTCATTTTTTTTTGCAGACTTTGCAACCAGGAACCACTGATCGAGATATTTCTAGACTTTGTGGCACCACCTGCATGGGAAAGCCAGATCCCGTCAGATCTCCTAACTTGTAATTATGTGAATTGTTAATTGAAGATAAATTTTAGAATCATGTGTAATTTATTTGCTACATTAATATAAGGAATCAAATCATGACCCTAAAATCCAAAATTGAATTGAGGATTTGGAGACTCATCACACAGCTAATATTTGGTTGAGTCAGGATGGGTCAAATGCAGAGGATGAATTGTCTTTTTCCTTACAGACATGGCAGAATGTTGAGACAAGGCTGTTGGTAGTTTTGTCCCCTGTTAGCACCGTCTCCCCCCCTCCCTCTCGTGTTTTTGGGAGCAGTGAAGCAGCTCTGGGCCTGGAGGACACTTTTCAGCCTGGACACACACTGCACTGGAGTGGCCCTGCTTCACTGAGCTGCACGGGTCAGCGGCTCTACACGAAGCACCCAGCCAAAAGCAGCCGAGCGAGAGCCAGACATACCTGGAACATGGGCAGACAGCGCTTAGGTCAACTCTAATGCAAGATGACGCATTGATACAAATGTGTAACTGTGCTTTGGAATAGAACAGGAGATGTGAAATGTATCAGCGGCAATATGGAGCGTGTGGTTGATTTTAACAATAGAAATTGGGATGCAAATGTTGAAATCAGTGCACGCGCAAAACTGTATTTTTAATGTGCAATAAAGAAAGCTGAAATCCAGTGGTTCCCAACCTTTTTTCTGATGAGTAACCCCCAAGTCTTGTGTTAGACCCCACAATGCATCTGCCAGACATCCTATTACTATTCATTGCCAATTATTTCATGATCTTCCACCGTCATATGGAAATTAAACGTTAAAAAAACTCTCAACCTTTTAATTCTGACATCAGTCCAAGTACTAAGTGCTTGCGTATTTATTCTGAATGTATTTTGGCACTTCATATATTTACTCTTCATTGATTTAAAATCTTTTATGTGATTGGATCTATGGCTTCTTTGGCACACAACTTCTCTTCCTATTTAAATAGTGATAACTAATTGAATCAAACTGCATTCAGGTACATTATTCATTTTGGTATTTACCTTGCAAAGCTCAAAGGAACACATTGTGGTATATGATTGAGTAATTTTGTTTAAAAAATACAATGATATTTTAACTATTTAAAACTAAAGAAACTTAGCGATTTGTTTTACTTTACACTTCTCTAAGTTTTTAAGATCCCCTGCAAAAATTGAGCTGACAAGTGTCGTAGATTGATGTTTTTTTTTCACGCTTTAGTCTTTCTGTAAATCAACATATTGTAACTGTATGCTAGTGTTCAGAATAGTGACACAACAACTTTTTAGCCACTGCACTTGGTAAGGGATTTTGAAAAGCTCTTTTTTGGAGAAAAACGTGCAATTTATTTCACAAATAGAAGCCGACAATATATTTTAACGTTATTGCCGAGTTCTGATATAGACTTAATCTCCCCAAAACTGTTCCGGACATTTGACATTTGTTCATATCGTATATTTTAGAATCAATGCTCTATTGTTACTCAATCGCGCAAAAGTTAATTGAGTTTTGATCCGTAGCCGTGAAAAACTATGCCCTGGCAGACTCACTCACTCACACACACAGACTCATACTAGGAAATGTCAATCAATCAATCAATCAAATTTTATTTATAAAGCGCTTTTCATACAAAAAGTGTAACACAAAGTGCTTTACAGTTTAGTTAAAAACAATCCAACATGCCCAGCCCTAAACCCTCCTCCCCACAGACCCCCCAAAAACACATTTATAATTATATATACAATACACACACCACACACACACACACACACACACACACACACACACACACACACACACACACACACACACACACACACACACACACACACACACACACACACACACACACACACACACACACACACACACACACACACACACATATACACAAGTATAAAGTCATATCAGGTAAAATAGGTAAAACAATAAAAAGAAATGGGGCTGGGAGCAGATGTAACCGGCTGAAGAAGCGTCATCCAAGGAGCCATCTGCACCAGGAGCAGAGAGCCGGCTGCAGCCACAGGCAACGACACAGGACCCAGAGGAGAGAGGGGCCCCAGACCCCACCAGGCCCAGGACTCAGACCCCATAGGACCCAGAGGAGAGAGGAGGCCCCAGACCCCCACCGGATCCAAGAGCCAGTCCCCCGAAGCCACAGCAGACCCCAGCCCTCAGTGCAGAGGGCTCCTCCAGAGGAAACACTGGGGACACTAAAACAATACAATAATACAATAGAAAGCAGAACAATAGAATGTGAAAATAAAAAGAAAAATGGCAGCTGCCTAATATAATAACAATAGTAAATGGGTAGATACAATAAATAATTAAAAATAGTAAATAATAAAAATAAATAAAAATATAATCCGTCTAAAAACATAAATAGATGTACTAAAAAGCAATAATAGATAATAAATACTAATCAAAAGCTGCTCTAAAAAGGTGCGTCTTGAGCCTACTCTTAAAAATATGAACGTTCTCTGCGGCCCTGAGCTCCTCCGGCAGACTGTTCCAGAGACGGGGGCCGTAGTGCTGGAAAGATGCCTCGCCGTGAGTGTGTGTCCTGACTTTGGGGATGGTTAGGAGTCTGCTGCCGGAGGAGCGCAGGGGCCGGGAAGGCTCATAGGATAAAAGCAAATCTGAAAGATAAGAAGGCCCAAGACCATTAAGACATTTAAAGACCATTAAAAGAACCTTAAAATCGATCCTGAAACACACGGGGAGCCAATGCAGCGATTTTAAAACCGGTGTAATGTGGTCCCGCCCCCTGGTCTTAGTCAGGACACGTGCGGCCGAGTTTTGAAGTAATTGTAAACCTGAAATGTTCTTTTTGGGAAGACCAGAGAGCAGGGCATTACAGTAGTCAATGCGACTGGTGATAAAAGCATGCATCAGCGTCTCCGTGTTGGCCCGAGAGAGAATGGGGCGGACTCTGGCGATGTTCTTTAAATGATAAAAACCTATTTTTGTGATGTTCTTGATGTGAGGAATAAAAGTCAGCTCAGAGTCAAAGATTACGCCCAGGTTTTTCACTTGTGATGATGGATTAAAAGAGTGTGATTGGAGTTTCGGTAAAAGTTTCTCTCTCTGGGCCTCAGGGCCGATGACTAAAACCTCAGTTTTGTCCTGGTTGAGCTGGAGAAAGTTTTCTGCCATCCAGGATTTCAGGTCTAAAATGCAGTTAAAAAGAGCATCCATTGGCCTGGTGTCATCAGGAGACATGGAGATGTACAGCTGTGTATCATCTGCATAACTGTGGAAGTCAATTCCATGTCTCCTGATGACACCGCCAAGAGGGAGCATGTACAGGTTAAAAAGGACTGGACCTAAAATGGAACCCTGGGGCACACCACATGTGATTTTATGGACCTGAGAGGAGCAGGTATCCAAACTTACCATGAAGGATCTGTCTGTTAAATAGGAAGTGAACCATTTGTGGACAGCACCAGAGAGGCCGAGGTGTTTCAGGCGGGATAAAAGAATGGTGTGGTCTACTGTATCAAAGGCAGCGCTTAGATCCAGTAGAACCAACACGGTCACCTTTTTAGAATCATAATTTAGTCTAAAATCATTTAAAATCTTTAAAAGAGCAGTCTCTGTGCTGTGGTTCACCCTAAATCCTGATTGAAATTTCTCTAAAATTTGCTGCTGATCTAAAAAGGCATTGAGCTGGGTAAAAACAAGTTTTTCTAAAATTTTGCTTAAAAATGGTAAGTTGGATACCGGTCTGTAGTTGTTAAAATCATTAAAATCCAAATTGCTCTTCTTCAGAAGGGGCCTCACCACAGCCGCTTTGAAGGCTGCAGGAAAGACCCCAGTCTGAAGAGAGCAATTCATCAGGTTTAAAAGCTCCTCTCTAAAAGATTCATAAAATGACTTAAAAAATGGAGTGGGGACTGGATCTAAAAGACATGTGGTGGGCCTCACTGAGGAGAAAACTTTATCAAGCATCTCAGCATCAACCAGGACAAAACTGTCCAGTGTTTCCTCTGGTGAAGACAAACAATCAGATGTGTTAAAAACAGTTGTGGCAAATGTGGCTGAAGTGTCTTGCCTAAAGACACAGCAACAGTATGACACTCTAGCCTCAGCCACACCTGGTGTTCGGAGCAGTTTCCCATCCCAGTACTAACCAGTCCTTGCTCTGCTTAGCTGTTTGGGTCTGGCAATATTAGGTATTGACATGAATGGAAATATACTTAATGTTGATATGTATATTGATAATAAATAACATCTGTACTTCTTCATGTATGCATATGATTAATATTTATGACCATTGACCGTCCATGGTATTGTATTGTGTAAGCTTATATAGACTATAGCTCTATCTTTTCTCATTGCTACGGATGTAAATAAATAAAACTGAACATGCAATAATTCAGTATGCTGCACTTAAACACATTTTTGAACGCATTCCCATCATCCTTCCCCTGCACCGCGGCTTGAGAATCACTGCTGCTGCCTGTATCCAGTGTGTGGTTATGGCACAGGGTCCGTGGGGGTCAAATGGGGGTTGGCCTTAACGCTCTCCCCCAACGGCTGCATTATTTATTATTCTCCCCCTTTTGCTACATCCATCTCCTCTCCATCCTTTACCCATTCACACAAAGCAGTGATGGACTGTTCACGAGAGGCGCCTGCAGGTGGGGCTAAGTGCGCTTCTACCTCCACCCCCCCATCTCCCCCCTCCACATGATGAGGCTTACGTGGGCGTGGTCTTCGCGCTGTGGCTGAGCGTGTGGACCGCGTTGCTCTCTCCTGCACCACTCTACTCCACTCCCGGTGACAAAAGCCAGATGATGGAGACAGCGCGTTGATTGGCGCATAGACACTTGAATGGTCTGCGAAAGATTCTTATTTGTGTGTTTTTTTTCCCCTGCGCAGCACACTTGCCTCTCTCTTTCTGTTGGAAGCTGTTTTACGCACTCCAGCTCAGAGCGTCACTTCAGATTACAGCTACTAAAAAAAAAGAAGACAGAAAGAAAGAAAAAGCTACATCAATTTTGACAACAAAACCCCTGGTGAAGGAAAGGGGACATTTTGTCATTCTTTCTTATTTCATTTTTTTTTCTCTCGGATTTTTCCCCATCACTTGCGGGAGAGCGGAGAGGCGATGGACGAGCAAGCCAGGCTGATGCACTCTCACGCCGGGGTGGGCATGACAGGGCACCCCGGGCTCCACATGCAAGACAGCGCTGGAGCGGACGGAGACGGGAGGAAACAGGACATCGGAGACATTTTACAGCAGATTATGACCATCACGGACCAGAGCTTGGACGAGGCTCAAGCCAGGTAAAGAGACAGACAGACGCCAGTGTGTGAAAGACGCGCCAAAATGTACGCGTGCCATTCGTCTACGGCTGACGTTCTAAAAGGCTTGTGTGTTTGCATTGTGTGTGGAGCTGCTCTGTACTTAGCCACACATGCTGTAAACTTTTGTGAATAGTAATAGTAATAATAAAATCAGGAATAATACGATATAAATAATTTTAAACACCGCGACAGTAGCATGGGACAATACAGGAACTTGATCTCTTGAATCGCGATTTTCATGTTGAAATAAATTCGAATTACGATAAAATTAAAATAATGAACAATAATGATAACAATAATAATAACGACTTTAAATATTAGGTTAATTTATACAATAAATCTTATGTTCAAACACCTACTGCAGTGTCGGTCCAGCACGAATCTTGCTTTTCATATAATAATAATAATATCTTTGTTGCAAGTCGCACCTGGTGTTCTCAGCAGTCTCCCATCACAGTACTAACCAGTTCCTGCTCTGCTTCGCTGTTTAGCTCTGGCGATATCAGAATATCGCCAAAGCTAAACAGCGAATGACAATAACCTTTAATCTGCTATGTATCTGAAATTAAATTACTTCTATAACATTTGCACTTCTTTATGTACTTGTTTGCATATCATTAATATTGTTAGTAACCACCCATAGTAATGTATTGTATAAGCTCCAATGGGCTAAAATTCTATCTATTTTTAATTAATTCTAATCTAATAGTTAATAATATTATCTTGGTTGGCAATATCACAAAACACACATGGGAAATGAATAATGGAATAAACAGTTAATAATAATTAGTAATATTAGTCATATTTATTGTCCCTTCCCTAGTGTTTATAATGCATATGTTAATTACTATTACTATTATTTAACTAAACATAATGCTGTGTTAATGGACAGAAGGTTGGAAGGACAGATACATTTTGAATCTTTAATTTGAAGTGTGATTTTGCGTTGAATCCGAAAGCAACTTATTCACCGTGATAAATTATTCATACGTTTGCAATTCAGAAGGAATTCATTAGAGCGAGAAACACATGTAGCTTTCTGCAGGTCTGAATAGAGAGAGTCTAATATACAGCTGGGGCATAATAAGTGATATAGTAAAAAGGAGAAATAGCACAAGTGCATTAGTGTTTTAATATGTGTTTTAGTACCAAAAGCTGAGTTCATAAGATCAAACGATTTAACTATATAACATTGTTTTTTATGAGTGTATGGTGTGTGTAATTCTTGAAGTAAAGCTGCCATACTGTACAGTGATAATTTTCTTGTGTTGCATTACTCACTACTACTATGAAAAAAACGATTATAAAAAGTATAAATTGTGGGTATTACCAAAACAATGACAACCAATGACTTTCAATGACAAATGTATACAGTACATATACAGTATATAAAGTACATTTTACTGTGTATTGCAGTTTTACTTATTACAGTGTTTGCCTTCTTACAGGAAACATGCTTTGAACTGTCACCGAATGAAGCCTGCTCTTTTCAACGTTTTGTGCGAAATCAAAGAAAAAACAGGTAAGTTCTCCTTTTCATTACTGTCAGCTGTTAAGCTTTCTATGATTCGCTTTAACCTGGCACATTTCACATTACGGTATTATCCTTCGAATAACGCTCAAAGTCGCTAATTTCAACCAGAAAGCTATAATTATTTTATGCCATAGAAAAATTTCAAAGCATTTTTTTTTCTCACGCAGCACAATCGTTGCATAAATTTCTCCTTGACGTGTGTTTCCTCTTCCGTCTCAAGTCGCTCGAATTCTTTCACAATATGGAAACTGTGGATAATTTCCTCAAAAATGAAGATGATCAATTATGGTGTCAAAAGAAGAATACGGTTATATGAGGCTATTGTGGCGGGCTGGTTTCCCCTCGTGAAGGCTTCTTCCTCCGGTGTGTGACCGTCCAGAACACACACACTTTTGAGACTTGTTTTGGCTGGAGCTGAGGAAAGAGAGCGAGAGGTTATCGATGTAGTTTAGGGCTGCACGATGACGCAAACATGTATAAATTGGCCAAAATTGTGTTTTTTGGGAGAATTTTAGCTGCAGTTTTAAACACATTTAAAAACATTATTGATAGTTTTTGTGAAGCTGCAAATATATAGTTCTGGTATAAATCCAATCCTAACTCCAATTTCAAATTTGTGATTTTTCCCCCCAGTATTATTACCTGTTCAAATGAGAAGCAATTTTTGATAACTTTTGATTGTTTTTGGATTGATTAATGTCTGATTTTCTGTACTTTTGATATCGCTAAAACTACAAGAGCATAAATATTGCAGAGAATACTAAAACTTGAGGAAATCTTTTAAACCTAAAATGCACAACATTTCAAAAAATATAGTTTAAATTCCAACAATAAATTCCCTTAAATAAGCTACTCTCTGTTAAAAAAGGTAAAATCTAAAAATCAAAGCCAATCAAGCCCATCATTTCTTGCTATAACTTTGTGCAGTGTGGATTAGACTTTTTTTCTTTTGTGATATTTGGTTCAATCTTGCAGTCCGAAAAGTGTGTTATTTCACTGGACATACAATGAGACTAATCTAGCTTTAGGGATTTCATGTAAGGCACAGATTATATTGCAGCGGTGATAGAACGTGTGTTGTGTACTCTGGTTTTGGGTTAGTTTGATCTGAATCATACTGTCATTTCTATTCATCAATGAACGTCTTGGGTTAGTTTTTGTTTGACCTTTGTTGTAAAGCAGCATCATTTTCCTTGCCAGTCTATAGTCGTTTGTAGTTCAGAATTTGAAAGAATAAATGTTATTTTTTTTACCCCGGAATGGCCTTGAATCAATGTCGGTCTTGTTTAATTTTTGACATCGAAACTTCAAATTTGTTTTAATTTGACTTAATAGGAAATACAAAGCCATTAATGACCGTTATTGTTGAAACACATTGTGATAAAACATTCAGGCATTACTCAATAGGTCATGGTTGAATTTTGACCAAAAATACAAATTTCAATGTCAGAATGAGATGAATGGGACCTGTCATTTTGAATAGACTTGTATATCTTATGCTTTAATCGCTTGTGGATATTGACAATGTATTATTTTTTTATATGTAGAGATTGTATGAAATCTCAGGCTGATCTTAAGCCCCAGCAAATGTGTTTAACAGATACCAATTTGTCTCCATGATCTCCTTTGCATGTGGGGTTTGTGAGCTCTTGTCTCCCCCCAATGCAAGGATTCGAAGCAACATCAATGCGTCAGGAATTAAACAAGAGTAAAAGCAGAGGGGAAAAAAGTATTGGCTGTTATGAAAGTGTAGATGAATTGTGTCATGTCGTCACTGTTTGTGCACTAAACGATGTTGTAAATTTTTAGCCTTCTCAGTAACGCACTGAGAGTTGTAATTAAAATGCTCAGATTTTGGGTCGTAATACACAACTACTGTATGTGTACTGCATTTCTCACACCCTTGTTCTGACCCTCCCTGTTTCTACGGCCACTATTCTTATTTTCAAAGCAGTTTATTTGATTAAGTTGCTTCAGATCACGACTGAGATTTAAGTCTTTGAAGTAATGATGGATGTCACAAGTAAATAATCTATGTATATATGGCATTTCAGAGCTCATTTAAAGCGCAAGTCATCAGTGATATTCCTTACTATACAAACATTTGCTTTGAATCTACTCCAAACCAATTTCAAATAACATTAAAATATAAATATAAAATGTTAGATATTCTTTCCTACGAAGAGAAGTGCAAAATTGACGGTATAGTTTTATATATAGTTGTTTTTATTTTGTACTGTACGTCCTTATGTTTTATTCATCTACTTCTCTGCACTGTTTTTATATACATCTGAAATGAAATGAAAATGAAACTCTTGTCTCTGTGCAACACTTTGGAAACTTGTTTTTATAAAATGTGCTATATAACTAAGGTGAGTTGGATTGGATCGGATGCTAGAATATGTTATTTTGGATTAGTTTTGGAAATGATCAAAATCTTTCTAAAACTGCTCAAGAAATGTAAAAGGTTTCCTTGGTTCTGTAATTATGGTATCTGGTTTCGATACTGGTTTGAGAATCGAATCACAGCTGCTTGACATTTGGACATTAACTCAGGAGTATTTGTGCGTTTCTTTGTATTTTATTTTCTTAAATCTTGCACGGGGGAGACTCAGGAGTGCTCTGGGTTCACTCAGAGTTCGGCGGCTCTCACACAAAGTGCCTGGGCCTTTTTCCTGCTCTGCAAACTCTGTCCACAATTTGTGAAGCGTGTGCGTGTTCTTTCTGAAAATCAAAAATAATTACCGTCAAATCCTAAGTGTTTGAAGCGTCTTAATCTTCATCTGGATTCAAGCACTTTAACTGGTCTCAAACGGGAGAACAAAAAAAAATACTTTAATGCTAATTGTGACTTGGAATCCTACTTATCCTGACATAAGAGAAAAGCCCTTGTTCCATTGTCACTTCTTGTTGACAATCAAAACCAAATAAACAAATTTTGTCTGTGATTTTAAAGTATATCTTTCATTTGGAACAGAACAGATCAGACCAACAAAATTTGGGAACAGAAGTTGAATCAAGTTGTTTTTCATCATGACTTGATCAATCAATCAATCAATATTTATTTGTAGGCTTACCATAGCGCTGTACAGACAAGTACAGCAATTCAAAATAAAAATATAAAAATGTACTGTACATATAAAACTACATCTTTTTTTTTTTTTTTTTCAGCGTATTTAGGTATAACTCAAAAGGTCACTTGGTTGAATCTTTTACAAAAATATAAATTTCAACGTTCAATAGACAAGTATATCTAACGCTTTGATTGCTTGTGGATATTGACATTGATGTTACAAGGTGTAAAAAAAAACAAAAACAAAAAAACAATCCAATGGGACAAGCAAATATGACTTCTTTCTAGCGCGAAATTATCCAAGTGAAATTTTCTGTTTCTCTTAACAAAATACAAACATAAATAAGCATTTACCTATTCAGGCCAATTTTTCAAAAAATGTTTACAGTATAATGATAAAGCAAAGGAAGGTTTCTCACCCATCATCTGTACTTCTTAGCAAGTTTTCCCAGTATAATGATACTTACGCTGTATGACTCAAGATAAGAGTACCTTTATTCTTCCCACTCTAGGGAAAGGTCAGTGTAGCGAGAGCAGTGGGAAAAATACACAAAGTACTCAAACCAAGATGAACACTGTAAAATATTGCAAAAATACACTTTTATCACCATGTCAAAATCCTGAACTAATTTGAAATGTGTAAAACTTAAGCAGCTGAGGTCCAACATGTATTCGTTCAGTTTTGGGCTTGATCAAATCCAGACCATGAAGATAAATACAAAACGCTATATACGACGTGCCATTATTATTTCTAAGCCTTTATTTATTTTTTTTCTTTTGCTCCTTTTCGTGCGTTTGTTGCTTGGGCCTTCACTCCTCCAGAGGTTTGCATTACGGCGTGTTTACATACAGACGTGTGACAGACATGACAGCGCCGGCGGGACACAATGGCCCGTGTTGATCCTGGACTTGAACTTTTGGCCTCCGGAGTGTGTATTTTTACTGGGGATGAAAAGTGGGATGAAAACCTCTGTATAAACAACCTCACAGACGCACAGGAAGGAGCGCTTGATTTAAGGTCTGGGGCGCTCCTCTGTACCTGCTCCGCTCCAAACACACTTCAAAGGAAAGGCATTTTTCACGTCTCTGAGAAAAGCCGGGATTCCAATCGAAAGACAGGGGCGGATATGTTTTAAAATTGGACTTGTGGAAAAGTTTTGAAGCAGATTAAGTCCAAGTATTAGATAAATAGATAGTTCGATAGATACTTTATTGATCCTCTGTAAGAGAAGTTCTTGTTTTCAGCAGCAGAAACTAATCTGTCCATACAAACAAATACATATTTATAAAAAGTTACTACACTGCAAAAATGTTTGCCTTTTTTTCTAAAACGTTTTTAGATGTAAGTAAGTAAGTAAGTTTTTTATTTATATACCGCCTTTTCACTGCAGATCTGAGTCTCAAAGCGGTTTACAATTGTTAATTTTGGGCATTTGTCTCTCACTCCACACAGAGATGGGAGCGGGGTCGCCAGTACAGGAAGCGCATGCCAGAACTATTGGACATATTTTTAGTGGTAGGGGAAACCGGAGTACCCGGAGGAAACCTACGCAGACACGGGGAGAACATGCAAACTCCACTCAGAAAGGCCCTGGTCCGACCGGGATTCGAACCCAGGACCTTCTTGCTGAGAGGCAAGAGTGCTATCCACTCAGCCACCGTGCCGCCCACGTGGCTGAGATGTTTCTTGTATCCTTTTAAAAACACGATAATTTTGCTTTTCCCCCAATTTGGAGCTGAAGGAATAAAGGACCTCTTAGTTATTAAGCAAATTCATAATAAAAACTTCAGTTCCACTGCTTTTTGTTTTTTGAGTGCTCCCTGAATTCATAGTGTTCTATTGTGCACTGCAACACTGACATTATCCCAAAATTAGGACAAATAAATGTTATCAAATTTTATCTTACTTGAATCTAGGGCTGGGCGATTAATCGATTTTAATCATTAATTCGAGTTTTACGTTTAGGGCGATTTCTTTTTTTAAAAATTCGATTTTTATTTTCTCCAGCGCAGAACTACAGCGCTAACGCGCTAACCGCGGGTCTATGGTGTTGAGCAGTCATTTTGAAGCTAACCTAATGCTAACAGTCTCCCTCTGGCCTGATGCTCGCTCTCACAGTTGGTGCTGTTGCAATAACACTTCAAACGTTCAAGAATCAGACTTTATTTAAATCGCCAGAACACACACACACACGCACGCAAGCTCCGGTCGCTATGTTCGTACGCCATGTTCGTACGCCACATCTTTCACGCTCTCTCACGCTCGTTATTCCAAAGCGCACTCTCGTGTCCGTGGCGCGCACACACTCGTGTCCCACTGAGCCGCTGCACTTTGGGGAAAGACACGTCTCACACATTGCTCTCATTGCTCTGATACAAACAACGTGTTCCCCGCTGTCTGTTAGCTACAGTAGCTGCTACAGTAGCTGTTAGCTACAGCATCAGAATGTAAACAGGAAGCTCGCACAATGCGGGAGTCACTGAAGTTAGTATTAGCGCCACCAGCTGGACCGAGCGTTGTACTACAGCACAGTTACTCAGGCACAGTTGAAAGAACAAGCATGAAAACCCGAGGAGGCTTTTGGAAAAGACTGTCTGTTACAACATTTCTATTTTGAGTAATCAGTTTTAAAAATGTGATATTTCATGTAAATAATGCATGTGTTTAATAGGATTGATATATTTCCGATGGGCCTTGTTTGTGTGATTTAAGTTATTTTGAAGGTGCATAGTGTCATTGTAAGTGAAGTTATTATAAAACTGTTAAGCTACATTTTCACTGTTTACAATGGCAGAGCCATCTCGTTTACAAGCATGTTTTAAGGCTTAATTCCTGTTACACTTATGCTCCATGGGGATTTAGATTAAACTGCATAAAGGAAAATGTATTTCTTTGTCAGTTGTAGTTTGTTTTTAAATAGAAAAAAATAAATCGATTAAAATCGAAAATCGGATTTGGTGTGAAAAAATCGGAGATTTTTTTTTTTTGCCATATCGCCCAGCCCTACTTGAATCATAGAAAGTATAAACAGTAATTAGTAATGGCCTTCTCTTGTTTTTCTCCTGCTTTGTTTGTACTAGTAACTTTCAAAGAAGACTGTAAATTTTGACGGCATTACAATCGGACCAGACTGTGTGTCACAAGATAAAACAATTGAGGACCCAAAAGCAGAATTGCAAAATAATGCAATTTACTAAATGCCACAAGGAAAAGAAATCCAAAAGTAAAAACTGAATCCAGGGACAAGACACTGGACCAAAAACAAGAGGTTAGGAGCACAGGCACTAAATACACTCAGAGAGACACAGGTAGAACGTCAGGGTGGAGCAAACAGTTGAAGGGACAGTACAACTCAAACAACAAGAGAAAGATAAGTATTGAAAATTGTCTGTCCCTTCATGTTACATCAAAATAAAATAAATAAGCGGTGCCAAAATGTCTTGCTAAATCTTCTGTGTATGATTGATTAAGAAAAAAAAACAATAGACAAAGTAAGTAAATAAATGGAGAAAAGGAGACTGAGGCAGTAATGGTGACTTTTATGCAGAAGCTGGGGTACTTAACTTTCAAACCAAGTCGTTGTATCGGACCGTTGTGGTAAAGAGGGAGCTGAGCCGAAAGGCAAAGCTCTGGATTTACCGGTCAATCTTCGTTCCCTCCCTCACCTATGGTCATGAGCTTTGGGTAATGACCGAAAGAACGAGATCGCGGATACAAGCGGTCGAAATGAGCTTCCTCCGCAGAGTGGCTGGGCGCTCCCTTAGAGATAGGGTGAGGAGCTCAGTCACACGGGAGGAGCTCAGAGTAGAGCCGCTGCTTCTCCACGTCGAGAGAAACCAGTTGAGGTGGCTCGGGCATCTGTTCCGGATGCCTCCTGGACGCCTCCCTGGGGAGGTGTTCCGGGCACGTCCCACCGGGAGGAGACCCCGGGGAAGACCCAGGACACGCTGGAGGGACTATGTCTCCCTGAGCTGAAGGAAGTGTGTGTGGATAGGGAAGTCTGGGCGACTGCTGCCCACCCGTTGCAACCCGGCAACGGATGAAGTGGAAGAACAATGGATGGATCAAAAATATAACCACAGTTTGATTGTAGTAGTTTTCACTTGCATGTAGTGGTTGGGATCTCTGTTGGGATATTATTTAGATCAGTTGTTTTGATAGAAATGTGTAAAAGAGAGGGCCACTCACACTCAGCCAATCAGCCCAAAGCGTCAAATAGTGACTCACAGGGCTCTTTCTTAATGTTTGAATTTTATTACATGTATATAATTAGATAAAAATAGTATCTTGTGGTCCACTTTGTTCAGAGTTTACTTTTACAACTCCTTCTCACCTGTTTTGTTGGGACAAGCACAAAGTATTATTGATTAAAAAAGAAGGTTAGGTACCCCAGATTTACAATTCTTTATTAAGAAATGTCAAAGCGCGGTGTGAGCAAGTCATTATTCACATATTTCCCAGATATTTAGAGTAATATACTGCTGCAACTTGCAATAACATAAAATAAAAGGCCTCTGAATGAATAAGAACAGCCCAGCTTTACCCTGTTGAGTTGAGATAATTTGCGAACGTTCAACTTGCTACTTGATTTTGTTCTCGCCTCTCGCCGGCTCCAGTCATTACCTCCTCACCACCATTCCAGTGCGCACTTAACCGTCACTCGCTCATTCTCAATATATCAATTATCATGTCACTGCTCAACCCAAATGTTTGCTATTTATGTGTCTAATAGAGCTGCCTGTGCAAAGCGATATGTATATTTGGAAGGCGGTTCGTTCGGGTGATGGATGAAGCGATCTCTTCAGATAACAAATTCTTTGACAAACTGATTTGGAGAATGAGCCGCGCTGACCCTGCCGCACACTTCATAAATCTCCCATTGTGTCAAATGTAACCGCGCCAATTCGGACTGCCCGTGTTTAAGTTTTTTGCGTGTTTGCGTAGGGTCTAAAGTTACAGGCCTGGGGGGAGACTTCATCGCTGAGTGACCGCTGGAAGGTGATGTAATGTTGTTCTTTGCGTGGCGCGCACGGGGAGGCAGGCGTGCGGTCGCTGTTTGACAAAGCCAAATGAGCCGCAGGTTTACTCATGGAGACGTCTGGGTTGAATGCATTGACTTCGGTTCGTTGCCTTTTTGTATGACACAGAATTAGCTTTTTGTCAGAGAGACGGGAGAGATTGCTGGGTTTTTGGGGAGTTTGGTGAGAAATACATTCAGGAATTTGTCAGACTAGCAGAATTGTGCTAAATCTTGGGATGTGCCAAAGATTAAAAGATTGCATTCTAAATTTTGGCACTTATCAACACCTGAAATGAAATTGAAATACAACACCAATAGTGTGGTTGTAACAGCAGATGGGACCGAAGAGGTGTTAAATTCCTGTCAGTAAACATTGCATTGAGTTTTTACCGCACTAAGTCAGATCCTCATTCAGTTTAATCAGTTTATCCCAAAAAAGGGTTTGTCATTTTTTTTCTGTACCGCACCGCACTACACAACCTCAGTCCTCGCTCTACAGTTCATCCAAAGGACTATTTGATTCTCTGATTTGATCGAATACTCGGCAATGTCCCGAGTTAGCTACCGTTGTAATTGAGGGCTATACAAAAATACATTGAATTGAATTGAATAACCTATCTGTCCGTGGGAGTGGATCCCTCTCAATGTGGGCCCCTGGATTTCTCACTTGTTTTCCCACTGTTGTTTTGATTTTTTGCGTTGTTCCTTGTTGATGCAGGAGGGTCTAAGGACAGTGATGATTTGTGACGTTTAAGGATAACATTTATGGCCACTGGTCATCCCGTTCCCTATGGACCAATGGCTCCTATCTGTGCTGTAGTGAGTTGCAAGTTGCTTTTAATATTAATAATGACCCAAAAGTGTCATAAAGCAAAGTTGACAAAAGCATGTTATGGCTATTTAAATTATACATTATTCATTTTTTATCAACAGAAAACAATCTTTGTCACTTAAAGACCCTTCATTCGGATTGCATCATCAGGTTTCAGGTTCAATGGGTTTATCAAGTCATGGTGTCAATAATAGTAAATAGTATTTCTTCTTACAATAACGGTCACTAAAATGTAAGCATTTTTGTTCCACAGTCCGAGTTTGAGCAGCCTGCTTCACATTCCTCTGCTCTCTCCCATCGTGTGTTGAGCTGCTGTGGAGAAGCAGCGTTCTGTCCACATGGATTCTTCCTCTTTTGTTTTCTGTCGCCGCTGAATCGTTTGTTTGTTGTTGTGAAAGATGCCAAACTCCACCACAGCTGCTTCCCCATCTCTGCTTAAGCATCCTCTCCACACAACAGGAAAAGTCCAATTCAGCGCAGGACTATTGGGATCCGGTTATTTTTATCTATGCGTCTGCAGTATCCCCTCGCTGGCTAATCATATATCATTTACTGTATTAGGGGTGGTCTTTTGTATTGCTCCATTTGGTAAAGGAAACACAGATTTTGATCATATATAGTTGTTTTCCCTTGTCATTTATTCTCAAAGCCATTTTTATTTTGTCATAATATGTTCTTATACATGAGACAACATTGCTCCAGACCGAGACAGAGACATGCCTCTTGCCTGAGTCTGTAATATGCAGACAATTTGGCCGTGTTCTTCAAGCGTTTTTGATCAAAGAACAAAGTTTGGCGGAGCTTTGATATGACCATTTGACATTTTTGTTGTTGCAGTCTTTGACATCTCTGACCTTATGATTCCGTGGTGTCTCAATACTAAAAGAACTAAAACTCGATTTCAAAGCTAAAGATATAGAATTGATGCTAAATAAATGTTTTTTTGGAACAATGAGCTGCTATCTGGGAGGTGTTCTGGGCACGTTCCACCGGGGAAGACCCAGGACTCGCAGGAGGGACTATGTCTCTCAGCTGGCCTGAGCTTGGGGTCCCCCTGGATGGGCTGGAGGAAGTCTATTTGGATAGGGCAGTCTTGGTGCCTGCCCCCGTGACCCGGCAACGGATGAAGCGGAAGAAAATGAATGGATGGATAGAGCTGCCATCTTTTACATAATAACAACACATTTTTGTATTTTTTTATGGTTCCACAAGTTTTAATTGTATTAATGATTTTGAGTTTTAATGATATCAAAATAGTTCAAAAACTGCACGGAGAATCTCACATTTTGTCCTGTGTATTTGATCATTTTCCAGTACTGATAGTACTTTTTCAAATGTTAGTTTTGATATGGATGTATACCAAATGTTGTATTATTTTGATAACACTAATGCTACATGGTCTTACTGGTACTCACTAGACCCGACAATATTTTTTAATTCAAAGTATTGATTCTAACTTCAACATTGATTCCTATCTGATTTTGAATACTTCTGACAACACGTCTCTACAGCAGAAGTATTTGATGCAGAATCCTCATCCGTTTTGGTGACAGTCCTGTGGATGGGTGTAAATGCCATTACCGTATAGAACAATGCAGCTACATTAGCCATTATGCAAATTGTCAGGAGCTTAAGTGATACATGTTAATCATATTAAGGGGCTTAATTACAGGAATCTGACTGTGATGGCTTCAGTAATTAACTCTGACATCACCGAGCAGAGATTTCGGAAAGAATCAGGCAGCAACATGTGTGCGTAATGTCTTCAGCAATCGATTTACATTTTCAGGTAAAAGCAGTTCTATAGCAAATACAAATGACTATGCCACATTTTGGACCTCCCTGGGATTTCTCACTTTTTCCCCACTGGGTTTTTGAGTTGTTCCTTGCCGATGCAGGAGGATCTAAAGACAGATAGATAGACATTTAAAAACATTTATTAATATATGTGGACATCTGCCCCTATGTGGACCAATTGCTCCTCTGCGTTATTATTGCATTTCCTGTGTTTGAACGGTTTGATTCTTAGATCTGTTGTTGAGGAATCGACAATGTTGTAAAGTCCTCCAAGACGACTGTTGTAGTGATGTAGGGGTATACAAAAAAATAATAATAATTGCATTTTTTTGATAACAGACAGCCTATAGACTATAGAAGACCAGATATGATGAGTGATGTGAAGGTACTGAGATCCATTTGACTTTTTACTTGTTTATCTCCATACAAAAGTCAAACTCAAACACAATATTTTAATAGTACAACAAAGACCACCATTCTTATAGAAAACAAACACAACATTTTAACTTTAGTAAAAAAACAAAACAAAAAATCTCTTTGAACTGTACATTTATTTTACCCCAGTCTTTGCATCACGACCAAAACAACAAACAAATATTACAGCACTAAAACCGCTCTCATAAACTGCGGATCCTTCTCGTACCTGCTTTTTCCACTGTACATTTCGGAGACAGTATTTTCCTCTACCCAAACTCTTGTGATGTGATTAACGGCTCTGTTTTCACTGATGAACGCTCTCCGTGGTCTCCTCTGAAGCAGCTGGAATTCTGTTTGTTGAAAAAAATCACATTTGCTCCGTGGCTTCTGCTGCTGCTGCTGCTGTGAGCGTGGAGATTAGAGGCCGATCCAAGAGAAGGAAAAGGAGCAGCAAAAGCATTCCATATTTCAACAGCTTTAGGCATGAAAAGAGCTGGTCATATGCTGAAATGTAAGGTAGTATATTTATAGGGTGAGTTTGAATAAGCGCTGTGCAGTTTATCGCAAAATGCAGTCCATCTCCATGTTGTGCATGAAGCCTTTGGGTGTATAGAGATTTAAAGGGGACCTCACATGCTGCATGGACTTTTCATAAACATGGCTTTCATTTCAATTCGATTCCATTTATTCTTGTAAAGCCCTTGTATAGCCCTAAATCACAACAGTAGTTATCTCAGAGGACTTTACCAAACTGAGTTCGCCAACACAGATCAGAGAGTCAAACCGTTAAAACGCAAAGAATAGAGAACACATAGGTAATGGTCCATAGGAGGGAGTTGACCAATGTCCATAAATGTTGATAAATGTCCATGCTTTTTCTTGTGGTTTACACATTCACACAGTTGTTGAGTGATTCAAATATGTTTGAGTCATTGATATTTTTCTATAATCAAGATGCAATTTTTGCTGATTGAGGGTGGTCCTCTCGTTTTCACTTTTCTGTTTAGAAATGTGATAGAGGCTTAAAAATACATGACAACTAGTGATCAAACTGTTTTGAGAGCGAGGAACTAGTTAGATATTTCAATTTCTGGGTTTTGAAAGTTAGGTCAGCTTTAATTTGTTATTTTTTTAAATCCGTGATGCATGCTAAATTCACAAATGGTGCTGTGAGGAAAGACAAATTCAGGGTTGGATGTCGTCCAGAGTCTGACGGTAGCGTGCGTGTCTCGATAAAGGGGACTTTCAATTCCATAAGATAGATTTCACATTTTAACTAAAATACAGCACTAGTGATGCCTTTATAGATAATATAAGCTAAGATAAGAGATCCTTAATTCATCCCGCAGTGGGGAAATTTCAATGTTGTGGCGCATATATCTAATTTATTGAAGATGAATGGTTAATAAAGTTAAAACATCAAAACAAAAATGTATATATATATATATATATATATTTATACAAACTTATAAACTACACATTTTCAAAACAGTATTAGTGTGAATATATGGGAAATTGTGTTCTGCAAGTTTGAAATCAAATCATTTCTAAAACGAACGATGTTACTAAATAAAATATCAATATTGAATAAAATTATGATATACATCTAAAATCTTTGTCTTTGAGGATCCATCTGGTGGGACTGAATATGGAGTATGGTGCTTCTTTAATAAAGTCGTTATTGTACTAAACATATGTTAATGACCAAGTGTTGTCGTAGATTACACCTATGTAGCCGACAGGAGAACGCTGTAGCCATTTACCACTATTATAACTTGATCCCAACAGAATTGGCTCTGCTCCACGTCAAATTGTAGTGCTTTATTACCCCCTATTTCCCTCCGTCCCTGCAGGTTCACTTGGCCTTTTTCTCTGCAGCACGCTCCCAATTTAATCAAGTCCACAAATTTGCTATGCACGTTAAATTGAACATGCAACGGGCACTTTTCCGACGCCGTCTCTATACCAACCCCCTCTGGACTTAATTTTCCATAATGTACTGTTTAGGAATCTCATTTCCGCTTGCCCTGCACCCGGCTACTTACTACTGCTACCTCTATGTGTACGCTTTTTCAGACCAGGGAAAAGCAGAAGAGGAGAAACCCGGGCGCCAGGAGTGAAAACGACACAAATTAATATACACAGCTTAAAGTAGAGCAAGATTAATGGCTGCCTTTCGCCGCGGTTTAGTCCCACTGTCAGTTGCCGGGTGCTCGTTGGACAAAATCAACACTAATCAACATTTATTCCACTTTTGCCCTGGGCTCTCCGGAGTCTGGCGGGACAGCAAGCCCCCCTCTTTTTGCTCGCGCTCGTCTCGATACGCTTTTCACCTCTCATCCAGCAGCTCCATACATCACAGCGCTCAGAGCCACGGACGCGAACAGCACGAATCCCCCCCTCCCGCTTCAGCCTGCATTAAAGTCATGATAGATTTTCTCTTTTCATTTGCATCTGATACTTAACGTGGTCCCGGCACTTGCTCTGTCACTCGGGGTGGGGTGAAGCGAGTGTGTTTGGAGGTTGTGTTTCTCGCAGGCAGTCGCTTTATTTTATCTGTCCAGACTCCCGGCTCGTAGTGCATTAGAGGAAAGAGGATATGCTTTTATTGCAGTGTGTTGGGTCCAGTATGAAGAGCCAGTCTATTAAGTGGATCTCAGTGGAAGTCACCATTGGCCTGGACTCGGCTCTGCCATTGGTAGCATTTCTAAGTGTGATTTCGATTACCTATCCATGCAATAACAAAATAATAAAAATAATTTACTTTTAGTTCTTGTGCTCAATCATGGGGCCAAATAATCATCACTATAATAATTGATCAGATAACAAAAATTACACTTGATACCCAACACCAATTTGGATTTCACTTTGTTTTGTTTGCAAGCAGTTTCCAACAAAGGCTCATCATAGTTTGTGCATATCAGCATGTGGTCTGAAAGAAATTCTAGATGTATTAATCTTTTATTGATGACCTCTAATACACACACGGCCTGTTCTTCAGGGAAACATTTGATCCTAATAACCTTAATATTTCCCAAAAACTCAACTTATTCCAAATTCCATATAGTAGTAATAGTGCTACTCAGAAAAGATTATTGAACTGTTTAAAATATTAAATCTGTTTTGGTCTTGAGCAAGATACTTATAACACTAATATAAAGTGTGGCTACAAATGCATGCCTGCTGCAATGCAACTTTCCACTTGAAGGCAGTTCAGTTTATTTGCTAAAAGGCAACCAGGTAAAAATTCAATGTATTTATTTTTGTATCGCCCTAAATCCCAACAGCAGTCATCTCGGAAGACTTTACTAAGTTGTCGATTCGCAAACAACAGATCAGAGAATTGAACAGTTTGAAATGCAATAATGACACCCACATCTGAGTCAGTGGGAGGCAGGATGACCAATATCCATAAATGTTAAAAATGTCCAAAAACATCCCTAAAAAGAGACGTCTGAAAAATAAACATGAGGTTAAAAGAATTTAAAATAAATCCATGAATCAAGCCCATTCCAGTATTTCCAATAAACCCTTCGTAAATCAAAGTGAGCGGTTATTAACGGGCTGTATTTGCAGATAGACAGCGTGTGAGATATGGGCTGGCTGTAATTCCAGGTATATTTCTTCGCGATGGGCCCTGGGAGTGTGTTTGTGCCAAAGCCGGTGACAAAGAGATGAGCTGTGCCTCTGAAATCATGGACTGCATTAGCCGAGTCCTTTATGAGGCAGAAGTGAGGAGTCAGCACATCTGGGGCTGCTGCCACTCACTGCAATCACACTCACTACACGGCTGAGAGACAGAGGCAGTCCTTATTAAAGCCTACCATCCACCGATTTTAGTTAGGGAATGTTCAACTGAGAGCTTGAGTTTTTTATTGTGATATTTAAGTTTTCTGCCCATTGGTTTCATTAGTATTATAGCAAAAATCTAGTAGTTGCTTAACATGTTAGGAACAGGATACAGAGACAACAGAAAATAAACCATACGTGTACACAAGATTTTTTTTTTTGCCATTTGCAGTAAAACCACATTGGAAAAAGACTACTTCAGTGTGAGCCAGGATAGTACACATCAGAGTTCTTGCCACTGCGCCATTGTTCCTACATGGTGTTGTCAAAGAGGGTCCACAGACAGAGAGACCCCCTCACTAACAGACACACCTATATACTGTATATCAGAAAATGTATCCCAACAAGTGGGTTTAAAAATTATGTTATAGTGATTAGAAATTCAATATATTCAAAAAATTGAATGGGAAAAGAGCCTTAAAATGTTGCATGAAACCGTTTGCTACTGTAAAGCCCATTACAAACTACGTATTAGCAAAATGATAACTGGTTTTCATGTTATTCATGTTTCAAATATTTTATTATATTAGGTGCCAAAAAATGGATTGACACTGAAATAAAAGTGGCAGGATTGTGGGTGAAGTCTTGATAAAACGGCTAAGAACTCGTATGCATTTACATAACAAAAGTATGGCATATTACAGATTGAGAAAGCAGAAACATGTACGCCCATTTGGATATATTCTGATATTGTTGGCTCAGATTGCGGCCCCAAGACTCGGTCTCAGATAAGAAAAGGTGTGGAGGGAATATAAGATTGTTTATTTATTTAAATTATCAATAAAAACTGACTAGCTATATGGAAATAACATAATACATTTCCCGTTAAGGCAGTCAGTTTAGCTCGTCCAGTTGTAAGTTACTTTGAGACCATGATTTGACTCGGTAACCTTTCCTTTGACACTTGCGACTGTCAATCTAATCTGTTTTCACATATTGTCAACACAGACTTGAAGGATTTATGCCCTGTCTCCACTGTTATGTTTGTCTGCTTTCTATTTTAAAACCATTGTAGATCACCGTTGTAAACTTATTATCTATGTACTATGTATATATCCAGTAGTTCAAAACTCATATACATAAAAAAACAATACAAAATTGAATGGTATTTGTTTCCATCTTTGGGTTAAAGCTGGGGAACTTAACTGGGGAAAAACACACCTATCTCCGCCGTTGAAACTTATGTGCCACCCTTTTTTTTCTTCTGTGACCCTTTTCTAATGGCAGCGCGGCTGGAAAAAGTGAAAAAACGCATTTGCACATGCCTAACGCTTGAGCCCCATTCATTTAACAAGTGTATTCAAAAGTCCACAGTGGCTAAACTAGGCTGGTCAAAAAAAAAAAAACTCCCCTCAGCATTGACATACATTTGGAATGTGGGCCAAAAGCCGACTTTGGGAACATCCTAAGCCGTTTTTGAGAAGAAAGAAGGCGGCATACAAAAGCATTGGGTAATTCTGTTTCTGGGTACACCCCCACCGGCTAGGCTTGAGATTGCAAGCATGTCAGAGCACACGGACATGGAACTTTTTGAGCCGGGACCCGCCCCCACTGCTTGTAATAATATAAAGACACCATGTTGTGGTCTGTTTTGGTCACAAATCGGTTCTTCTTCAAGACTTTCTGACGGGACAGAAATGTGTGTGTGTGAATGGCTGGTGTGTGTGTGTGTGTGTGTGTGTGTGTGTGTGTGTGTGTGAATGGCTGGTGGTGGTTGGAGGGGCCAATGGCACATACTGGTTGCCCCGTTTCTGCCAGTGTCCCCCAGGGCAGATAGATAGTTTATCACTACTATCTGGAGTGATGCGTCTTTGAGTGTCCTGAAAAGCCCTATATAAAACCAATGGATCATCAGTAGTATTAAAATATTTTTTGCTCCACTCACGTAGCTAACTTGCAGATTGAAACATAGTAATGAGAGACAACCTGTGTATAAACTCTCAACATCAGGCGCTCCTTACAGTGTCTGTGTGCTCGCCTGCTCCTCCACGGGGGGCCTCAGCAGGGGGCCCCATCCAAACTTTCTCTCTGCATTTAGCCTCCGTAGCGGTTTTATTTATTCGGATGTGATTTGAGCGCGGACCTGTTTGCAGCGTGACAGCTCCGGGTGATTTGCACACATCCTCCACTCCAGAAATAGCAGCCACAGTACTGTAGTTATATAGTTTCCTGTTTTATAAATGGACTGTGGATTTTTTTTTTGTAACACTAGACACTGGAGCAAACAGGGCAAACAGGAAGTGTTGCTTTAAGGACAAGGGAAGGACTGAGGAAGTGGACTGACCTCTGCTGTGGTCAAGTCAATGATGAGGGCACATACGGATAGGTGTCGGGGGATATTCACACAAAAATATGGTTTTTAGCTATTGCAATATTCTAATTTTTTATGTTGGATGAGATTCTTCTGTAAATCAAACATTAGCAAAGTAGAGGTGGGCTATAAATGGTATTTTTTAAAGATAGATTTCTAAAAATTATTTACAATATTATTTTCTTTATTTTACCATCCATTTTTTTCACTTTGAATTTTTACAGTTAAAATATATAAATATAAATAGATGTCAATGTTTTATTTTCTTTAATGATACTTTTTTTTTTTTTTTTACTAATCAGTTGGTCCTTAATATTATCCCTGGATATTCCTGCAATTCCTGGAAATATTCCCAGTGAGGCATCTAGGAGGCACTGATCACAGATGTCCAAGCCTTGTTGCTAAATACATAATTATTTTTGTACCAACCATGGATTTTCTTTTGACAAAGAACTGTTTAGTTGTTGTTAGTTTTGTTTGACAAAATGTACAGATAACGCATTTGAACATACCTCTTCAACACAATGCAACGTAACCATGGTATCATAACCTTCTCAATCTCTCTGCGGTCATAATGTGGACCACCATGAGACCTTTTAGTGACCCGTGTGCTCCGCTGCCTCTGTGACATTTTATGAGCATTGGTCCGAAGTAAAAAGGTGAAAGTGAGGATGGAACTGGTCTCTGTGTAATGAGTGAAGAGATAAGCATGTAGAGAAGAGAGCAGCAGACACACAGAGAGGTGAACTCTGCAATAATGAGGAGTGGTGCAGGGCAGAGGGGAAGGTTTCGTGGGGGTTTAGCCTGTAAAGGTTAGAATGCTGCTGTTTGCTCGATGGTTAGGATATGGTTGGGATGTTCTGTTTGAGAATTGTTACAGAATTAAGAAGCTGTAGGACTAGGCGAGATTTTTCCCCCAATTTTGATTTACGATTATTATTTTTTCATCAATTCAATTAAATTAAAGTTATTTTTGTTATACTCCTAAAAAGCAGTAGTAATCTCGACAGACTTTATAAAACCGTTGAATTTGCCCACACAGATCAACTATTCTCCTTTCATTTATGTAAAAACATGTACAATAGTTAAAAGTGAATGAGTGTCTGTTTGTGGGTATAACTGTGGAATAACGGGTGGAAATGAAATTAGATCAATGTGCAAAACTAAAAATAAAAACTGATTGGCAAAAAAGATAATGTTTGTGTGCTCAAATGGTCAACTGCTTCTCAAAGGTTCATGACTGTTCCATTCACCATTTTCAATAAACCCATTATACCAAATATGAATACAATATAAATATTTGTTTCCATAAGTTTTAAATGTATACATTTGAATAAAACAAATACAATAACCTGAATGGTACAGTATCTTGACTAGAATGGGGCCAATTTAGGACCACATCACCCCCATCCTCAAACAACTCCACTCGCTCTCCATCCCATACTGCATGCGCTAAGATAAGACAAGTATTTTATTGATCTCACACTGGAGAAATTTACAATAACCTTTTTGGCAGTGGTGGGATACACACAATATAAGGTGCTCCTCATCACCTACAAGTCCCTTCATAACTTGGCTCCCTCATATCTGACCGACTTCCTCCATCAGCACTGTCCTTTCTGCCGCCTATGATCCGCCGCCTCCAACCTGCTCACTCCCATCATAACAAAGTGCCGAACCTTTGGGGACCTTCGCTGCAGCTGCCTCCACTCTCTGGAACTCTATCCCACAACTCAGACTTACTTCAGAACTGTGTTTGATTCTCTGATCTGTGTTGACAAATCGATACATTTGTAAAGTTCTCCGAGATGAATGCTGTTGTGATTTAGGGCTATACACAAATAAATTGAATGGAATAGACTTTTGTACAGTTGACTTTTGTCAACTGTACAAAAGTCATTCAAATTCAGTTTTTTTGCCATTACAGTAAAACCACATTGGAATACATGTGCAAGTACCCAAGTGTGCACCAGACAAATATATGAAATAAAACAAGCTAAAAAAAAAGTACAAGAAACAATTGCTACTGTGAAACAACTAAAGTCAACAAAAAAAAGTTCACAGTTTTAGCTTTTTTGTCTTCTCTAACCTGTTCTTTTGTAAACATCTTTGATATAATAAAGTATTTAGTATTATTATTTTTTTAGGTTTATTTTATTATTGAGACCAACCTCAACATACTGTGAAAGTTGTAGTTGTCGCTCTGGTCTTTGTTTCCACTCGGTTCTTGTCAACTCCATTGTTCCTTATTTGTTGTGCTGTAAAACCTTGGTATTGATGAGTTAATATTCTGACAACAGTGCCGAAATAAAGAGCTTTTGAGGAGTCTGGAGGATAGTGTAACCTTGATAAAACGCCTATCGCACTGACACTGATTCTCACCATCCATCTTCATCTGATATGAAGTATGCAAATGGTGGCATCGGCTGGGAGTGCGCCACTGTGCTGTTAAATGGGCCATTTCGGATGCGCTTTGTAGCATGCTGACTTCCCCAAAAAACCTTGCTGTCAGACATCGGGTGCACTTGATGTCTTTGTGGAGGGCTGTTTTCTACCTTTACCTGGGAGTTTTTGGCACAAACGCTCGCGCTCTCCAACTGCCATACAAATGAGCTGCATCGCCGACTGTGTCAAAATGGCTCCTTGTGAAATATTAACAGCTTGTAAAGGGTTTTTTACACAGCGATTCATTTTCATACTCCTAAGACAACTCGTATTTTTAGACTGCCAAAACCACCCCGGTGACACGGTTTTGTTTTGGGGGATTTGAATTAACCTGAACCTACCTCAATTATATAAAGTGTAAGGATTATTTTGGAAATAATAAGTGAGCAGGTTGCACAAAATGCACAAACGGGTGAAACTCAGAATTGTAATACTGTTAAAAAGTCTGTTAACTAACTTAATATTTGAAACTAACACATGACAGACTCATTAAACACAACGTGAGATAAATTGAGCCTTTATTTGTTATAATGTTGATAATGAGCTCACAGCTTGTAAAAACCCCAAATAAAACCTTTTGGAAAGTTACAATATTTTGACAATGGACTGCAAGCCATAGTAGTTTGCATTTTTCAGTGCAATGAAAACAACATTACATATGTTCATATATATTTATTTGAGCTCAAAAGCTACCTGGTGAGTCAGCGTGAAAGTAAATAGTTATTAAAAACATCAACATACAACATGTGGATGACATACACCATTCTTCGTCCATCCAATTTATTTTACTTTATCCGTTGCCGGGTCACAGAGGCATCAGTCTAAGCACAGATGCCCAGACTTCCATTTCACTTCCTCCAGCTCATTTGGGGGAATCCAGAGATGTTCCTAATCCAGTGTGTCCTTGGTCTCCTCACAGTGGTACATGGCCAGAACACCTCTGCAAATATCAATTGGCTCCTCTTGTTGTCGAGTTCCTCATCCTACTGTATCTCTCATATGTGAGGGCAGGAATGTAGATTGACCGGTCAATCGGCACTTTGTTCCATCCTTCCTTCTGTCTGAGAACAAGACCCAGAGATACTTGACCTCCTCCACGTGAGGAAGGACCTCTCCTTATGTATGTGACCTCACAAACATACATTTATGAAACAATAAACCATTTGATACATTTCTGGCCTCTTTTGATCTGAACAATTCCAAAGTATTTTCCCAAATATGCAACATTTTAAAATACGACTCTCGACAAAACCTTGTAGAAGAGAGAACATTACTGCATGGCTCCCTGACCCTATAGCTCACATAGTCTCCTGTTCCTCTGTTTTCGGAGCCGGCCTCTCTAAAGATGGGGCTGTCAATCACACACGGACCCCGCGGCACTGTCACTTTTTATTGAGACTCTGGAACAATGAGTTCTGCTGCTGCTCCACGTGGTTTTTCTGTGCGGACGGCTGCAGCACAAGGGACAGACTTTAATTTAATCCATGGAATCAAAGAAAACAATGTTTTCAGTAATATTACACAGTTTGTCATTCAACTGGTCCACCTTGTACTTGATAAATAAGCATCAATTCAAAAAAAGTATTTATTTGGTCAACTTGAAATTTTACATTGTAGATCTTTACAATTGATAAAGGAAAGTGAGGTGATCCGCTTTTAGTAAGAATACTTTTTAAAGTCATGGCTTTAAAAGCAAAGTGATAACATCCCAATGAGAAATGCGGGTTTTGTACTGTATGTCTCATATGTATGTCTCAAAACCTAACCGACTCAACCCACTCAAAGGTCTAATTATGAGCCTCGTTGAAAAAATTTACTGTTTGTGGTTACAGAAAGCGGAGGGCTTATATCAAGGCCTGTCACAAAGTATATACATATTGATAGATATTGCATAAACGATTGTATTAAACCTGCTATTTTCCATTGACACCTGTACAAAACTATGAGTGCATTGTCCCTGCCAAATAAAGTGAATATGATATGAATACGCATAAAAAATAAAAAGTCTGTATTTCCATAGCTGTTGGACGTCTTGCAGGTCGGGCCAGTCACCAGAACAGTGGCTGGCTACACGTACAGGTGTGAAGATCAGTTCATTTGGATGGTGTTGTTGTTATCCACAGTGAATGGGAGGATGTAGGTAATGAGCCATATCCTCCCCTCTTATCGGAGTGTCGAGGGCTTCCTCTGCTCTGCACTAATGATGGTGCGTGGCACAGGTAGCTGTCAATGCCCCATGATTAATTCAAACTCTAAACTAGGACAATTCATCATTGAGTACGTAGAGTGGCCAGTGAGCGGACCCCTGCATACAGGCACTGTACTGTAGAAGTGCCGAGTGTTAGATCATATTTACCCAAGTTTAGTCATGATTTTGTTCAATTGTAGTTAGGGTTGGGAAACAGGTGCCAGTATCAAGACCAGCACTGAAACATAGAACAATATGACATGTTTTTGTTGGATGCAGAGTCTTTGAAAATCACTGTATAAAGTTATTTGGACGTTCGGCCTCATAAAAAACAAAAATTTGTTCATGATGAAATTAAGAAACTTTAGGAACCTATATAAGAATTTTCATAGCTAAAGGAAATGACAAAGAAACCATTCAGTGTCTGGGACCTACCAAAATATAAAAGGTTCCTTAGTAGTAGTAGTGGCAGTAGTAGTAGTAGTAGTAGTAGTAGTAGTAGTAGTAGTAGTAGGAGTAGTAACAGAAGTTTTAATAGTATATATTGGGACAAATAGAGAGAAATTGTGATGGACCAGCTGTATTTTAATTATCTGATGGTGTTTATATCAGACTGCCTTTGTCAGCACCAACTAACAGCAAAGAATTTACATATTTTGGCTTCATACTTTTCATACTTATTATTGAATTTCGATCCCTTCTTTCTAAAGCCTCATTTAATTTGCATTGATGGGAACCCAACCAACAAGTCTGCCCTATGGTCTCAAGTGCCAGCGCTATCTTCATCTCAGAATATTTCTTAAATGTCCTCACAGCTTTTTCAGCCGTAACTGTAGCTCTGCACGGTTTAGAGAAAATCCCCAGACCCGTCCCGCCGCAGCAGCAGCAGCAGCCCAGACGAGAGGGTCCCGCTGTGGATGTGAGCCGGCTGACTGACAGTGACGGACAGGTTCATTGTGTCCTTTTGAGAAGCCGCGGTGAAAGACTCACAAACAAGACCTTGGGAACAACTGTGGACTCTAATGTTTCGACTTGGACACTAGTAACACTTCAATGTGCTAAATCAAAAGGAGAGACTTGTGAAAATTGCCAGCTATTATTAGATGGAACTCATCTATTGGAGAGGACGCAAACTCCACTCTGTTTGTGATTTACCAATTGGAATAATTTGAATATATTACTTTTGCATTTGATTGGGATCAGGGCGATCTCTCAATTTAACCTTTAAACTGTTATAAGCTATATGTATTTAGAATGTATTTGTTTTTCTCCACCGGACAAATCTTGTAAAAGAAAAATGCGAAAAATTCAAACCACAACATGCTGTCTTCTTCTTAATAAGATTAGAATTTGTAAGAAAGAGCCTTGAGTCACTAATTTTCTCCCCGTTTTTCACTTTTCTCTCTTTTGTGAAAGCACTTCTATTGCTGTGGAAAGTTAGCTCAGGTATAAGTTAAGTTGCAGTTTAAATTCTTGAATCCCAAAAGGTTTTACTGTTACCTAAACAATATCACAGAAGATTGGCACAAAAAAAAAAATCCAAATCTAATTTTTATTGCTGGTAGATTCTAGGGAAAATTCTACAGTTTACATTCAAAAGATGAAAATATTTTGCTAAAACAAAATCAAAACCCAAATTGCAATTCAAGATAATGATTAAAACAGGAGAAAGTACATTGTTGATACTGCTACATGAAGACCAGTTTTTGTTCAGTGCTGAGTTAAAGTTTCACATAGGAGGCTTATTTTTGTTTATTTGGCATTGTTGTTCAGTTACTCACTGCGCAAAGCAATTCCCCTATGTCATTTCGTTGGCAAGTGTCATTATACAGAAGCAACATCTATCAGCACTGCAGTGAATGTAGAGCTCCTTTTTGTCTTGGAACTTCTCCTTTGTCCTTATAACAAGAGACATATCCATCACGCTCGATCATTTTGGGAAGATCCTGTCCATATTTCACGGCTGCCAATGTAACGACTCAAAGAACTGACAAAATAGTCGAAGAAATATGACTGGATACATCCCCACCTCTCCTTGTATCTTCACCATGGTCATATCGAGCTATTTCGGTACAAGCCTAAATGGGTGTGCGGAGATGGACAAAGATGGCTGTATATACGAGACAAGTATGATTCTCAAAGGAATATTTTCCACTTTATTGAGGCTATACTGATACCTGGTTAGTTTAAAATGTGCTCCTTTAAAATAATCTTGTTTCAACCTAAACTTCAATGTCTGTTCTATATTAATTGACTCCATGCATTTTTTATTGTTTGAAATCATAATTTTAAGGCAGCTCTTGAAATCACATTGTGTTGAATGTACAGTGCAGGATGAAATTTTTGCTTAAATTACAAATGTCATAAGCATTTTTCCTCAACATTTGCAGCACTTTACAGCTTCACAATCGGTCGAACGAATGCTGCGTTATTAATAATGAAACTGGATCCATGTATTTGACAGTTGCAGGCAGCTGAAGTGATGGATATTTTTAATGATTTCTTCAGTAAAGCCCCAAAAAGATCAATTGTGTCCCTCACCACACTGTCTGTCAAAATAAGATGCCTGCGCTTGTGTTGTCATTTGTCTGGCATAAGAAGTTGGAAGACCTGGATTTAGTCCTGTTTTAGTTATGCCCCACAGCAAGTTTGTTTGGCGTTATTTTCCAGTTTCAGTTTCGCACATTTTTCTAATAAACATGATATCTAAAAAAGAAAGCATTTTGAAATAGTTTGGAGTTCTGTTTTCTTATTGCCGGGACTGTGGTAGATCTCAAAGTCATTGGCAGGCAGTGCTAGACTTACTTTTGGCAAAAGGATACTAATTTAAATGAATATTTTTTGTGTGCCATTTTTATGCCAAAACGTGTACTAAATACCGAGCCTGAGATAAGACATTTTGTTTGGCTTTGTTTTATCAGCTTGATGGAGAAGATTAAGCCGATGATACAGCAGAATTAAAACTTGTCCAGCAGCCAGAAAGTCTCATAATGCTTCCACTATTATGTAATTACAAGATAAATGCCAGTTAAAGGGGACATAACATGCCAAATTGTGTTGTTTATAATCTCTCATCCCGCCACCTGTACCACTGTTGTCCTTTTTAAAATAATTCAGGAGGAAACTGCTGAACACAAACTTCATTTGCGGTGGAGCAGGGTTTTTGATTTGACCACGCATGTGCTGATGTCACAGGGCAGAGATCCGTACAGCAGGACTGATGCAGAAGAGAGTCGCATCACTTTGGATTAGGGGTGTCAAACCGGTTCTCAAAGGGCTGCAGGATTTCATTCCATCCAAGCAGGAGCACAACATCAGACTCCACCCATTTCCTCAAGTGAGTCCAGACAAAAAGAGCTTGAGGAAATCAGTGGAGTCTGGTGTGCTCCGGGTTAAAAACAGTTCTGTTTAGCTGTGTATACAACTGAACGATTGTATCTTCACACTATTTAATGTACTGTGATTATTGAATGCGTAGTTTTTGTCCTTTTATTTTGTTCAGCACTTGGAGTGGCCTTATGTATGAACTATGCTATACAACTAAACTTGCCATGCCTTCTTTTATACTGCAGCCACAACAGCCCTTTCTGGATTCGTTTTGACACCCCTGTTTTAGATCAATAAATTTCAAATGCACAATAATAATGAGCCTCGGTGTCATGGATTACCACTATAAAGCAGACAGAAGCATGCCACGCTGTATTCAATCAACACAATAGCACACGTTTTGTATTAGATTAGCTGGGATATAAGACACGGTATATTTTAGTTCTTCTTGTACTGCATTGGTTCACATGGGAATCTGCAGAGAATTAAATCCAAAATAAAACCTTGACGTTATCACTCCACACAGCAGCCATGATATCTGCTATTGAGGCAGAACAGATCAATGCCGTCTCGCACCGAGCTTGTCTGTCAAAATTTCTCCTCCCGCTAATTTTGTTTTGGTCCGTGATGCGTGTGGTTTGATCTTGCGGGGTCTCGAGGTCCGCGGCCCAAATGACTGTGTCGCTTTTGGCCCGGCGCCTGTCACAAGTGGCACTCCTCATGTTTATTTCATTCCGAGGATTGGCCGGTCGGGCTGTCTGGGTTCTCCCATATCCTCCAATGTCATTAGCGCCTCGAGTCAGGACCCTTGCTTAATAAATTCCTCCGCGGCGTCTACGCTCCCCACCTAGTTACCCCCAGCTCCTGGAGTCAAATTAAAACAGAGAGAGAGAGAGATGTGTGTGTTTGTCATCCATTTTATGTCGAGATAATGCATTATTTATGATGTTTGGGCCACCATATATTTTAAGTGGCAATCATTTGGAAATATGGTGTTTTCTCTGGAGCAATAACAGCAAAGAGGCTAATCAGAAGACAGGAGCTGGGGCGACTAGATGGCTATGACAAGTAAAATATCATAAATACTAATTAATATTGAAAAATTAATTGGATTGGGTGTTGGTTCTATGATATCGGTTATAGGGATGTAAATCGGTGACCGTTTAACCGGTGGTTGACCGTCACAGCGTTAACCGGTCAAAGCTGTCGGTTAAAAAAGAGAAAAGGGGAGAGGGGAGGTCTCTTCATAACGCTATTTTAAGCCCTATTTGCACGATGTGACGAGCGGGTCCCTATCTAGCTGTGTGCGCCAATGTAACAGTAAACTCTGGGCCGACTCTCACGCCGTACGCGCCACATATGCACGCACACACACACACACACACACACACACATTTCCCCCCCCCCTCCATTGACACGTAACATCCACACGCATCATCTCTCCTCTCTGTTACCGCCTGCTAGTTGCACACTGGTGCGGGTCAGAACTACATTGGAGCTTATATTTACACACACATACATACATGTATTGCACACACACACACACACACATACATATACACACACACACAGACATATACACACATACATACATGTATTGTACACACACACATACCGGTCTGTCGCGCTCCTCTGTGTCACGGAGCCCAAAGCATTCTTGCAAATACACGGCTCCAGTCAAACCACATGGACCATGTTTGTGCTGCTGGTCCTTGGCATCAGCTCCACACACATGGACCATGTGTGTGCTGCTGGTCCTTGGCATCAGCTCCACACTGATCACTTTTAAACTTTAGCGGAGACCTGCGAGACGCGGCTCGTCACTCGCTGCCCTGACCATGTGGACGAGCTGTCTTTTGCTTAAAAATGCTTTAAGCCGCAGCACAGAAGAATGGGAAGATTAAAGCAGTTTTCTGTGCGCAAAGGTGCCGAAGCTGTTACGGGTTTTGGTGCCGCTGTCTCGGCTCTGATCCCGTAGAACGCTCAGCTGCACTTATGAAAAGTACGCGGCTCGAAATGGCTGTTATTTCAAAGAACGTGGACTATTTTAAACTACGCGGTTAACCGGTTTCAACCGGTTAATAAGGCTCGGTGGTCGGTCATGAAAATTCATAGTTTTTTACATCCCTAATCGGTTATGCTGTTATTCTGATCGGGCTTTTCAATTGATGTAATGACGCAATTTATTGACAACTAAAGCACCATAAAGTTTTTCTGTAGTGTTTTCAAAATTACAATTAGACCCATTTTTTTAAGACAGTAAGTTAAACTATGATTTGAGGGTGAAATACTATTTTGGTACCGGTTTGTATTTGAAAGCCATAGTTTTGGCATCGGTATCAGACAGGACAAAGCTGATCAGTGCATCTGTTCTAATTAATAGAAATTCATTGGATTTTTTCAAGCATTCGTCAATACCCTGGAACTGTTTACATGACTTTATTAAATTACTCCCCGCACACAAAGACAGCAGTACTGAGCTTTGAAATGTTGATAAGTCTTGCTCAATGGCACCATGGTGAGATACAAATAATGTAAGAGAGATTTAACTACTCTTTTTAATAATTTTGCCCGCTAATTCAAAGAGAAGGATTTTTTTCCAACAATGTATCTATGTTTTTCAGTCTCATATTCGAGAAATTGCATGAGATTGTATTTGTATGTAAGCTTTATTACACTTTTGATGTTATAAATCAAATCAAAAATATTGCAACACACACAATCCATTCATATCATTCAGTCTCGGCTTTACGAGCGTTTGTATGCAGGATTATTTCCAATTTCCTTTTTTAGATTTCCCATATCCTGAAACTTGCATGGTGGCTCTTTAACCTGCTAATTAGAGATCTAAAGTGAGCCTGTCTCTGCTGTTGTAATGAGTTTGAAGGGATTAAACCTGCTACAATCGCTGCATTTGATGTCGACGTGCGGCTTTCACCTCTCTTTACTCTTATGTCTGGGCTATCCCCTTCTTGATGAACGACGAGTGTCATTTGGGGAGAGAATCAGATGTGCTTAGGACGCCTGGGTGCCTGCTAATTGTGGTTATTTAGCTGTCATTGTGATAAGCGTAACAAGTTTGGACGGGATATCGAGCTGTGGGGTGGAGAGAGAGTGCTTTGCAGCCACTTCAGAGCGAATGCAGATGGATTATCAATCGGATCTATGCGAAAACAGACATTTCAACAGGTCAAATTGCACAAAGATACAATGGCAGAATAGCTTTATGGCTACATGGTTCCTCTAGTGAATTTGAAAGTTTTTATTCCAATATGTATATACCGTTGTTGTGTCCTTGGGCAAAACCTGCCTCACTCTCAGACGGTACAGTCAGTATAACTTCTATATTGAATGTAATTGTAAATGTGAGTGGGTCCATCATGCATAAAGCTCTAAATTGGTGTAGGTTAAAAAAGTTGCCATTTCTATGCTATACAACTACAACTCAATGCACTCAACTCTAAAAACCCAAATAAGTTCACTGGAGCAGATGAGCTTGATTTGAAACGTTTGTTGTTTGCAGCCCAATGGAAAGTCCAACAACGGGTTAGGGTTAGCATGCCGTGCTGGAGAGGCAACAAATAATGTAAATTATTTCCGACCAATATTTAGAAAATGTTTTCACGTTTTAAAACCTTATTACCAGTCTAGTCTCAGGACAGTTCATAGTACTGTCAATGAAAACATTAATGTTTTAATGTTGTAAAATCTTAATGACAGATAGAATTGTGTTGCTTTGTTTGATTTGACCAAACCACCTCAGTAGAGCATTCAACACATTAACAATATTGGATTTGACTATAATGCGTGTAATTTGTTCCAATCAAAGAGACCCTAAGCAGTAGTCGTTGGTTGAAGTCACATTTCTTAACTGTAGAAAAAGGGGTGCCACAAGGATCCATTCTGGGACCCTTGCTTTTTACTGTGTTTATCAACACTTATGCATTGGTATTGAATTTGGTGTCAAGTATCAACAGTATCAATATTTACAACAATGCATTCATATTATTCCCATTCCAATATGTCCGAGGCCACATCAGGATAGAGTCTGTTTTCCATCTGTTCCCATCTCCCTTCTGAAGTGACCACTGCAGCAGCCTCCCAGTGTGGCTCTGCTGCCTCTCTGACAGCGCTGGAAGATGGAAAATGGTGTCAATCAATTCATCAGCTGCACACGGGCAGCAGAGGGCCCAGCGGAGGGGGGAGGGGGGCACTGCAGGACTGAGGCTGATGCTGCAGTGACTGTCGTAATGGGCTGAGTGACACCACCTCACTCAGACCCTGACAAACAAGAAGGTCTACACTAACTTACACGTTATACATTTGAATCAGCTCATGACTGATGACATGATGGGGGTAGTTATATAGATACTGTATGTACTGGTGTCAGAGCCGTGACAATCCAAATATATATGCCCCCAGATATGCCATAGATTAGAAAATAACACAATTAAGTAATTGGTCAAAATAGTTAATACACCAACGTTAACAGGAACTAAGGAAAGTATTGGATGTACCTGAGCATCCACTTCTTCGGCAAGAAAAAACTCAAAAAATCAGGGAGAACCACCTTGAAGGAGTTCACTTCCATGAACAGACGGGCTGGAGATGAATCCAGGACTGATAGTTCGCAGATTTCATGTCTGATGGTCCAGAGTCAACTTAGGCTCATTATGGGATAAGGAGAGGGGGACCAACACATCAATGCTTTTGGATTGCAACTTTTGTGCTCACAAAAGCAATGCGTGGGCATCTTTTGATTTTGAATTATGAATCATTTATTTGTTTTAGCAGTCATGAAGTGAGAATGAGCCTAAAAATGGTCAAGTTTGTGCATCATTCGTGCAGCCAATAGCAGTGTTTGTGCATGCTCTGTTTATGATATATTGATCAATTAGTTACTGTAGAGGAGTCATTACAAGTGATGTTGCCCCTGTGTAGTGCCCAATCAACCCTAACTGGTGTCAAACATTGCCCAATCACCCCCAACACAAAATGGAACAAGCAACCACATTCCTCATACACTACACATACAGTTTTAACAATTGCACAATTCAAAAACACTCTCCTTGTTCCTAAATGACCACCTTGGCGTCCATGCTTTGTTAAACAGAGAGAATGTTCTCTATTAATTAAAGATGTATGAATTTGCTTAAATGGGCTGCATTCTCACATTAGGAGAGATTTGTGGAAACGGTGGCACAATATATTTTAATTAGGGATTAATTATACAATAATGAGGATTTTAAATTATTTTTCCTGGCAGACTGCTTGGTGGACCCGCTCGTTGTCTCATCAGTGCAGTATTGAGCACTTCTTGCGGCGCTCGGGGACTGTTTCAAGGTCTCTGCCAAAACAAAAGCATTGCCTTTTTCTCTTTGAAGCACATATTTAGCACTAGGAGGGAGTGGCTTGTACATTCATTGGTTTAATTAATATTTTTTTCGCTCTCTGTCGTTTTCTTTACCCCCTCAACACGGTGGCACCTCGCCTCCCCCCTCCATCTCCCTCTCATTCTCGGATGACGGCGCAGCGCGGAGTGGCTCGGAGACACGGAACACTAGTTGTGCTGGCAATTATGTTAATGGGATGCTATTAGGCCATGATTCGGTATGAGCGATCGGGGAGAAGAGGAGCCCCGGCGGCAGAAAATGATAAGGGAGCGTGCGCCTCGTTGATACGGCTCCAGCAGGATCATTTGCATAATGAACCGAGTCTCCGAACCAGCACTCAGCAACCCACCCCCCCACAACGCTAACGAGGGGAGTGGCTTAACGTACTTACACTGCACCATGTGTGATTGGGAAGAGTCATGCACTGAGACAGTGTAGCTCAGTATGAATACAGTGCAGTTTGAACTGAAAAGCAAACTTATTTCTTATTTCATCATACTGTATGGAACATGATCTCTTGGCATTCTCGTCTTGGACCAACGTTTGGGCTAAAGTGATGAGTTGCACATTCTCAGAAATTGTAGTAGATGTAGTAATTATTGTAGATAAAAGGGAAAGTAAAATGTGTATGATTTTATAGAGCAGAAAATCGTGTCTTGTAGAACCAATCTCGGATCTCCGAGTCAAACAAGTCAAAGTTCATGAGGACGATGTTGGCAATTTGTTTCATGTTGTTCTAGGGCTGGGCGATATAAACGGTATAAGCGGTATGCGATATAAATTTGGCCCACGGTAAAGATTTTTGTTATACCGGCATATTGCGATAGGTCATTATGTCATTAAAGTGCGCAGGCTCTGACGCCAGCAGAAAGGACCAAAACAAACCGGCATTCAGCAGCATTAGCCTAGCACATTAGCCTAGCATTAGCCTAGCACTATTGGACACCACTGGAAACAACGAACAACAGCACGGCATTAACACCGTGTTTCTGTCTATGTATTGTTGTCACAGCGGCCCCAGCAGAGGTAAATACACACACAGTAATCACAGTTTAAGAGTCTACCTTTTGGCCAATCAGTGTCAAAGGGGCGTAGGCTCGAAGCGCCAGTGTGAGCCAAAATAGATCCATGTGTGTGCCGTGTCCACAGCATTACAGCAGAAGTTTGGGAAAGTTAGCGTCAGATTCGGACCTCCGCGGTCAATATCTCACGAAAGCTACTTTGTTAAACAAAATTATTTGTGCCAAAATGATCATTTACATCAATTGTTCAAATCCAATGCGCTGTTTTAATGAACATAAATCCATTGAATCATCCAGCGCAGAGAAAAGCGCTTAGGGAGCGTCAACAAATGGCAAGACCAGCTTTGTAAAATAGCTTTTACTGAAGTCATGTACCTGCACAAAACTCTCAGACAGTATGAATAATGACCATGTCTAACTCCTACAGACTTTGATTTCAACATTTGTGAGTTTTTTATATTTTAAATGAATGCATATGTTTTTCTTTTTAAAAATTGCTTTTACAGTGAATGGTATTTACTGTAACATACATAAATAATGTATGTTATTTGTCTCTTTATTCGTCTCACAACTGATTTTCTAACTCAAAAAATATTAGATTCTAATATATAAATAATTAACAATCTTGACTATTTTATGCAAGAACCTGCTAGACCTATATTGAAATTCACACAACAAATTATACCGCAATATATACCGTCTACCGTCTGTGTCCCAAATTCAGTGATGGGCAAGCTACTTGATTTGTGTAGTGAGCTAAGCTACAAGCTACTCTACAATAAATTCAGCTTCACTACACAGAAGCTACCACCCATACAAATGTAGCAAGCTAAGTTACAAAATTCTGTCAAAAGTAGCTTGCTATATAGAAGCTATTTTCAATTAAACAAACTGCAGTTCATGCAATTTTATATTTTCCTGCATTAACATGTTTGCTCATTTCTTATTTTTTGCACAATTCTTGAGTGTTTTATCCATGCCAAATGTGACATGTAAATGTCTCCTGTGTGAGATTAATAAAGCTTATCTTCTTATTTGAGATAAACTGTCAGTCAGATAAAGGTTAAAATGCTGTAGATATTTATTGAACAATAGCCCAAAACACCAAAAACAACAAAGAGTAGGCATCTGAAAACATATTTCTTTTCGCTCATCTGGACTAGAGTGACGTACTTTTGGAGGTATGGCCACGGTACAACACTTTGAGAGTATCATGGTCCTCCTCCACCGCGGCGGCTCCTGGGCTCTCTGCCATGCTTTTGCTTCCCCCAGTAGCGCGCGCGCATGTGTGTGCGTGTGTGTGTGCGTGTGTGTGTGCGCGTACGTTCGTGTGTGTGTGTCGTTACCAAGCCCTGCGCATGCGCATCAGCATTCTGTCTTTCTTATATGTTTGTTTTATGCTGCGGGAAAATGCTGTAATATATGAACATCAGAGATGTCCGTGAGAAAATAGCTTTGGCGGACGCTACCGCGCTACTTGAGCAATAATATAGCTTAGCTACAGAAAAGTTACTAGGTTTTGTAAATAGTGACGCTACTGTCAAGCTACTGAAAAATGTAGTTAAGCTTGTTTGCTCGCTACTGCCCATCACTGCCCAAATTATACCGCAATATGAATTTTAGGCCATATCGCCCACCCCTATGTTGTTCTGTTGGTTGAGGGTCAAAATATCATGCCTAGGGCTGCACAATATATCGGAAAAATATTTTCATTGCAATGTCGGTTTGTGCGATATCCATGTCTAAAAGATGTGTGATCATTTTGAAATATTTATGTATACATTTCACACACACTTTGACGAAACTGCTGCGACCTCGTGCCGCCACACGCTAGAGCGGAGCATGCGAAGAAACAAAACAAGCATGGTGGAAGATGAAGAAACAAATGCAGACAAATACAGAGAGGAACTTGTTCCCAAAAGACACTTTAACTCCGGAATTTGGGACTACTTCAGATTTACAAGTCATTTACAACTCACCACAAGGCCATAGCGCTAGCACAGACAGGAAATGACGTCAGGTGGTGCATACAGCCCATTGCTTTTTAGGCAAGATTTGAGGTTAATATGTGTGCCATATTGCATTTGAAGGTAATTAATATTGTGCTTGATTTTTGATAGAGATTTTTCTTTTTCCGTTCAATGCAGATTGCATTTTTAAGTGAAAGACAAAAATATCGCAATAATATTGTTATCGAAATATTAAACACCCATATTGAATATCGCTCTAATTTCCAATATTGTGCTACCCCAATCAGGCCCATCCAAATGTGCAAAGATGAGGACGTAAAGACAAGTGGAATGGATTTGCAATTTTTGACTAATATTCCCATATTGCATTATATGGCTGAGGACTTGTTGTTCCCTTAGATTTAGAAGGTTCTATCCTGAGTTAAGATAAGATAAGAAAGACTTTATTGATCTCACACAGGAGAAATTTACATATATATATAGTTTTATATTTTTCTGGTCTTGGATCCCACCTGCATCTGGTGGTATCTGCCAGTTTTATCATTTGTTTTGTTACAAATGGATTTCCATATGACATTATGTTTTATGATTGTAACTTTAAACCTCAGTATCTGGGAAAACCCAGAGTGCACGTCTAATTCTCAAGAGATGATGTATCATTTTTGTTCACCATTCATTCACATGGTTAAAAATTCCGGTCCCACCAGTAGATTACTATCCCTTAGTTTGTAAAGAGCTTGGAGAAAGTAGCTCACACGATGAAAGACATATAGAAACATAATAATACTTATGAGTGTAAACTATATGTATGATGTGGACGTAGCTTCACTTTTGAGTAGAAAAAGGTTTTGTAAGAAATTAACTACATAGTTTGTCTACATCTTGTTATCAGCCAAGATGTAGATGTCCATGTTCTGCTGCATTTATCCAAAAGCATAGTTCTTCTCTCAATCAAAAATCTCACTTCTATCAAAAAAGAACTCTGAACAAAATTTGTCCCAATTCTATGTGAAATAAGACATTGGTATTTACACACATCTTACATTGAAGCTCCTCATGGATAACTTCGATATTTCTATTAATAAAACTTCCAAAACAAGACTGTGTTGACTTGCACGGTGTCATCTCCTGCTCTACATTCCCTAAGTGTCTGCATCTATAAATAGCTACAAATCAAATATTCATTATGCTGTCTTTGCCAATTTATTCACATCTCTAACCCTCAACCTTTCCACGCGGCGGCTTGCGTTTCATGTATACACACACAAACACATGCGCGTGCACACACACACGGACCCAGTAGGATTTTGGCTCTGTGAATCAGGAAGCGTTAAGAAGGAAACTACCTTGGGGCACCGAAGCCCTGTGGATTTCCTCTGCAGTGAAAACAACACAAGCAAAGCAGGAGAGCTACTTCCACACCACCAGAACATTATGGGCTGACGAAATGTTGGTTTACTATTACCACTCCAACTACTACAGCTGTCGTACAACTTACAAACCTGCTTAGACAACCCCTAGTACAACTGGCAAACAGTGCAGGGCAAATTATTACGGTGATGCAAACATCTATTGACATTGTTTTGTTGGGTTGTGATTGCCTCACGTAGTTTAAACTCAACTAACATCATGAACCCAAAATGGAAATATCATAGTAGAAACTTAGTAATGACATTGTGAAAAATCAGTTCTCTTCAAGACCCTGGTTATTACTGCATTGAGAAATATTCCCTCACTTGCACTAAATGGTGGGGAAAACATCTGAATTTATAGCATGTGTATAGACTTGAGTAACATTTACAGACAAGCCAAACAATTATTCAATGATTCATCGTGATCATTAAATTTGATAATTTGACTTTTCACCATGGATATGTTTCTGCTTTGTCTCAAATGGTCAATGCGGCATATACCTTTTCTGTTTTTCCCATATTCATGAACTTTGGATGATGATGGAAAGGATAAGTGGTCATATGTAGTTTAAAGTCAATTTAATTAGTACAGGCCACGAGTCCAGGCCAGGAGTTCCATCATTGTGCCAAGAAATAAATAATGGGACGAGTGAATAGCAATGAACAGACTACAGGTGAAGATGGGCTCAGATTGCTGGTTGCTCTCGGTTCAGACTGCAGCCCCCACAATCCAGCATTGGATAGAGCGTAAGAAAATAGATGGATGTATTTCCATTGCAGGGACCAGAACGTTTGTGACTATGTATTTATGAAATAGCAAACTATGGCCGTAAAAGACAAGCTGTTTTCCAAAAGCTGGCTGTGGCCTTTCAACGAGGCTGTACCATACTCTGTCAGTGGTGGGCGAACACCGGCCCTTTGGACAGTTCTATCAGGTCCCTGAGCCCTCCTCAGTTTATATAGATATAGTATAAAATACCTCTGTGCTGCAGGCACAACTCTGGAACCACAGTCACTCTCCTTGCTCTGCCGTAATAATTAACATTTAATATAATATGTATGTGTACAAAATTAATTCTGAGAAAATCATTGTAAATTAGGTCTGGGCACCAACAGTAGGCTGATGTTCCAACATGGCCCTCAATAGGAAAGGTTTGCCCATGCCTGCTCTATGTAGAGACAAGCTGATGTTGGATATCATACCCCACCAAAAAGTTACATGTTGCACATAAACCTTCCTTCATTCAAAATGTTAATCTTTCAGTTGTTTTCTCTCTGTTACTTGTATAAGTTGTTCATAGATCCTCACATCAGATCATTTTGGAAGGATTTGGTCTTGCCATTCTTCAAACCATATCCAAAAAGCATATTCATTTCTTGATCTTGTCGTTTCGCTTTTAAAGCACGCAAGAGGTCTTGATCAGAGCAGTGCTGCAGCCCTGGGGAGGTACATGAAACAGCCAGCATGCCCCTTTTACTCCACAAACCCCCAGGTTCACACCTCCTCCCCCCTCTCCCCCCCTCAGCCCTTCACTCTGCCTTTAATGAGACTGCCTCCTAATTATTTCAGTGGCTAGAGCGTGGGGACCCTCCGGAGTTAGATCCCCAGCGCGCCGACGTGACTGCTATGCTGATGAAGGCGCTGGATCAATAATTTAAGCCCCAGCCTTAATGGTGGGCCAAGGGGAAAGTGATACGTCTGAGTCAGAGATTGCATTTTAAAAGCACTGCCAGCTCCACTGAGTTAACTAGAGGCACTCCATGTGTTTGTGGTAAACAGCCAGACATATTGTAAAAGTGCATTACTGTAGTGGTTGCTATGATTGGCTTTTGGATTATGAGCATGTGAAGCTTGTGTGTTTGGATTGCAATAGTCACCAACACTATAGCAATATACAGATGTGTCTGTATAAGCGTTAGAAAGCTTTATATGTGGAATGTGTCTCTTCAAGTATTCAACATTATAACAAGGCAGTGGTTTTAGTATCAGGGGAGAGTAGGGGTGTGAAACCGGTTCTCAAAGGGCCGGTGTGGCTGCAAGATTTCATTCCAACCAAGCAGGAGCGCACCAGACTCCACCCTTCTCCTTATAGCTGGGAGGAAACCCACCCAGAAACAAGGAGAAACATACAAATTGAACCCTCTACCTTCTTGCCGTGATACATGACTGACACCGTTTGCATTGGACACATTTCAAAAACTGGAAACATTGAAAAAGATTGATATCCCTTTTTCAAGTTGACCTCAATTTTTTGCCTATACATTTCCAACGATTGCCATATTTCTCCATATAACTTTCAGTCCATCTTCACTTGTGCGTGTTTACCTCCACTCTATTCCCTCCAGTCTCCATACTCAAATGGTCTGTTACATTTGCATTTGAAGTACAGGGTCGTGTAATTGATTCAGAGGCATGAATATTGATAGTATCTTATCAGCTCGCTGCTCAGTGGAGAGTTATAGCCTCGGTCATCGCGCCTTGCACACATAATCTTTAGTCGCGTCTCCAGCTTCTTGCCGCCCTTCTCGCGCTCTCAGCCTCTGGGGACACATCCATGCATCTTTTAAGGACTCCTCACATCGACTGGGGCCCGTGGACGTGGACCCTGCTGCAGTCTCCAGCTCAATTATTTAAGCGAGTAGTTGGATGCTGTGAGAGACGAGGGCGAGACCAGTTTTTATGTCTCCTTGAAAATCTTTTGAATGTTTCATACCCAGAAACAACTATGTTTTATCATATTTTGGTTTGGACGAGGGTTGACAGGAAGCAGATTCTATACTTTTGAAACTAGATACATATACTAGAAATGATACAAGACAACGTGAAACCTTTCCTTTCCCTTTGATCAATACTAGAAGTATTTTTATTCTTATCGGTATTAGATAACATTCAATTCAATTCAATTTAATTTTGCATAGTCCTAAATCACAAGTAGTCATCTCAAAGGACAAAACCGTTGATTCAACAAGACGGATCAGAGAATCAAACAGTTGAAGCACAAGAAATGCAATGCAAAAAACAAATAGACCCTTTGGTCCAGAAGGGTCGAATGACCAATGTCCATTAATGTTGATAAAGTCCATAAATGTATATAATAATTGAATTTAAATGTATAGAATTGTGACAACCGCGACTCGAGTTTGTGCAGTTCCATTCCTGCCCATTGGTCAGCCTCTACCAAGCTGAGAGTGAATGAAAGGCAGACTAATCACAGTAAAGTGCAACCCATCATAAGAAGCTAATGGCTCCATAGAACCCTGATCAAATTGAAATTGAAAATTATGAAAACAAAGAAATATGTTTTATTTTATATATTTGAGTATCAACAAACAGAAAACAAGCTCAAAGGCAGAAGCAATGTGCCGTGTGTTGATGTTATTGTTTGTCAAATCCAGTCAATAAGTAACGTTTCAATCGCCGCCTTTCGAAGCCGGTTAGCGCTTCGACCGCAGCCCTCACACATCAATCAGACAAAACACTCACAGCAAATGTGTCCCCCGGATAATTGGACGCAGCCCTTTCTCTGTCACACTGTCAGTGGATGGAGAGCTGTTGCGAAAGAAAAAAAGGGAGGGGATATAAAATGACTTTAATACAGACCATGGATGTTGTTTCGTGCTGGTTTATTCGTAGCTTTAAATCTGACTCTTTGATCTTTGCAGTGAACGACAATTGGCTCAAAATGCATAAAAGTATTCCTTTGAACCAGCATGGATTCTTAACTCAATTGGACAGATATAGCTAACCCATTACATTTGACTGAAACTGGACGCCATGGCATCAGTCTCACTAGGTTCACTTCTATAGGCTTTGGTTTATTTATCAACTTGAAATTTTCACTAAAACTACTACAGCCATCGTTCAAGCTGATCTTCAATTTTACTTTAAATCAATTTGTTCAAAAGAAAACTTCAAGACAAGCTGAGATTTTGATGCTATAGATTGATCTTTTCTAATAAAGACCTACAGTGCTAGTCAAAACAGCTAAAACTAACTCCAGAGCACTTGTGTGAAACTTTGTGTGCAAACTTTGATCTTAATCCATATTTGCTGCTTCTCAAACTTTACACAGAATGGATAATAGAGTACTCTTTGTTGCTGTCAATAATGCTAAGATACGGTATTGCTTCTGCGCTGGCTATTGATGTTCATATTCTCGACTAGACAACCCTCATTACATCGCCTATTCCCATAACACTAATGCATTCAGCTCTTCCCAACATGGCGGAAAGCGATGTCTGTGTTTATCTTTATTTAGGTCTCAAAGAACTCGCGCAGGCTTCCGAAACGGCACCTATAAAGCATCTATCGTCTGCGTGGGGCCTTTAGCTCAGATTAAATATTGATGTGCATGTAAACACGGAGGCCATTTTGAGTACTTTACCTCCGGCAATGAGCTCCTGTCTGAGAAATTGGTCCCATTGTTCCGGTGTGCGGCGCTGATTTATGGAGACTAAATTAAGTGTTCTGACATGGAGTCGAGATTAAGTTCTCGGTTTTCAAGAAGGTGGCGGTAAATTTGAATAAATCTTTTTGTAAGCAAGCACTCCAATTGCACACATGTCCTTGGTTTTGCCTCACAAGGAGCGAAAGGCCGTAATTTGGATTTGTCTAACGGAGGCATAAATATTCTCAGCCCGGGGGAAAAGACAGCGGATTAGTACAAGCTAATTGATCATTGACAAGATTTATTCACAATATAGTCAATCAAGACAAGGCTATGTGAAGTGGGCTTGAATTCAATGCGTGGAATGCTTTGGATCAGGGTTTGGTTTGGGGTAGTTTGATCCAAAATGTCCTCGCCTTATAGTTCAGAGAAATGAATAAACATGGGCTGTAAATTATTGCGATTTATAAGCTCAATAGACTTTGGTTTAGTCGTTAAACAAGTATTTAGATCACAAGAGTTAAATTGCAAAGAACAAAACAAGATTGATTGCGGAAAGTTGAAAGGCAAGTTTGTGAGCCTTGTGACATATGGTTATTCTTCCATAGTCTTGTCTATATTATTATTGTGTGTATTGATTGTATATTGAGGGTTTGGTTTGTGAGATCTCAGCGATACTTCCTTTTCAACTTTTTTTTCAAATGTTCTTTTCAAACTTACAATTGATGTAAGCAAATTGTTAGACACAGATTCCGAACAAATTGAGATAATATGAATGTATGCCATATGTGCTAGCTGACTTCTCCTGCTGCTAGGTAAATTGCCATGAATCAAAATGTCTCACTTTATGTTGTTTTTGACTTAATTATTCAGGGCTTGATTTTGTTCAAATAAATCAGAAATCAATATTTGGTGAAAGTTGAGAAAAAGGCATGAAGTGGCTTGAATTGATAAAACAAGCTGACATGCTAATATTATCTTAACTGCTGTTTCTTTATGCTAACTTGCTATCTGCCAAGTTTATATATAGAACCATTAAAACAAAAGAGAGGACAGAGAAGTGTTGTAGATGTGATATTTATTTTATACAAGACATCGTTTGGCAGATCATCTCTCATTTTGTTTACAATTAGCTTGGGCTGTGTAAAAGATTTCAAAAGTATCATCATTGAAAAAATGAAAAGAGGGATATTGATATAGCAAAGATGTACAATACTTTTATTTTTTGAAATCATATGGTTCTTTTATGCATAAGATTTTCCATTGGTGCTAGAGACTATTGGTACATTGGTGCATATCCAATGTTTCCAATATCGTACAGCTCTACACTTAGCTTTAGCCTAGACCTGGTAGTGGAGTGTTTGCTTTCTTCCTTTATATTCACTGTACCTATACAGATTGAAATATCTTGCATGACTTACTAAATATGAAATGTCTTATATTTGCCATGTTTGAGGATTGCAGACTGTATTGAGAAGGCCCTCGCTGGAGAACGCCTGTGCCGATTAGCTCTAGGCAAAGCGGAGCTCATTGCCACCTGCGCCTTTCATCCTTCGTCTGCATCTCTGCCACATACCGAGATAATACCACCTCGGGAGGGTAGACATTTTCTATTCTCCTCTGCAATCTTTCTGTTTCCCTTCCCTTTGTCTTGTCTTAATAGACCCCCGGCCCATGCAGCTTCTTTTAGCATCATCAACTGTGAGTTTACAACAAATGCCACGCTCTTGGGTAGCAGGGGAATCCGCACCACACATAAGAAACGAATGTGGTTATACGGCTGCAGGTAATGGCTTTATACAACACAGTGAAACCGACATGAACGTCATCTAGACTGTTGCTTTAACCCTATAGCGTTGTCGTAAGTGCGCAAGCCATTCTGAAATCCTGCTGCCGGTAATCTCCTCTCACAGTCAAAGTGCAGGCGAGTTTGAAATCTTCAAGTGGTAAACCAGGCATGTCGCGCTGCCAAGAAAGGTGCAATCGATAGCAAAGCACTCAGTATTAAAACCAGGTAAATGGGCAATATGTCATGTGGAGGCTGCAGACAAGGCAAGTGATTCAAATGGAAATGCCCCCAAACAAATAGGTAAGGCTATTAAAGCTTGCACCCACGCTGCGCTCAGAGCCCTTGACTTTAGTTGCTGATTAAAAAAAGAACTACAAATACATGGTTAAGTAGTGTTTTGGATGTGTAGGTAGAGAAAAGCAAATGTGATTGGTCGTTGAAACAACCTGTAAAAAAATCAACCATGGGCAGTGCTTACTTTCAATTCACTTTGTATGGACCAATTGGAACAAAAGAAATCCTCAAAATGACAACACTTACAGTATTTATGACTTTTGATTTTGACAAACTAAAACAAGCCAAAACGTTATCAATTTTAATGCTGGCTTTCCTTTAAGGTTATGGGGCGATAGACTAGAATTAGACTATGTACTGTATGTATGTATTGATATGCCACTTTACACTGATAAGAGAAAAAAACCAAAAAAAATCAAGATATTGACCAGAAAAACTATACTATAATTAAGTTGTGTGAGGATTCGCTTCAAGAGGCATCACTCCACAGAAAGCTTTGTCTTGTTACTATAGCGGCTGACTGACAGACTAGGCAACTTCTCACTGAATTATCCCTCTCCTCTCCATCATTTCAGCTCCATCTGCACCGTGTCAACCGCAGGAATATCTCTCAGATTTTGTAGATTTTGCTTTTAGAAGGGGATTTTTCAGACAGAGTAGGAAGGGTTTATTTTATTGTTTTTTTCGTTGTCTTGAAACGCGGCGCACAAAACAATGGGCTCGTCTCACACTCCGCTAGACACTCATCAGTCGCACAGCTCTGGGTGATGGTGTTGGGATTATTGCTGTGTGGAGACATGAAGAGTCAGGCTGGGTTAGAAGGCTTACAATCATAGACTCTATATAGATGGACAATTCGAACCCTGTAGCTCAATGAAGCCCCATAGAGAAGTGGTCATGGGCAAAGCTTTGCTCCGAATCGCTCTGGCTTCTATTGACATACCTTGAAAAGTAAATTGCTCTACCTCTGTGACCGTTTGTGACAAAATCTGCGGTTAAATACTTTGTATGGTCTTGGTGTTTTTTATGTCAACCTTCATGGGAACGAACGGGTCTAGAATCTACCTCTACTGGTGGTAATGTTAGTTTGGCCAATTTGCTAAACAGCGGAAATTATGTCATATAATAGCAAACAAAAGGAATTGGAAGATCGAGAGAATTGCCTTGAACCGAAACTGCAAAACGTCTAAATCAAGGGTATACAATGCTCTTCAACATTACCACAATATAGTATGAGTCTGTCGGATATCTCAAATTTGCAACATTGAATTGTTTAGTTGTTTCAGAGATACATTTGTGTATTGAGTATTCAGTACAACCCTAACAGCTAACAAAAATGACTGCAAAAGATTCAAATATTTTTATCCTTTCTGCCACAAGTTTGAACACAACTTTGATGGGTTACTACAGTAGCGTCTGGATTAAAAACAGAGATGATTGCAGTAATGTCACCCACCTCAATTCACCTCACACATGCATATTGTCGTTGCATTTCCTGGATAACTTCAAAATTAACATTGGCTTTTGTCACTATTTGGCCAGTGTTTTTACAGCGGGAGAGATTGCGCTTGGCAGTCAGGCAGACATCACCAGGTTGTTGGCTCGTGGTGAAGCCTGAGTTTCCGGTCTATTTCCAGCGCGGCGTGTTCATGGGAGGTGACTGGGGGCTGAGTGTGTCATTAGAGGCCCGGCCGCTGGCTCTATCCGAGTGTGAAATGCTGCGTCTTGGAAGAGCCTGGTCGCTGTTCGGAGCTGGACACAAATGTGCGAGAGAGAGGTCGGACACTCCACGCGCTTTTGATACAATTCCTTTGTTTGTTTACTATCCTACACTACCAGTTTGGTCCTTTGTTAATGCACAAACCAATACATGATGAGGGGGATGATGGGAGAGCCAATAATAACATGACACCAAGACAATTTCAATGTAGCTTGTTCATTCAGTGCCTGTGTTTTAATCTGCCCTGAGGCGTGTTGGCAAAGAAGTGGCTGCCTCTATGTAACTTCAGCCCCTCAGCCCACCGCAACTCCATGCATTCAGATGTTTTGTTGTTATAATGTTTTTATACCAAGCTGCCGTCAGTGTTGGTTGGTTGATAATTGTGAAGATAATGATACTAATAATAATATGATTACAAAATATACCCATAAGATGTACAGTATATGTAGATATGATAGGGGTATGGTAAATTATCAATATTTATATACGGTATATCAATTAATAATTTTTTTATTAGATACTGTACAAATCGTTGTAAAATCAATATTAATTTTAGGCTGCGTGATTTATTTTTGTTATTCTACAGTTTATCTGTAACAGCTTATTTCATGTGTAGTTTGACTTCTTGATTAACACCGTCCTCAATATAAAACAGACAGAACATATAAATAGTCAGATATTTACATTGTTCTCTCGTCTGTTCAAGTAGAGTTCAGGTCTGTCTCTTGTTAATTGAAAGAATTATCGGCAACATTATTCTCTGTCAACACTGGGATGTAAACCGTGGCGCTTGTTCGTTCTCATATAAAATCCTCTATCACCTGTTTCATGTTAACTGCACTAATCATTTCTCTGTGTGTGACTTATGCTGCCATTCCGGAGTTATTGCCCTTATAAAATGCCACATCACATCTGCTTTACACTAAATATTGATATCTAACGTTGGGTTTATTCAGGACATCTGCGACCTGCTCTTTGCGACACAACATTACACGCTCCTCATCTTCCACAATATTTCACTGAAAAGGCCACTGACTCATAAATCCTGCATTTTATATACTGCCCCTAGATTTCTTACGTCCTGTTCAATAAAGTTTTAAATGTCATGAAGGACCTATAATGTGGCCAGCGTAAACGCGAGCCAAGAAAACCATACAGCGGCATGTCCCTTATCTTTTTATCCAATAAAGTTTTATATGTTTGAATCAGCTATAAAATGCTTTGGAAACTGTCATCATGGGGATAATTGCTGACAGTTATTGTTATGGTGATAGGTCCCTAAAGACCCTTTCTTCTTTTTCGACAGAAAATGAGAAAGGTATAGAACAGCTCTCAAAAAGCCTTCAGTGTGGAACATAAGAATTGAAGTAATCTTTATTTATATAGCGCATTTCACAGACCAAGGTCACAAAAATCACTTTACAATGTTTTTTGGAGTACCGATATTTTATATTCTCTTCACACACGGTGATGACAGAAGCGAGACAACAAACGCTCCAATTATCTCACTCATTTCATTCATACCTATTCTAAAGGCTTTTAGTGATAGGGGAAACTGGAGCACCTGGAGGAAACCTTCAAATCCAAAGATGGAAAATACAATAGCCTAAGTTTATTTTAATAGGTAGTAGACTCCAGTAGGCTGTATTGTAAACACAGCACTGTGACATGCTGACAACATCTATTGCAAAAATCCACTGCCATCAAGTCTGTTTAAAAAACCTAAGAATATGGCGCTAGATAAATAAATACAAAATATGATGAAAGATTTAAGACTTGTTAGAGGCTGATCAGCTATCGAGTGAGGACAACATGACCACAACATCTACTTTAAAGTGAATGTCTGTAACTTCTCAAACTGTGAAGAGAGAGTGAAACTTCAAAGATTAGCTTTGGTTCGAGGCACCCATTCTCACCCCTGCAGCCTCCTGATTGGACAAAATTAATTCCAATCCTTGAGGCCCCTTTTCATTGGTTTAACTGTTCATGTCAAGGAGAGGGACTATATTTAATTTGTTATTGTTGTATTCATGTACTTCTGGCGGCTGATATCAACTTTAAATTTGTTTATAGTTACCGGGGTTACCAGGTAATCAGTCAACCAATGTTGTCTGTCTTCAAACTTTTGATATTTAGATTTTTTTAACCTCCTATGGGGATATCGACTGAGGAATCTAAGTGGACTGACTGCTACAAACCAATGTACACCTTCTCCTGGATTGTCATATGTGATACCAGAATCAATATTGGTGCATCTTTAATGTGAATTCTTGTGATCTGCAGAAGGATTTGTGAGAGTTTACAGTTTGAAAGTCAGATACCTCAGGTTTGAACTCCATATGAAATATTAAACATTTGAGTGTTATAACTCTTGTTTTAAGTGTACCTTTCATACTTACTTGGTTTTTTTGTTTTAGATTATTTGGTCAGATTGTCACAAAGGAGATTACAGGGGACGGTATGTGGTTTTCTGTGACATAACACAATATATCTTTGGCCTTTTACCATTTTCAACACTCCAGTTTCACATTCATTTCGGTGGTTTGTGTTTTCCTCTAATGATGCCTCGAGCTCATGCAGTCCACCCAACTCCTGCACATGTGGAGAGAGCTATAAACAGCATATTCCAGTGGATTTTTTTTCTTTCCAGAGGCAGGTGCTGTGGCGCGAGAGCTGAATTTCAAAAGCATTCAGGGAGGTGGGCTCCGAGGGGAAACCAAAGGAGGAAGTCAATAAGGTCTGAATCTTTTATGAAGGCAGAGGTATTCAGATCACAGACTCACCAAGCTGCTGCTGCTGCTGCTGCTGTAGAGACGCCAGCGTGGGATGGACGTTCAACAATGAAATTGGCACCAATTTTTTTTAATACAAGGGTAGTGTTGTGAGTCTTATTGACTGGAAGCAGAGGTCCTGTATTTAATTAGTTTGTGCCAATGCAGTAACCCTAACCCTAACCCCTTTAGGTACTTTTGTACATGGAGTTGCAGTCCCTGTGATTCTGTGTTCCTGTTGTTCCTGTGTTCCTGTTATTCTGAAAATGGACCTTATTATTAACCTTTTTTCTACATATATATATATATATATATATATATATATATATATATATATATATATATATATTCCTACCTGTCCCATTGTAGTCCCATTGTACATGTCTTTAGTGGTAGGGAAGACCAGAGCACCTAGACAAAACATGCACAAACACAGGGAGAACATGCAAACTCCACACAAAAAGGCTCCAAGTGGTTTAGCAGACACTTCTGTTATCCCAACCATTCAACACACAATAATACAAACAATACACTACATACAGTAATACAGTACCCTACAGATGGTATGAGACGAACCCAAAACGTGCGAGATGCGAGAGCTCTAACCACTTTCCACCATAGTCTTAGTGTTTTGAAATGATTTGTTAAGATTTACAAAAGTAAATCACTACATTAATTTCAGATAATTTTGTCAACTAAATCCATAGTCAGCTAGAATTTTGTATTCTAACTGATGCTTTGTGGGACCTATTATTGAGTTTGTTTATGGTTTGGTTCCTTTCATCATCTCTTTCTGACTGTTGCACCGAGCCAAAACAATTTCCAAGTTTGTGACCTCCTGTTACTTACGTGGCAATAAAAATGATTCTGATTCTGATTCTGATTCATATATTATTGTGAGCCTTAAACATTTGACCGAAATATCTGCTCTTTTAGTCAAGAAAAAGAGCCACTTTTATTTATAGTTTTAGTCTTTATGTTCACTTTTATTTTAGTTTTTCTTTTGTTATTTGTTAGCAGCATTGATTCAACTACAACAAAGTTATTTTAGTCAACAAAAATGAACGATAACACCAGCAATATTTTGAATATATCTTGCTACATACTCTATTTTGGATCAAACTCAAGACATGACAAATATGATAATGAATGTGTTTGGCTGTCAGAGCTAAACAGTGATGCCGGGGCTTTCCTATTTTGGTGTGGCCTTTTCTCTCTTCTGCTCCTGGCTTCTCTCATTCTCCCTCTGAGGCCTGTGTGATTTTGAGTGGCTCTTGTTTACAAAGATTGTCTGGAAGTTTAAGATCGATCCAGGACAGACGAGTGAAAAATATCCAAAGAAGACGAGCGAGACGGTGTAATAGCTGTTGTGACGAGCCTCTGCGGTTCACCAGATGAACAAAAACACATCTGATTGAAGCAATACTTTTTATAGATAATTAACTTTCTGACCATAAAAAGTGTTCATCGAAAGCCAACTCGCTGATTTATTTCAAATACAAATTGAGCATAGACTTTGCTTTTTGACTTCTGACTTCAAATGTCTGATATTTTTAAGTCTTATATGAGAAATAATTGACCAATCAGGGATCCACTTAAAACTATCAGGTATGAGAGACAACTTACGAGCGTTGTTGCTAAGCGTGTATTCAGTAATAATAATAATAATAATAAATTTTATTTATAATGCACTTTATATTTGACATCAAATCTCAAAGTGCTACAAACAGCAGCATAAATAAAAGCAAACACATAAAATCAGATAAAAGACTATAAAAAAATTAGCAGTACGCTTTAGTAAAAAGATGGGTTTTGAGTCCCTTTTTAAAAGCTTCCACCGTCTGTGGGGCCCTGAGGTGGTCCGGGAGGGCGTTCCACAGACGGGGAGCAGCGGCCTCGAAGGCCCGGTCCCCCATTTTCTTGAGCCGTGTCCTGGGCGGGAGCAGACGGTGCTGTTGGCCTGACCGGGTTCTGCCTGAGGAGTGTGGAGTGAGGAGGTCAGTGAGGTAGGTGGGGGCATCACCGTGGAGACAGTGGTGGGTGTGCAGGAGGATCTTGTATTCTATACGGAGGTGAACGGGGAGCCAGTGGAGGGTGTGAAGGATGGGGGTGATGTGCTCATGCTTCCGCACCCTCATCAGGACCCTGGCCGCGCTGTTTTGTACGTACTGGAGCTTTTGAAGGCTCCTGCCAGGGATCCCGATGAGGAGTGCGTTGCAGTAGTCCAACCTGGAGGAGACAAAGGCATGGACGAGCTTCTCTGCAGCCAGGAGAGAGAGAGAAGAGCGGAGTTTTGAAATATTACGGAGGTGGAAGAAGGAAGTTTTGCAGATGTGATGTATGTGATTTGCGAAGGAAAGGTGGGGGTCAAACTTGACCCCGAGATTGGTTACAGAGGGAGAGAGGGGAATGCCGTGGCCAAAGAGAGAGATTGAGGTGATGGGAGAAGAGTGAAGTTGATGGGGAGTACCAGTTTGAATGGCTTCTGTTTTTGAGCCATTCAGCTGCAGGAAGTTTTGCCTCATCCATGCTCCTATCTCCTCCAGGCAGGAGGTAAGACAGGAGAGAGATGCAGAGGGAGGGGTGGATGGAGTGATTTTGAGATAAAGTTGTGTGTCGTCAGCATAGCAATGGAAGTGAATTCCATGCCTGCTGACGACACACCCGAGGGGAAGCATGTACATGGTGAAGAGGGTGGGACCAAGCACGGAGCCCTGGGGGACCCCACAGGTGACAGAGTGGGGGCGAGATTTAGCGTCCCCCAGAACCACATGCTCGGTTCGGTCAGTGAGGTAGGAGTGAAACCAGTGGAGGGCAGTGTGGGAGAGGCCAATGTGGTGCTGGAGACGATGTAAAAGGATGTTATGGTCAATGGTGTCGAACGCAGCAGTGAGGTCGAGAAGAATGAGGATGGAAGTGGAACCGGAGTCAGAGGCCATGAGAAGGTCATTGGTCACTCTGATGAGCGCTGTTTCTGTGCTGTGGGAGGGGCGGAAACCAGATTGGAATTTTTCATAGAGACTATTTGATTTGAGATGATTATGGAGTTGAGTGGAGACTGCTCTTTCGAGGATTTTGGAAATGAATGGAAGGTTTGAGACAGGACGGTAATGGGAGAGGGGCACAGGGTCAAGAGTGGGTTTTTTAAGTAATGGTTTTATGAGAGCTGTTTTGAGGGAGGGTGGAATGGTGCCAGTACCAAGGGAGAGATTGATAATTTTGGTTATTGTGGGACTGATGAATTTGGAGTAGGTTTTGAGCAGAGGGGTAGGGAGTGGGTCCAAGGAGCAGGTGGATGGTTTAGAGGTATGAATGATCTTCTCGACCTCCTGCTGCGTCATGGGTGTGAAATGAGAGAGACTATGTGATGAGGGGGATTTTGAAATGCCTAGGGAAGAATCTTGTGTAGCTGTGAGGGTGGAACGGATGTTGTCAATTTTGGAAGTGAAAAAATCAAGGAAGTTATTGCAATTCGTTGCAACTTCAACTACAACTTCACATGAGTCCAAATTAGTTGCTAACAAACACTATGAAATATATACATGTACAGTATACACATTGGGAAGAAGACATTTCAGATGTATGGAAACTCTGGAACAGTCTCCCTGAAAATCTCTCTATGTTGAAATGAAGGTTAAGAACAGTTCTGTTTGTACGTGACAATTAGGATTGAGAAAAGTCGTGATATTTCAATCTTACAATATTTAGCACAGCCCTTGGTCCTCCACTTATATGGGTCTGTCTCAGCACCATGCCAACCTGTGAACTGTTGAAGTGTCTATAGCTACTCACTACACAAAGATTTAGGGTTCAATCTTCCATTGAACAAGGGGACTACATTGTACTTTCTTTGGGCAAGACTCTTTTCTCACATACCAAATGTGTGTGGTAAGTGTGTAATGGTCAAACAAGCTTTCGGTGGAGTTTGAATATCAATTGTGAGTCTACAGACTACACTACTGTAGAGCAGTGAAAAAGCTATAAGCAGAATATATTTTTGTTTTGTTTGACCCCATGGTTTTGGAATAGATCTCAGAAGACGTGTGCATAATCTATACATTCTTTGAAATATTCTATAGAAAGAGCAGTTTTATTGAGAATGGCCTCACTATTTCATGCTGTTTTTTTGAACAGGGATCCATATGAGTTTTTCCAAGCGCCTGGCCACAGGTCCAAATCCCTTTAACGTCCTCTCCTCGCGCCGCAATTAAAAAGCCAAGTGTCCGTCAGCGGCTATCAGAGCGCAGTGTGGCCCATATGTTTTGGTGCTGATAGTGCTTTGGATCACTGTGTTGGGGCGCCAGATAAGAAGCTGTTTATAACCTTGGCAGGGTCTGGGGTCTAATCTGGCAACAGCATATTTCCCCTTGCTCCCCGATAACAGCCTGTTAGCAGCTTTATCACACGGGCAGATAGGGGCAGTGTGAAGCAGCGGGGAAAAACCTAGAAAAGCGCTAGAAAAAGACCAACCTGGCAACACACACATGCCCACAGACACACACACACACACACACAGATGCACTTATTTTTAGCACTGTCAAAAAGAGCAATTAATTTCTATGTCTGTATTTTGCTGCAGCACGAAAAAGAAAACATAACTGTTTATCGACAATGCAGAAAGGAATCACCCACAACAATGTGTGTCCATAAAAAGTGCCAAATTAATTATTTCATATCTACTGCAGCACTGAGGAAGGAAATAGTTCTTATTAATAGCACTTTGCACAACTCCCAGGCTTGGTTTCTTCTAAATGTTGTTGATTTGACTGGAATGTTTGGAATTCACTGTTTCTATCTACATTGGAGTGACTTTAGTTGACTGAGGTACAAGTTGTATCTGCAGAAAGGCCAATCCAATATTCAGATTCAAGTTATGGAGATAGTTCTTAACTCTCAAACCAGTTTAGTTTTGCATTGGTTTTTTTGGTTTTCCTGATTCCTGTGGTTTTGTAATGGTTGATTGGACGTTTGGGCAGAGAATATGAGATATAAATTAGTGTTGGTGATTTAAAAAATGCACAGACTTGGTCACAAAAACAAAAAAGAGGAATTGGATTTATAATATTGGTTAAGACTTGGATTAACATATGCATTTAAACAAAAGCTTGACTTATAACAAATATAATCAAACATATTATTGGTTTGTGATAAGATAACCTTTATTTGTCCCTCAGTGGGGAAATTTCAGATGATTGGGAAAAACATAAAACTATAAAATGCCATAATTTTGGTAGTAATAGCAGTTCAGATGTAGAACAGTGATACTTACAGTGAATTTCATTATCACATTAACTTCTTACATATTCTCATTCAGTGTTACTCCCGATGTGCCATTTGTTAACAGTCAGTTGCATTGTTTCATCACATTCTTATGCTTTTTTCCGCATGTCAGCGATCAGCAGATATTGAAAGCCAAAATACCAGGTAGTATCGATAACTATGGCTGTGCTAGTAATAGATTAGTTTGATTGCATATACATTTTTAAAAATGAGATACAAAATTGATTTTTTTTTATTTAATATTAAGTTATTTTTTATCTTCAGATAAAAAGATTAAGAGATTATTTATTCGTCCCAAAGTGGGGAAATTTCTGCGTTGCATCACCAGTTACAAAACAGTAGGAATGAAGAGCACACAGCACAAGATAAATTAACAATAACCATATTAATCAAAATAAAAAATCTCTAGCTCTAGCATGAAAGAAACAAGTATAAAATCTTTAACATAATAAAGAAGTATAAAATCTCTACAATGGCATTAAAAAAAGCATAAAGTACTGATGAGGAGCAGTGTTGTACCACGGTAAAAAAAACTCCAAAAATGTCTTGATCCTTTGACACTGCAAAAAGTGATTAAAAATAAGTTAGAAAAATGCTTATATTTGGCCAAATGTATCTTTATTTGAGCAAATTTTGACTGCCTTAAAACAAGATTTGCAATGGACAAGCAAAACTATCTTGTTTTAAAATGATACAAGATATGTCTGCCTTGGAATGACGAAAAAAAAGAACAAAATATCTAGAACTAAGACTAAATGGCTTTGTCCTATTGGCAAATATTGTTATAAGACAGTCAGAATGTACTCAAATTAAGATAAAAACCACTTGAATCATGCAATTATTACCTCATATTTTATCATTTTTGCAGTGTATCTCTTTATACAGAGGCGATGCCATTAGGCCAAGCGGACAGTCAGTCCACTTGCAGCAACAATGCAAGGTATGTATTTTTCAGCAATATGAAATACTTGGAGTTAGATAGGAGACTATAATTTTCACACTATTTTCATTCACCACTTGCAGTTGTAAGTGCCTCGCGTTGACGACAATATCTCAGACTCATGGGAAGGAAATGCAGTTCTAAACCCTGCTGCTGTATTTGTGAGGACCACTGCAGTTGATTAAAAATAAAACATGGCGCTCTAAAGTGGATCGGGCTTCGTACGGCGCTCGGTCTCTCTGGGACTGACTGCTCTGCTATTTTCCGAAGCCCTTCCTGATGGCTCTGCGTAGGCACAATTAGAGAGCGCTCTTTTCACAGCCAGAGAAAATTGTCGTCCTGCGTAAATTGCTTTGCCGCAGCCTAAAGAAGATCTCTTGTTAGCCCCTTATTCAGTCTATCCCTCTCTCTCTCTCTCTCTCTCTCTCTCTCTCTCTCTCTCTCTCTCTCTCTCTCTCTCTCTCTCTCTCTCTCTCTCTCTCTCTCTCTCTCTCTCTCTCTCTCTCTCTCTCTCTCTCTCTCTCTCTCTCTTCTTCTCTCCCGGCTCTTTCAAGAAAATTGCTTTCTCGCAATCAACAGATCGCTCGCCGCACTTAGAGGTAAATACAGGTAGACTCGGAGCATTAGCATAACATTATTCAGACAAGTGTCAACCTTCAGGCAGTTAGCGCGCGCCGTGTGGGGGGGCCGCGCCATGAAGGCAAGTCGCGAATGCAAGCTGCTCCCGTAGACAGCCTCGTGCCGTGGCCAAAAAGTGCAGGAGTTATAAAGGAGGATGTAGTTTCAAAGGGATAAGCTGTGTTCAAATGCGAGTGGGTTGACAGGTGAGCAGGCTTCAAGGTGACTTATAGCAGAGGCATAGCTCCGTGAATAGTGAGGGTTCATTATCGCCGCTTTTTCGGAAATGCACGGATTTGGCCTTCAACGTCTGTCGCGTCATGCATGGGGAGATTGCGTTTTACCTGCGTGTGTGTGTTATAGCATGATTTTATTTGCATATTTTAGTGTAGTTTTGAATGCCTTATAGATTGAAGGAAGGGGAGATGGAGAAGAGAAAGGATGCAACATGCAAGATCTCATCAACGAATTGTTACTACAAAAAAAATTCTATTTAAAAAAAGATCTATAATGCTCTAAAACAGTTTTATACTATCACTTGTTATTTTGTTGATCACATTTTTAGATCAGATATATTTATATCGAAAAGTGAAAAACAGAGGACCACTTTTGCTCAGCCAATCAGCTCGCAGCTGTTGGTCTTACAGGACTTTTTGTTAGGGCAGGGGTGTCCAAACATTGGACATGTTTTTAGTGGTAGGGGAAACAGGAGCACCTGGAGGAAACCAACACAGACACAGGGAGAACATGCAAACTCCACACAGAAAGGACCTGGAGGTGGAATTGCCAATGACTGAACTCCATAAGTACTGGGCTTAAGAACGAGTTACGAGATGTCTATTTTGGCTGAACAGAAGTTGGATGGATGACACAGTGAACTTGAGTTTATGATCTTAAAGGCTACTTTGGGTTAGCAAGGTAGAGGGCCACATAAAATGACACTGAGGGCCGCAATTGGCACCTGGGCCTGAGTTTGGAGATGCCTGTGTTGGGGGAAACAAAATCTGGAAGCTAAGATCTGGAACAATCTCCCTGAAAATGTGAGGGAGGCGTCTACTCTGTCAATGTTCAAATCCAGGTTAAAGACTGTTCTGTTTGCCTGTGCATACAACTGAAGGATTTTATCTCCATTTTTAATGCACTGCTGTCATTTATTTATTTTTTTTAAATTTCTTGTGTAATTTTGAAAGTTTTAATGGTTTTATTCTTTTGTGTGATTTTACTGTTTTAATTGTGTTTTAATCTTTTGTGTGATTTTAATGTTTTAATTGTGATTCTGGTGTTTGTTTTATGTGATGATTTGTGATGTGGACTGTGAAGCGCTTTGTGTTGCCCTGTGTATGAAAGGCGCTCTACAAATAAACTTTGATTGATTGATTGATTGAAAATGTATCACTAATGAAACCCCACCTTTATTGTGATGGTGATTATTGCCAAAGGTTTTTAGGTCATATCATGTTCTCTGCAGACAAGAAGTTGCTGTAGAAGACAAGAAGTTGTCATTCTTGTTTCAGTTATCTCTCAACACGTTTAATCAGTTATGTAACGTATCAGTGTACATCCCCAAAGAAAAAAAAAACGACTTTATACCTTAAATTCAAAGTTCCAAGACCGTTTGAGGATCTTAACATTTTCTATCTTTTTAAGGTAAGTACGTCATTGACTTAATGAAGTGGTGATAATGAAGTGCTTGTGTCCTGTGAGTTTTTAGGACAGACTATAAACAACTTTGCCTATTTCACACAAATGAATGTTTCGCCTGCACCTGTAGTGATGTCTCCTCTATTTTAGTTTCACAACAGGAGGCTGCCAGAAGTGGGACAGCACCCAAGCCTGTTTCCTATCATGGGGCACAGCACAGCATGGCGTGGTTTGGTTAGATCCAGGCTCTTGTATGAAGTGAAGTGTTTGAGACACAGTCTGAAAGATCAATTTATCTATCTTTCATTTATGTATCATTTTTGTCAGATTGCCGATCTTTAGAACAGAATAAGGCTTGTCAATGTTTCTTTTGTTTACTATGAGCTATGAACAGGATGGAGCTTCCTCGTTCAAGAAGTAAAATTCCCCAGAGGTAAATCTAAATATGTGTGATCGGCTTAGTGATGACCACATGATCTACATGAATATATTAAGTTTATTATCAAACATTAAACACATCAACACATGTGTTTCACTTTGGCTGAAACCACAGTGCTGTGGATAGGAGCAGGTGGCTGGTTAATCTCCATTGTGTCTTTAAACATATAGTTACAGATATTTGGAATTTTGGATCCTTTTTTGATTTAAATAAATAATTCAAAATCATCGTACAGAGCCCCAAGTTCTGGCCACAAAGCAGCTCCATTAGAAGTGCGTATGACACGTCTGTTTTGTCTTCATTTCATGGAATAATATTTTTTGTGGAATATAAATGATAGGTTTGCACCAATCATGAAGAACAAATATTTAAAATTAAATGGACAGGAATTAAAAACCAGGAACGTCTCTCATGTCACCACAGCAAAATGTCACAATGATGATGAATAAAAGCATTGTTCAATAACTATAACGTGGAGTATTTCCACATTCCTGGTAATAGGATACAAATTGAGCTGAATAAGTCTTGTATTTGGTAATGCTCCTGTTTATTTTTGTCTTCATACTGTATGAAGTTTAACTAAAGTGTTAGGATGAGGGTGGATCAGACGGTAGAGCATTTGTCTTTGAACCTAATGGTTGTTGGTTCGATCCCCCCATGACTCATGTAACCTACTCCCACTGAGGTCTGCTGTCCCTGAGCAAGACACCATGGCCTATGGATCCTAGATCAATGAGTGGATGGTGCTATGAGAATTGGGTGGCAGCTTGGATTGTCACTCCACTGAGCCATAAAAGGAATAATAGAGGGGATGAAGAAGATCAATCAATCAATCAATATGTCCTCCATCAAATCGGGACAGGCCTAATTGTACGTCCTTTTTTAATAAGTAGAACTGTTGTACACTGGACACTAAATCTAATAATATGACACATATGATTCTCAATATTATAATCCTATATGTATGATAATATGAGAGTTAGGCAGCTATAGTAAATATTGTATTTTAACTAAAAGGGCTAAACTTCAATATATGTCAAATATCAACCTCCGAAGCGGGATACTTTATGATAGTTGTAATAAAACCTGTGATAGGCACTTTAAATGTGATTAAATCCGGTGTTGAAGTTTTCTGATGGATCCCAGACTTAGCGGTAGAAGGATGCTCTGTGAAGACAAGCGCATGTAGGTCACAGCGGCAGCAGCGGTTCACTCCCGACCAGAGCCGAGCAGACGAGCAGAGAGCAGACGCAGGGTGAAATATGAAGCAGTGACAGCAGTCTGTACAGGCTGGAGCTAAAAACTCCACAGATTGTCCTGTTATAGCAGCATAATGGAATGTACAGTGCATCCTGTCTTATATGGCGAGTATGGACAAAGAAAGCTATGCACATTTTCAGAGCTTTTTGGAGATGTTATACTTATTTCTTCTTTACGCTAGAATGTTTTATTTTATTTATTATAGAGTTATTATTAATCTATCTTCTGCTGTGTGCTACTCATTCCTGCTGTTCTGTAACTGGTGATGCAACACTGACATTTCTCCACTGTGGGACATATTAACTGTTAAAGAGAGACATTGCACATTAAAAAGTTGATAGGAAAGAAAGTTTGGACAAATCAGTCTTTACTTTACACCTCAACATCAAAAAATGTGATGTAAATTGGCAGAGTGTCAATTTACAAGGAGCACAATGGGAGAAAGCTGATTCTCTTTCAAAGATCTGAGACTGTCCACCACACAAGTAAATCAGAAAGTGCTATTTTGACTTCAGTCCGACCAACAATGTAGGTGTCGTGTTTCAAGAGTAATTTCCAGTGTGCTTTTCCCCCCACAAGACTTTGACTTTCAACTTAATAGTAGTTGTAGTCTGAAAATGGACTTGTCCATTCCAACACACTGTCAGCAGAGTGGTTCAAGTTGCCAAATGTCTCGGTGAATCACTGTAGAAGTTGTCTGTATTTGGATAAAGAATATAACGCAAAATCACGTACGTAGTAAGTAAGTAATGTTAATTTATACAGCGCATTATTACAGACCCACGTCATGCCTTACAATGTTCGGAGTTCAGATATTGTTCCAGTCTCTCTTGGGGATGACGAAAGCGAGACGGCGAACACACGGGCGCATCAAAGCCCTCGACCAACACCATCCATTCACTCACTTGTTCCATTCATATCTATTGTGCATGCATTTTTATTGGTCGAGGGAACTTGTGCAGACACAGGAATCACATGCAAACTCCACTCAGAAAGGCCCTGTTCCGATTGGGATTTGAGCCCAGGACATTCTTGCTCTAGCGAGAAAGCCCTTGATCTTCTTGTCTTGATCTCACCACATGTGTGTGTGTGACTGGCCCTTTATCTGACCTACATTTACATCTGCTCTCTGACCCAAACTCAAATCACCTAATGAGCCGGTCCCGTGGTGCTCAGTCCGGACTTGTGGCTCTGGTCCGTGCCTCTGGGAGCTCTGTCCCGGGGCACTGTCTCTGAGGCTACAGCGCTCATGAGGCCGGTTCAATTCAGGTCATTTGGTCAGTGTCTCATTAGCGACAAGAGTGGAGCTGCTAGACGGCGGTTAGAGCTTGTGTTTCACTGCGAGAAGGTCCTGGGTTGAATTGTCTTTTCTATGTGGAGCTTTCATGTTCTCCCTGTGTCTGCGTAGGTTTCCTCCAGGTGCTCCAATTTCCCCTACCACTAAAAACGTGTACAGTACAATAGGTATAAATGTAGTGAATGAGTGGATGGATGGTGTTGGTCGAGGGCATTTATTTTCCAGTGTGTAGAGAATGGAAACATATCTGAAATCTCAACATTGTAAGACCTTGGTCTGTAAAATGCATGTTATAAGTAAACATGAATTACTTACTTACTCTGCATATTATGTAGTTGTTTTGTGTTCAGATCCTGCAGACACATATATTTTTTGAGATTTTAAGCAATGCTGTTCCCTCATCTAAAACATGCAATAATTGTATTAGTACTGGTGACATATGCTATACAAGGTTCTAGGTATTAAAAGACAAAAGAGAGAAAGTACGAGGCACTCTTGTCATTATTGATTAAGATTAAGACATCCTTTAAATCGTCCCACAGTGGGGAAGTTTCAGTGTTGCATCACCAGTTACAGTTAACAGTAGAAATGAGAAGCACACAGCTCGAGATAAATGAACAATAACTATACAAAATAAAATAAATAATGTCCAACTCGAGCATGAAGAAGAAACAAGTCCACAATCTCTGTCTTTAGCTGAGTTAAAAAAATTGACGCTATATTTTGCAGCCTTAATTTAGCCAAAACGTTTTGACTATTTAAGACGCTTTCTCTGGCATTATACCTGGAGTTGTATTTGCTTCATCCACGCAAAAATTACATCAAGTTATTGCCATAAACCTGTAACTTATCTGTTTTGTATTGAACAAAGTGCATTCGCTACATTGTCTGAAGCATAGACCGTATATTAGGAGTGGACTATTAAGGGCCAAACAAATATTGTGTCCTTGAAAGGATGGTCTCCTGATTTGTTTCTCCTTGTGTATGTGAATGTTATTGTTGCCTCCCGCTCAGTCATTTGCAGCAGTCATCCTCAGATAGAGCCGATGGTCCCCTGGGAGCCCACAGTGGAGCATGAAGTCGCTCTCTTTCTCTTTCCTCACCTGAAGTGCTGCCTGATAAAGATGCATGTGTCACAATACACTTAGGAGATTCCTGGTCTCTCATAACACATACACAAGCCTTTAAAGACCGGCAGTTTTTTTTACCATCTTAAAACTGCATTACCTAAATTATATTTCAGTAATAACCTAAAAAACCTTGTAGAAATCAAATGTTCATGAATCAGACCACACACTGCTGTCTTCAACGTATTATAAAACATTATATTTTGCATACTTTTGGCTGGGGGAAAGAGCAATCCTCTCTATAACTCTTTACTGTCTGAAAATGCTGATTTAAGCTGTTTTGAGAAAGTTAGAATCATTATCTCATATAATATTAATTCAATTTTTTGTGGTTTAAAAATTAGGTACCTCAGTTTAACATAGCAACTGGTAATAATTTTTCTACATAATTACATATTTGCTTCAGTGACAGCGCTTTTAACAACTGCAAGAACCCAGAGTATTGGATTGAACCAGAATTGGGCCAAAGCAGGCTGAGTCGTTTTAACTGCTTTACATATTCATGTTTTTGACCAATTATTACTGGTAAGGGTCCTGGGGTCGCATAGAAATGTGAATAGGGCCGCTCGTGGCCCCCAGCCCTGCAGTTTGCCCAGGTCTTACTGTATCTTGATTTTTATTTTATTTTTTACACGTTTATTTCTTCCATTACATCTAAAACAACACTGATGGCAAGAAGACTGAATCTAACCAAGCACAAATGTAAATCTAGCTTCATCATCCACTATCACACATTATCTGTTCCCACTTCCTCTCTCTTTTTTTGTGACAGTCTTCTTATCAACACCTGTGATATTGCAGGAATAATCTCCTTCTCTCCTGCTGCTTTTCTGATGGCCATTTCCCATATTCCTAATTCTGACGAACGCGCTTGCTGCCTGAAGTGCCGGCGTTGCGTCAGATAAAAGCATTTCTCGTCTGGGAGATGGGAATGAGACATATTCACCTGCAAATTACCCAGCTCTTCATTCATTTGACTGCGGATCTAGTCCAGCTCATTTCGGATGCTATTGCCCCCATCTGTGCTGAACAATCACAAAGAGCTGCTTTTCCGGGCGGCAGTCGCGTTCAATGGCCTCTCATTTTCCCTGGGAGTGCGCTAATAATGACATAATGTCTTACACTAGAGGTCCGTACTGCTATTCTCTCCATAATGTGGTTGTTTTGGGGTCTTGTGGCTCAAAACTAGACGTGCGTTACAAACTGGTTGGCTTGTTTTGGTCAGCATATACTTTTAGGAGTTGTTTTTTTATGATAAAGTGTGCATAGCTAAGTTGTATTGTGTGACTTTTCTGGTCCACTACCGGCTTGTGGAGATGTTATCACTTTTAGCTTGGGATGATATAAAACTTGCGCTCCTCTGTCTCCTGATTATTATTTTCATTTTTTTAAGTAAGGTATTCTATTGTTGTTGTATTATTTTTATTGTACTCATTTTGCGTACATTCCATATCTCTTTTTAGTATATTTTGTTGATTCACTACTAGAGTTGATGATTATGAATTATTTGTATTACTCTGGTTTTATCTTTCTGTGCAGAATTTTGCAAACTGTTTATGTTTGGCTATATGTGTTTTATAGTGGATTGGATTGTACATTGGTTATGGGTTGTGTTAATTATGTAGAAAACCATTTCAGTTGGAGGAGAGGGCCAACTCAATGGGAGCTAGGCATTTTTGAAAGAGCTGCTGAAATTGTGCAAATGTTATCCCAGATCATCATTCGAAACTAATGAAAATAATAATACACTCTACCTATATAGCGCTTTTTTTGGACACTCAAAGACGCTGTATAAAGGGAAAGGTTAATAATAAGTAAAAAGTAAAAGAAAATTATTAGATTCACAAAGCCGCCATAATATTCTCATATCTGAAAGGCCTTCATGTTTTTTCAAATGTTTTCATCACACATTTCTGGGAAAATAATTAGATCATACTTGATGTGGTAAGGTCCGGGGTTTGATTCCTGTGGGACTCAATATTGTTTGGCAAAGTGTGAATCCAGCTGCCTCAACTTAATGTCACAGTTGTGTCCTTGGGCAAGACACTTAGCCCATCTCGTCCCTGGTGTCTGCTTACACTTGGGTGTGAATGGCCGAGCGATTCATTGATATGAAGTACTTCGAGTGCCTTGAAGAGAGAAAAGCACTGGGTAAAACTGAGACCATTTATAGGTCATATGCAGTGAGGAAGGCTCTTTCCAGTTTCCGTGGATACAAAGCGACGTTAAACCCTAGGTATCTGAAATAAAACTGAAAAAAACTGTGTAGGCGCATCTCTCATTACTCCTCCTTATGGCATCAACCCTTTCTGGTTCAACTATTCTTACCTCTATCAATATGCACAAATACCAGTCCCATCTCTAAATAACCTCAGTCCCAGAGGAATTGTGGGATATTTTAACATTTGCTGCTCTGTCCTCTCTGCGTTTCCTTAAACTGCCAAGTAAGAGCTCCATTAATAATTCAGCTCATTAAAGTGTGTAATTAATCTGGGGCGGTGTAACGGGAAGAGAGACAGCGCATGGAGGGGTGCTCTCCAGGGGGGCGAAGGCGACGGTCCCGTTTCATTTACGTGGCATACTAAACACGCCAGGACGTCGCCAGGAATCAACCAATCAGCCGGCAATAGCAGCAGGGACAAGGATTGAGGGTACTGAGGTGTATGACTGTTCAAGGCCTTGTGTTTATCTGGAAAGAGAGTTTTCAGTTTGAATGTGTATTGTATTTATTTATTTGATTGGGACAATGCATATGAATGAGCAGACATGAGAAAAATGCCAGATTCCACAGATGCTACATACAAATAGAGGAAAACATACAGTACATTCAAACTACAAGAGTTCACATTCAAAGACAGGCCACAGTTCACACACACAGTATTATTGCTCAGTTCATTGTCAAAAATCACAAGTTCATTGCATTCTCCCCACTATTGCACAGTCTTCTATTGCACATGACACAGTATTGCACTCTGCACTTGCTGCTATGAATGAGAACTAGCTGGATTTGACCTTTTTTATGGCGCTTGTATTGTTCCATAAAGGGTTTTCTTTCCCACTTTTTTCAACAAGTGTCTAGGTTAAGATAATCATTAGATGAAATCAGGAGTCTCCTTTAAGCTGCTTGTAAGGCAATCTTTCAGCGTTATCGGATATAGACTATACCACCCATTTTTGTACAGTCCCACCAAAGTTAGTACGTCTTTTTGGTATCGGTAGGTTCCACAATTGGTGACTTGAGATGAGCTTTCAGACTGTTCGTTATGTGCAAATACTAAATAGCGTAAACAAGTTTGTTTGGTTGAAATACAGAAGTATTTGGATTTTTGAGGATTTTTTATATATTGCTGTTCTGGCTACTGTTATTATTTCCAAAAGTAGGAGAAACATGGTTGGTCTAGATATTAAATAATGCGAGAAAGCCTTATGTAAACAGTCCTGTTCCAATTTTAGGTTTATTGTCATGCTTCACAAGCCAAAATATAGGTTTGAGGTCATTGAAATGTTAGCCTGCTAACGCAAGGAGCGCACTAACATTGCTAACTGGTATGTTCTCAAGAAAAATCCGATTCGTTTTTATTTGTAGTGTTGGTGAACCATAAATTTTACTTTATTACGTAAAAAAATAAGTAGTCCATTAATTTTGTACCACTAGGACACAACAAATAAGGAAGCCTAAGGAAGATCTATTACTACTCTGTGAACCTTTGAATAATGATCAAAAGCCTTACCTGTTCTCTTAGGATTTTTCTCTAAATAATTAATTATGATGACTTCTTTGATGCATATATAATTCTTGCATCTCTTAGAAGCATTTTAAGTTCTGAACTGCTGGCCTAACAGAGCTGCGGTGGTCCTAATTAAACCGCAGGTAGGCCTCCCTAAACAGCGCTTGGATTGAGCAGGCTGCCACTCTCCAGCCCTCAGCCTCTCCAGATGTGGCTTAATTTACTGCGACTTGGCTAATCATGGTGATTAAGGATTAATTACTGTTAATCACTTTTACATAAACTGGTTGGCAGTGGGAGAGTGGTGCGCACTGTGAGCATGTGCAGGCGGAGAGAGGGAGGAGGCTTAAGATGAGGCTACAATCTGCTCCACTCTGGGCATCTTTCCTTTAAGGTTTAGGTCTACTATGTTTTGAGTCTTGGGAAATATGTTATCCTGCATTTCATCCATCGTCCGAAGCAACTAAATCTGTAAAGACAAGTGAGCCCCTGATGTGAGATTTGGAATTGGGAGATAGAGAACTTGCAAACATAAAATATATGTTTAGGTATTCAACTAAAATATGATACATCTTTAATCTATAAACCTAATAAGATAGATACAGTGTAGATCAAAATGAAGCTTTTTATTTGTAAAGTGCTTCACACTTCTTTGCAAAAAATGCACAAACATCTATTAACATTAAAAAACCTAATTCAACACGGAAAGAACACATCCGGAAAGGCTTGCTTTGACTAAAAAAGAAAGGCTCAATATTTACTGAAATGTACAAATAAAGCAGTGATGGGCATCTTGCTTGCTCTAATTGTATTATGTTTTGGACATATCTTCAAATTCACTTTCGCAATATTATCGTCCACGATATATATCGCCCACCCCTTTTCAGACCATAAGAATTCTTCTGGACAGTTCCAGCGAGTGAGGGGGGCTTTCACCGTGGGGCAACTATCTTCTTGGTGGCTGTATATTCATTCATCAAGTATGGCTTTTCTCTGTGCTCTTAAATGCATCTGATCGCCACGTCTCAATAGGATCTGGTTTACTTCTGGTTTACTTTCATGCCAGCCTAACCGGATTGGAAATGATGTGATATACTGTCAAATGGACTGTAATTTCACACCGTATGCGTTTTCATCATTCAAAGTAAATTGGACGTGGGAAGTGTTTTGCATATGCGCTCACTGAACATTGTTTTTAATCTATATCGACACAAGGCTGTAAAATGTTGTGATCCAAAGCGCATGTCCTTTGTCCTGTCCTTATATCGTCAGGCGCTAACAGGAGCTAACACAATCAATATTAACCCCGGCAGTAGCATCAGACCTGGGCCGAATGCCTGCCTCTGATAAGGCTTGGAACGCGCCGCACCGCTGGGACTTCCATTAACTCGCACTGACAAAGGAATCACAGGGACATCAGGGGTCCTCCTATAGCCCAGACAACCCCTCCTCTCTCTCTCACACACACACACACACACACCAACACACACATTTGCCTCGTCCTGTGATGGAGATGATGGTGGCAGTGTGGTCACCTTCCCTGGGTTGGCTTGGCCTGGTTTTTTTTGGGGGGCTTTCTTTTGACATGCTCGTCTGCTCTCCCGAAGGAATGGTTTTAATAAGGTGCAGGGGATCAAGGAAGGAAGGGAGAGATGACAATTGCGTACACACACTGCCCTGGGGCCATGTGCAGAGAGGACCTGGTCTGGTAAGGGACACTGGTGTGGAGGTCTTTTATGTGAGATGATCGAGTGATGTTTATGTGTTGTGTGCTCGCATTCTGTTTTGACCATTATTTCCATAGAAAGCCACATGCAAAAGAGTTTTGTTTTTTTGGCTATTTGTATCCAATACATATTTTTATTGCAATGACGTGTGGTCACAATTAACCCCAAAGAGATGGTGGATTGGAGGTTGTCAAAATTATTATTATATTTTTTTTCCTTTGGATCATGTTGTAACTATTTTCTATCACTGATACATTATATCTCAATATTGCTCATAATGAATCAATAGACAAATTCCAAAACCAATGATTTTTAAAAACAATGGTACTTTGTGTGACATTACAGAGTATTGTTGTAGTTCTGTTGCATCAAGATAAAACATTTTCTAAAACTGGGAAGTGAAGATACTAGTTATAGCAATGAATTTGGATATAAAGACACTAAATGAATTAAAAATAATCAAATTACCCAGTTGCATGTATGCAATCTATCAGCTGATGTCCTTAAAATGGACCAAGATAGATTTGGGCTTCCATTTGTAAGAACGCCTTTACAATTTAATCACATTTTATCCCATATCTTTGTAATACTTCCATCTTATTCTGAATTATGTTAACCTTTGCTTGGCCTTTAATGACCTTTCTTCTTAATTCTTCCTTTTCCGGCTCCATTTGTCAAGTGCGTTAAACAGCCACCGCTTTGCACCGATTTCAAGTGTGGCTTTTAGTCCTAATACCACGCTGTGTGCAATGCATGAAAGCTTTTTTGTACATAATATACACTATACTGGGCTTAAGTAGACCTGGTTTGAACAGGCGCTGTGCCGCTCTTTCCTGGTGTAGTCTTTCCATCCCACTACACTCGCGACTGTATAATGAATTATGGTCGTGTTGAATTAGCATGTAGCTGTCTCTTCGACTCCGGTGCCTGCTTTGTGACAGGACCACCGCCACGGCACCCACAGGAGGGAAGTCGGGGGGGGGGTTGGGGAGTTGGAGGATGGAAGGATGATGGGGGGGGCAGGGTTGGGTGAGGGCTGTGATTTATTAACTGCTAAAGCCACAATGAAGTGCGCCCACTCGAGCACCGACGCAAACAAATAGGACCAGTGCTGTCAGCGCGGATTGGAGATGACGCACAACCGACCGCAGACCGACCGCGAAGGGTTAATCATGCACGAGGCAATGGGCTGCTCCAGAGATATACACGGATAATGCCATCGCACTGAGCCGCAGCTATGGCGGGTAAACAATGTAGACAGCGCGTCCGCTTAGTGTACTTTAACTGGCCGCGATGCCATAAAAACTGAATTGGCAATTTGCAGCAGTGTTGTATGAAATAATGTAGCTAAATAACGGCGAGTGGCTGTATGTCTACGTACTTAAGAGTCTTCGTTTAGCATGGGCCATAGGGGTTTAAGAATAGTGCAATACTTTGGTCAAATGTGTGCTATATTATATCATGTGTGATTTTTATTATTGCACAAATTCTCTGTGTTTGGGAGTCGACGGCTTGTAAAGTCCCCCGAGATATATACAAACTAGGACTATACAAAAATAACTTGAATTGAATATCAAAATAATATAAACAGCTTATGCCTTTGTAGGACTTTCACATTTGGTGGCTGACTAAATATTTTTTGCCCCACTGTACATGCAATTTTGACAATATTGTTTTGTTTTTGTATTATACCAAGTTTATAGTGATTAATAAACTCATTCTGAAATTTTTCCACATAGCAACATGACTTATCCTTGTTACAAACACTGGGCTCAATCATTTAGTCAATTAATCTGTCACTGAGGTCTTAAGGAAGGGTTTTCACACAGGTTGTAGAATTTCCTCATTGCGCAGTAAATTTCAAGCGAAAAAAGCGTTGTAGATTTATGGCCTGCATGGATTTATTACAGGCATCCCAGGTCAAAGAGATAAATTTACACATTGCTAAACAATGTTAAAAACATGTTGTTCTAAAAGGCACACAGATGGACCAATGCCAAAAAGATACTTGTTAAAAATTGGCCTTATAAATATAATATAAAAAGTCAATTTCAATCCAATTTAATTTTTTAAATTCACAACAGCAAGACTTGGAGGATTTTACTGATCAAAGAATCAAACAGTACCCACAAAAAATGAAGTAATGAAAAATGCAATAAACACATTAGGCCATATGGGGCGGGTTGACCATAGGGTCGACCACTGTCCATAAATGTCCATAAATGTCCATAAATGTCCATAAATGTCCATAAATGTCCCGGATCATCACTGTCCTTTTGCGTCGGAAAGAGTCGAGCTTCTACGTTCCACGTTGACTTTGCTTCATGTCTCCACATTGTCTCCTGTCCCAGATGCACTTTCTCACAAGAACTCACATTATCTCTCCTCTCCCTCACTTCTGTCGCTCTTTTACATAAAAGATCATCCATGTGTCTGTCTCTGTAATCGGATACTTCATCATTCATTGAGCGATTTAGTTTTTCCCATGTGCAACAGAAGATTGTCATGCACTTTTCCCTGACTGGATCTGTTGATTAAGATTAAGAGATCTTTTATTCGTCCCACAGAGTCATATTTAACAAGTAGAAGTGTGATATCGACCTTAGTCTAACAAAAGGGTCTTAGTCAACCAATTATTTCATGAAAATCATAGGATTCATGGTTATCTCAAATGGAGTGGCTGGAGTGAGATAGCTGAAGTTTTGGGAGTTACTTTTTTTAAATTTCTCTATACAGTGATCGTTTGCTCTTGAATTGCCATAAAACCTCCATTATATTTTGAGAGATAGAAGCATCATTCCATCTTAATAACATAATTAACTTTTAAATAATGTTTGCCATGTTGGTGAATTGATTAAATTTCACCTTTCAGAACCATATTCCATATCCATATTCTAACTGGAGATTTGTGCACTGGAGAGGAACGCTAACGGCTAATGGTGATTGCGGTGTAATTTTTAAAAATGATGATCCTGATTAATGAGCTGGAACAGATGGAGCCGTATTAGAAATCACATAATACATTCAACACCATCCATTAACAGCGCCATCATTTGTCATTGATTGTGTGCCATTAATGTCTCAAGCCTTAATGCTACTGTTTGGAGTACAAGTGATCCAATACGTGGAATGAGAGGGAAAATGGAGATGCAAGATTGTTTTGTTTATCTATTTTTGTCAATGCAATTTCATGTAGAAATCAGATACACATTTTAGGCACAGTATAAACAGTATAAAGGTATAGAACATTCACAACTAGTGCTGTTAAAATCCTCACAAATCCAGGACACTCTCAAAAAAGAGATTATTAATTAAAGTGCTAGCATATGGAAATGTTTCAGTATTTATCATAGATTTGCTCAGTCAATTGTGGCAAAAACAATTTCTGGATTAGGCTTCACATGAATCGTATAGTTCGTCCTGGTAGGGTTGGTTTATTTTGTTTTATTCTATTCAGATGCACCCAATCGCTTCCCCTTTTTTCTGAGTATTTATTGCCTCCAAGTTTTGGGAAGTTCTAAAAAGAAGAACTTCTTTACTACGGCATGTAGTCAACTTTGCCAATGGGACAAGCAAAAATGCCTTTCTTTTCATTCTAAAGTGAAAATGCTTGTCCCATGGGTAAATATTGTCCAATTTTACAAAAATTAAGATGCACTAATTGAAGGTTGGACTTGAAGTGAATAACTATGAGGGAGTACTATTTGTTTTGCTTATGGACATCACTATTAGCCTCAGAAATGTGATGTGGAACAGACAAAAAGTGGGGCTTGAATAATAATTAGAGGAACGCTAGAATCAATAGACCCGAGGACAAATAGCTCCTGTATATTTCACCAGCTAATTGGGATTTCAATAAAAAACAAACAAACCGTGATAAGTATAATACAAATATGTATGAAAAATGTTTGTGGAAAGCCAGGTGACGATCGCTGTATTCAAAGTGTTGTGGATTCAGACTCTTGTAGTTGGTTGTAGTGTTGGTCAGAAAGAAGAAGCAGAAGAAGATTGGCAGCCACATTCCTTATGGAGCTTCTCTGGGCACACCACACATAGGGCACTGTCCGGTTTCCGAAATGTGCTAAAAATAGTTCCAATGACTGCGCATGCGCGCATGTTTCGGACAAACTCTGTCCGACTCCGTTGAGTACTACTGTGTTCTCCACATAAGCGTGTGTATTTATTTGGGCTAAATCATTGAATCATGGTGACAACAAAACACTGCAGTTATGGTGCTTGTGGGAGCGATTTCAGATACTCTGAAAAGGACTATATGAAAGCAGTAACATTCAACCTGTTCGTTAAACCACACCATCGAACCAGACCAGGACCAGACCAGGACCAGATCAGGACAAGTGCAAGAGGTGGGTGCTTGTGGTCAGCAGAATTTCTCTCATGAAAATGTTAAAAAGGACATGTTTTTTCAAAACACTTCGCTGGACCAACTGTGGAGCCTCCAGATCCAGTCCTAGCTACGTTTAGCTGGGACTGGACCTGGACCGCTGTATCAGGTCCGTCTGAGCTCTTCTGAATGTAGTTAGCCCCATCAATCCATATTAGTATTGTTTGTCCTAATCCAGAATGTATACAATTCTCACACCTGAAGAAAGATGAGAGGGATTTTTTCAACTTCGTGACTATCGGAAAATAAGCACAGACGAAGCGCGTTGGGGTCCGCTTATTATACGGCTTTGTACCAACTGAACACACAAAATAAACTTCTGTCACTATTCATGCCAAAAGGTTTATTTAATGAGTGCAAAGAAAATAGTTCCCAAAGGTTTTAGTTCACCTACTTTAAAAAAGCGATCGCTTTAGTCGCATTAAAAAAGTATTTTTGTCATGAAAACCTTAACAGATAATTCTGAAAACCTCTGTGCACGTGTGTTGTATGAATATTATATTCTAGCATTAACATTTAAATATGTTGATTGATTGTCGTTTGCGTTTACTGAGTGTAGCTAGCTCCGATAGTTTCTCTCTCAGAGACAGTAGTGGTGTAGCCCGTTGTGACCCCATGGATCTATTATAATATCGGCTGACTGTAGTTAACTAAATGATCAAACTAATTACAAAATGGACAGTACAAAAAACAACTTGATAAATGGAAGTTAATCAGAGCAAAATAAACAAAGAAGGCGCTAACATTGCAATTTAAATGACTAGATAATGTTAGCATAATCCTCACCATTACCTTTTTATCAAATCAAACTTTCTACCAGTCACTGGAAGACCACGACATTCAAGCCAACGTTTTAATTGGTCTACACTATGATCCCTGATGGTTTGATGGTGGAATTTTGCCCCTGGTTTATCATTTTCGTCTAAAGTGACAAGAGGTATTTGATTAATTTTGGCAGTGTTTGTCCGAAACATGTGGGCGGGAGTTGACAGGCGGCGGGGGCGTGTCTTAGTGACGTCATTCAGATAGTTCGCTATTAACTCCTTGACTGCCATTGACGTATTAGTCTGAGACCCTCTTTTCAACTGGGGATTACAGGACAATAAAAATAGCTAAAAGCAAACTTATTTTTGCGGATGAAAGTAGACAATCCAGTCTTTCAGAATCTGGTTTCACATTTCACATAGTCTTAGAAAATAATATTCTATGGGTCTTGAGAATCAGTGATATCATCAAAAACGGCTGGCAGTCAAAGAGTTAAAAAGAACCTCACATCCGATCCCCTCGTAAACACTGAATCCTCCTTTCCCTTTTTGCTAATATCCATCCTCCCAAATGCGTCTGTTTGTTTTGAGCCGCCTGTCATCTGACCGCTGTCACTTTTACCTTGGCTCCTGGATCACATTTCAGCTCTGAGGACCCGGACAAGCCTCAGAGGTGCTCACTCACACCGTCCTGGTCCCTGTCTGAGCAATGGGCGACAGAAAACACCATTAATTAAACATCAAACCACTTCTCCACTATCAGCCGCGGACATGACAACCTGCCAGCTCGGCTTCCCAAAGTACAAGGGGATTACGTATGGAAATGCTTTTTGACAGGCTGCCATTTGCGAGGGATAATCTAACACGGGAGGAGATATGTGGACCGCAAAACCACGCAGGGATAACTTAGCTATTGTTATGAGGGTTTTAAGGAAGCTTGTTTGAAAATGCAAGCAGTGTCCTGGAAGAAATAGTAATCCCTTCTTGACAAGCTTTTGATCCAATCCCAAATATTGTACTTGGAATGTGGGATATTTTTCTTTTAATTAGATCTGATTTTTATTCAGTCCTGTCATGCATGCTCAGTTCAGTTCAGTTATTTGCTTATTTTAGGTTTGACATGCCAGTTCCTTAAAAAAAACTGGCTTGTCAAAGCTAAAATAAGCAAGTATTTCTGCTTTCCAGTTTTTAAAGAAATGAAAAATGCATGATCAAACCTAATTAATTGGATTCATAGTTTATTCAACCAAATTCAATGACAGTAATAAGGTTTTGGGATGAATACGTACAAAATAGAGAACACAATTCTCTCCTTTCACTTGTTTTTCTTGTAAATATTCATATCCGTAGGAATTAATTTGGACAAAAAAAGAGAAATTCTAACCAATGACTGGAGAAGGCAAGAATGTTTGCGTGAGGACAACATCACTCAAGTATTTAGTATTCTTTCTAGGAAATGCAAGAATTGTTCAGTTATTTTATGTAAAAACTTGCACAGAGAAAGAAGCAATTATTTTTGAAAGAAAGGTTGAACAAGAAAATGATAGATAAAAGTTATTCGATTCTGAAATCAACCATAAGTCCGTAAGTACGTTTTTTTTTATTCTAGACTTCTAAACACCTTTATAAGAAATTCATTAGACCAGAATTTAAATGTACTGACAGATAAGATATGGAACTTTCTGAGAGTTTCAATTCATGTGGATTTCTTTTCAATTCAAAACCTAAGATGGGAAATGTAAAATCTTGTTATCTGTAATTAGGCTAAAGCTGTTAGTATACTTGTGATGGCAGCCCTCAACAATCTGGCACCCTCATACATTTCCTTCCCATTGCCTTAAGATCCTATCCTCAGATCCACTGGCGTTTTAACCTTGAAGCTGAAACTTGGAGAAGCTTCTTTCTCCCATTGTGCTCCTTGTAAATGGAACGCTCTGCTAACCTTAAAATCCACTCTTTTTAATTTTTGAAAGACTTGAAGCCCAGTCTGTTAAATCAAATAGAAAAGCCTTTGATAATTTACTCTTTTTGCAATTTACCCTGCTTTAAAACGTCTGCTTTTGTTAGCTGATCTTAAACACAACGGGTTTTATTTAATGATTAATATCCAGAGAACATGTACAAGAAACAAACCGTAAAAGGGAGTAAACCAACGTTCAGATAAAGTGCAGTTTCAAATATGAACGTAAATCATTTCAGAGCTTATCCTCAAGCCGCCTCCCCCAGCGCTGGGCAGAAATCTAATAAATATTCCTTCAAGACAGTTTACCGTGCTCCAGCCCAAACGCTTTTATTAAATATCGATTTGATTTGTAAAAGGCCAAATGTTTGCGGGGTTAAATAAATGTCATCCTCTCATATCAGTCCAGTTTTTGACGTGACATTTACTGTCCATGCAGAACGGAGAACACGGCGTCCACTCAAATCCAGGAAGTCCAGCTCGGAGATAAAAATGAATAGATGTGTCTTTAGTTAAGAACGCTGCAGCAGGTTTTAACGTAATCTGCCAGTTGCTTTGATTCTCAGTGACTCTTTTGATTCTTGGTGATTCATATTACACATATACAAGAATTACAAGTATACAAGCGGAATGCAGTTCCCCGCTCATACCACCAGATGGAGGTATTCCATTAAAGAATTTCTTCATTCATTAAACATGTTTATCCATATATTTTCAATTAGGATTTTACAAAAAATAAAGACAAAAACTGAGGGACAGACAGTAGTGCAAACTGTTTGATTCATCTTTATTATTCATTTTTATTTCAGGCTCAAATTAAATTAGCCCATATATGAAGAAGAATCGACAACTTTGTAAAGTCCTCCGAGACGGCTGCTGTTGTGATTTAGGGATACACCGAAATAAATGTTTTTGAATAGTGTCTCCGCACCTTTCACCATCTTTGCCTGAAATATTGCAAAACTTAATGATGAATTATGTGGAAGTTTTTATAGGATCAACTTGAGATCCATCAATATCCATACATTTTTTCCCGCTTTTTCAATTTTGTGTATTTACTAGTATGTTGTATATGTTACATGAAAAAGTAAGCTAATGAACACAGTAAAGTAACACAGAAAATAAATTATTCTAAAATGTGAAATGTCAAATTAGTGAATATTCTGTTGTATTTTTGCACTTTACTGGGTCTCAATGTTTGAAGACCAAACATTAACCATGTTTAACCATCCAATGACCAGCAATGCCCAGAAACTCTCCCCATACTGGAAAAGCATTCAGACAAATACATTCATATTTAGTTTTGCGTTTGCACATCTGCTTCACGTGGCACTATATTTAACATCATTTTAGTGTATGATTTCCTTGCTCTTAAAGCTGAATATAAGCTGTAGTGATGGAGGCTGATGCGGCTTGTGAGAATTGCTTGTCAACAGCAGTCGGGAGGAATAAGGCATTGTCTGACAACAAGCCATCTCTAAACCGCCTCCGTGTGGGAAAACGGCATCCATTAGGGACATACAGAAAATGTGCACTCCACTCTCTCTATCTGCGGCTCCTCTGGGGGAAGAGAGCCCTATCACGGATAATAGTCCATTCAGGGGAGTATTTTGTGAGCAGAGGTGAAAGCAGATGACAATCCCATATGTGAGGGGAAAAACAACACATTATGGAATCTGAAAGAAATGTAAACGCTTGCCTTTAATTGTGTTGTTGTTGTCAATATGTGTCAAATAGAAAATAAAAAAGCCATGTCATAGTTAATTTAAATGAATAGTTAAAACCAATTTTTGAGTAGATTAAATTTGAAAACTGCAGCTCATAACATATACAACACATTATAAAATCCATAAAACTCGTTCTATAATCAGAATGAAGGGAAATAAGAATCATGCGTCGCTGTAATGATGAATGATTTAAGTGAGTTTGTGATTCCTTTTCTATCTTTCTGCACTCAGTTTCTGCAGCTCAGATACATTTTTTAGTCAGTAACCATATGGCACAGTAGTGTCATCTAAATTAAGTAATTTTCATGTTATATATGTTCTTAAGGCCTCTCCAGTAGGATATGCTGCAGAAAAAACATTTAGACCAATGGTGAGGAGCCTCACCTGTCTCTCAAGGATTGTAATTATTGTGTCCAATCAGGCACTTGTGGGGGCGGGTCTACCTGACGCTTGCATTAGAAAAACGTCTCTCCATCTTCAGAATTTGAAAAGTGACTGACCTTCTCTTCAAACAGGATGGCTGCACCAGATTTAGCACCACGCTTATTCCCTGTAGTCCTAAATAAGACTGGTAAAGTCCCTTCAGAGTTTCCTGGGTCTTTCCTGTTGGACATCCAGAATACCAGGGTACCAGCTGCCTCGGTGGCTTCCTGAGCCACTTCAGCTCCTCTCCATGTGGATGGGCAGCAGCTCTACTTTGAGAGTATCACTTAACTATGATATTTATGTATGTTCTGATATCAGAACGTAATTGTATTGTATCAATAACTCACTGTTCAACAAAATAAGTATTATTTCTCAAAAATTTGGATGAGTTCTATAAAGTTTGAGAAGGAAAGAGAGTGATGAGAAAAAAGGTGTAGAGTCAGAGAGTATTTGGGCCCGGGTCTTGTCTTTGAGTTTGTATGTGTTTTTCTAAACCAACCCTTTTTCAAAACTCTGTTATTCAGTTTTGCAAGACTGTGTTGTACATGTCTTGAGTCTTCCTTAAAATTTCTTTCCGTTACAACATTTCACAATATCAGTATTTTGAGTTGAGCCCTGATTTAATGAGCAGTTGTTTTCCTCCCGTGCCACCGTACTTTACCTCCTTTACCTCCTTTGCTCATATCCTCTCTTCTCATGTGGCTGGAAGTGAATTGTGCAGTGGTCCGCGGGTGGCTCAGTGACTGCAGCCAAACCAGCCCTGAGCTCCGCAAACATTAGACCAATCAATTACAGCGCCATTACCCCAAACGAGGGCCGCACTGAGTCGGCTAATTATGACTCACAGCAAAGAGCGCTTTACAGGCACATTATCTCCTCCGCTTTCTCTATTAATTCCATTTTGTTTACGATAATCCCTGCATGCGTTAATTGCCTCCACAGCGAGAGGAAATGCTTTTTGTTAGGATTTTAGCTGGTTGCATAAGACACTGGGGTTGTTGGATTTCACTGAATTGTGTAAATAATGGATACTAGGCTCGAGATTAAAAGTGGTTTGTTGGTTTCAGGACAAATACGGCATGAGAAACAATCCTTAAACTTGAATTCATTGATGCATTTTACACTTTTATTTGGTCAAAACAAAAAAATAACAAATTATAGTCACAATGTCTGAAGCCAAGTCAATTCCAAATAAACAAGGCTTCATCCCTTACTGCTTTTTCTTTTTTTATATCTCATAATGCAACTTTTATTTGGCCAAAACAAAGCAAGAAAAATTGAAAAGATAAAATTGTAAATGATAATTATGTAGCATTGGGATTGTGCTGGATGGATTTAAAACATCAACTTCCTCTCTCCATTATTTCATATTTTCACAACCCTAGTTTGTTTAGCAATATTTCATCAACCATCAAGATTACATACTGTTTTAGTGTTATTAACTTGTTATGAACTTGATCTTGATACTAATAAATATACTTGATATTTAAATACTGAATCCCATACTTTAACTGGACCAAATCTTTTTCCATTAAACTAAACCAGACCAAGTGTGAATGCGCCCTAAATACTTACACTCATCTCAGTGTTACTTTATATCTGTTTTCCGTTACTATTGACAACCCTAGCAGCTGTTAGCACGTCCCCAAACCTCGTTCAGGGCCCTGAGAAGATCACGATGCAGTGTAACAGACAGACACTCCTGCTTTGACAATGTGGCACGTACGATGAGGGATGACACTACACCACCAACATGGCGCGGTGTATTGTTCCTGCCTTGGCTCCTCCTGACAGGCGCTTTCCAAGACATCGGCCCATCGTGTAAAGAGAGATACTGTGACATATTGTTCAATCGCTGTTGATTGTCACATCACGGCTGGATTTAGTACCTCTTTATTTGGGCCTAGGAGTGGGCGTTTTTTTTCATGTGCCATCTCCATCCATATGATTTGAATTGATACCAAGAGAAACATAAAGGGACATTTTTCTAACTTCCTACATAGGTTGTGGAATCAAGTGTTTTAAAATTTGGGGTCTGATTACAAGTCCACACAGGGTCCTCTCTTTTTCACTTGAAGTAAGTTGCTAAACATGCTAAATATTTATAGTTTTTTGTTCTGTTTTATTGTCTGGGTGCATGTCTTCATTTTGGTCATGTCTTCATTTTGGTATATTGTAAATAGTAACTGTAACTCTATTTTAAATTTAAATTTATTCTTTAGAAGTGTTTTTTATTCTTATTTTTATTATCTCTTTTTGACTGTTGCACTGAGCCAAAGCAATTTCCAAGTCTGTGACCTCCTGTTACTTACGTGGCAATAAAAATTATTCTGATTCTGATTCTGATTCTGATTCTGACAACAGTTGCTAAGGAGCTTTTTCTGGCTTTTGACTAAAAAGTCCCTTTCATCAAACACGTTCTTTGAGAGTATACAGGGCAACATATATTTGCCCTGTGAGTGTTTTGACCATGGTGTAAGCAGATTTAAGCACACTGCTGCCATTGTTGTCGTTTCTAGACTAAGCATTGTGCGTTCAAACCATACAACCACACTGCCCCTGCTTGTTTAATCCTTAACTGACAAATAGTCGCTTTGCCGATTCACTCAATCCAATCCAATCCACTTTATTTATAGAGCACATTTTGTAAACAAGCAGTAGTGCTGTACAACAACAAATAAATAAATACACACAAAATAAATAAATACACACAAAATAAATGAATGCACTCATAAAAATCCAATTAAAAAAAACATCTGTTAAAAGCCAGAGAATAAAAGAGGGTCTTAAGACGAGACTTATTGCCCATCCCTAAATGATGCATGTTTATGTTGAAGTAATATTGATATTGTTGAATTTGACATTTTGGGCTGATTTGAAGTTTGAACCCAACCAATTATTCTGTCTTTCAATGTATTTAACAGTTTGTAGAATTTTACAGTACATGTTGTGCATCATACAGTAGTAACAAAACAAAACAAAAGTGTATCTAAATTCAGTGTATAAAGTTATATATTGCATGTTGATGTTGTTATCATCACAATCTAACAACCTTGCAAGCACCACGCATCTGCTTCCCAACTTAAACCCAAAAATGGTCACTTCTGGCGCGGCAGACTCAACAATTACCTCCGCACATTATCTGGACTTTGCACATATCACAGCAGTAACGTCATTTTTCATCGCTGCTTCGCTTCACTTTATTTGAACCCCGTGTCTTATGGCTTTTTTTCTCCCTTCACATCAACACCCATTCCAAGCAGTGACCTTTTCTCCGTGAGGCTGCTTCAGACTGATGCGGGATGGGTCATCGCCAAGTTAAATAAACACTTTAGCTGGAACTTGGCTGCTCTGAATCAAATCATTTTGGAAATAAAAGGGAGTTTTACGTTTCTCTTTGACAGTCTAGACATTTTACGAGATCGGAAAGAAATGCAGAAGAAGGTAATTTTGTGCAAATGTACTCCCTTCCTTTGTACTGATAGAGTTAATATTTACAGACTGTTCCCTTGTTATGCGTGCGTAAATTTTCACTTTTTTGGCGAGAAGGATCTGTTTAGAGGATTGATAAGATATGGATTAGAATGTATGCATACGGTAAGATGTGCACGTCGCTGTTTCTGTTCTAGCCTCACAGGTCCCATATTGAATTAAATTCTTACTATTATTATTATTGTTTCAAGCAAGATCACAGTTTACTTTCCATAATGTCAATGTTATTTTCTTCCTTTATTTATTTGAAATTGAAACAAAGTATAGACAGAAAAATACAAACAGTGTTTGCAATCAGTGTATAAACAAATAAATGTACCTGAAAACAAAAGTGTATACTAGTTGGTTTATAGGCATGAGTACAATACCATGAAAGACTATTTGTACTGGGAATGTACCGTATTTTTTGGACCAATTAGTCAAATGGCCAAATGAACCTCAAAATGGCCCTTACAAAACAGATTTTAAGCTAAGCTATCAGTGATGCAGTTGAGCATGGTTAGCTGTGATTGTTTTGTATTTCATCATTCTTCCATTTTCCTCTCAAAGTTGTAGAAGTTTTACCGGTAAAAAGATTGAGTAATTTTTTACCTGATGATCTGGTGATCTGTACTGCATCGTGCCTTTGTTGTTTAAAATTGTTGTATATACTATTACCATTCACCATTGCTAAGGTGGGAAAGGAAAAACTTTATTTAAGTCTCACCTTAATGACAGTAGCAGTTGTCGGTGGATTTCTTTTCCTTATACTCAGCCCATAAATATTATTACTACAGTATGAGTGTACAGTTGCCTGATAAAATGTGTCTCAATGGAACATGGCGGCAGAAGTTTTTTGGGGTTTTTGCTGCTCCTGGTGGCGTATTTATGAGGCGGTTAGTAGTCCGTGGTATGGGGGGGGGAGTGGAGGTGTAGGGTTGGGGGGTGGACCGGGGGGGGGGGGGATTTGTGCCTGTTACAGTAACGAAAGCAGACAGCAGCGCGGGACGTCAGGCTGAGGCAGGTCTGACGAGGTGAAGAGGTGAGAGCAGTGTGAAGACATTTGAGAGTCATGTCTCTGTCGTTACCAACGCAGAGGATTTGTGACGTGATAACAACAGCGGCGCGCTCTCCAGGAATGTGAGGCTTTTTTACGTTTCCCGTGTGGTCTGGAAGCATGTATCGAGTTAGCATGTCTGTCATGTCAGAGATTTTCATTTCTCTGTACAGTGCAAACAAGTCCGAGTCTGAGCAGTTGTGTTTCTTATGATATATTTGTTTGACAAGTCATGTGCTTATAGGGGAGTTCCTATGGTTCCTAAATCACAAACTAGTTCTGAACTTTATATCCCGCTGGAGATCTAATGATAAAGGATTCTTAAAGATTTTGAAGTGAGTGATGTCATATTGAAAACTTGATGATAAATAATAAGTTCATGTCTCGTTTGTGCACAAAACAAAAACATTAGAGCTGGAACGACTCACCGATTCATCACAATAATTTTAAGACTCAAGCAGACAGTAATTGCATGAACCAGCTTTAGTATTGATTTTCTCTCTTTTGTAAATAATTGGATTCTATAGACATTTCAATGTTTTTGTTGTGACACATATGAAATATAAATATAAATGCACCAATAATATAATTTGGTTCAGATGGGCTGAGCATTAAGTTACGCGTCGAATCGAACCATTTGGAAATACTGTATATCTTAATGAATGCAAAATGCCCTCTATCTGAGTCCTGTCTCACGTTGGATTGATGAGGGAAATCGAACTTCTTGAAATTTGATCTTGCAGATGTTTTTCTCAAAAATGATACCAAATGTAAACTGTTGGTATCCATGTGTTGTGGTCTATGTATCTACAGTATGTATGGTGCCTATCGTATTGGCAAACTAACCGATACCCAGCCCCAATTTCAATATAATGGGATGTCCGCAAGTGGCTTCACTCAAGCTTTATATTAATCAAATGTAGATAACAGATAAACATAATCAATAGAATAATCAACTCATGAAAAATAGCAAAACAATTCTATTTTACATACAGTGTATTTGTAGTTTCTTCAAATATAACTTCCCACCTCTCTCTGCTCTGGCCCAGCTCTCTCTGCTCTGGCCCACCTCTCTCTGCTCTGGCCCACCTCTCTGCTCTGGCCCACCTCTCTCTGCTCTGGCCCACCTCTCTGCTCTGGCCCACCTCTCTCTGCTCTGGCCCACCTCTCTCTGCTCTGGCCCACCTCTCTCTGCTCTGGCCCACCTCTCCCTGCTCTGGCCCACCTCTCTCTGCTCTGGCCCACCTCTCTCTGCTATGACCCATTCTCTCTGCTCTGGCCCACCTCTCTCTGCTCTGGTCCACCTCTCTGCTATGGCCCAAGTCTCTCTGCTCTGCCCCACCTCTCTCTGCTATGACCCATTCTCTCTGCTCTGGCCCAGCTCTCTCTGCTATGGCCCTTTCTCACCCGCACTCTCTGCATGTTAAGTGTGCATTTCCACTCCACTAAACGCTCCTCCGCGCTGAGCCAGACCTGAGTGGGACAGCAGGTCTGTTTCTCAGCCCCCCACTCTCTCATCGCCTACAGAGAGCCGGGCTGCAGGCTGCGGTTAATGCACCAAAAACACACCATTGTCCCTCAATTAATACACACCAGGGCTGCGCGATCAATCACAATCAAATCAGAATCACAATTTCACTGGTCGCAATTAGAAATGTTTGTTATAGTATGGAAATATTTTCGTACTTTCATTTTTTATTTCTTTTTACGCTTTTTTACTACTTGACTTTAGTTGATTTATAAAAGATGTATGTGTATCTGTTGTACCCACATCCCAATATAGGTTAAAATAATAAAAATAGGATTTAAAGTGGCTGTAAAAAGTGGAAACTTCTAGAAGACATGTCAGCATTCAGACATATCTAAAAGGAGTGGTTCACGTTGTAAGAAAATAATCTAGAGAAATTCAAACACAAATGTTACATGAGGGGTCAAATAATCTAACATAAAATTATAATTAACCTAATCCATCCAAGCAACACTAGAATGTTTTTTATTGACTCAAGTTTAACAAGTCTAAATCATCTTGTTTCAGGGTAAAATCGTGCTCTAATAAGTTAATTACGTTTGAGTAATTTGAACTCATCAGGGTCAATTTTAAAATCAAAATGAAATCTAGTCACATTTGCCATGTTTTTCAGAAAATACTGTATTTCGCAAAAACCGTGCATCCTTTAGTCCCTGCTTCTTGCTTCTCAGCCTGACTAATGTCCCAGTGTGCTGCGACTCCACTGCTCCATTGACAACAGTTCATGATGAGGAAAAATATATGATGCCATTTTCACTTTGAGAAAACCTTTAGAATGTTTTGGCGTCAGAAAATGGATGAAGCGTGTTGTTCTGCAAAGAATGACAAGGGAGACCTCTAGTGGAAAAGGGTAGAGCAAAATTCAGCATTCAGTTTCTTTTAGATATGTGGTACGTTTATGAGGGGTGTTGTTTAAATGAAATGTGCGTCTTATCAATGAAGCTGGAGTTCAGAGTTTGCTGGTTGATTTGCTACTTTTGTAAGACTGTTTTTATTAAAAGGGATAAAGCGGAAAAAGACTTCAGCCTAAACCTTCTCGATCTGTTATTTTTCATTTTTGGATTCTTTTGTTGTCCTGGACTTGTGAGCTTGTGTTTGCTCTTGTTCATTATTCTTAGAAAAAAAGATATGTATAATACTATAATAATTGTCAATCTTGAATGTGAAACTACTCTTTCTATTTTTTGTTGATGACGAATGACAGGAAAAGAATAATGCTAAACTAAACCAGCATCACTGAGAGTAATGAGAGTAAAATTGCTATCATACTTGAAATGAGAAGAAAGTTGCTTGTCAAAATGTTCTTGAAACTTGGAAACCATTAATTATGTTAATCGTTTTTGCAGTTAGTGAAGATATTGAGCAGAAGGTGAACAAATCTATGAAGTCCGTTATGTCCCTTTGTGTTCGAGGCTTAGAAAGTTCTTATATTAAGACATTAGACATTTCTTAGCCAGAAAGTTAACAAGTTATAGCCGATTACAACCTGCCCCACACACACACACACACACTCCCTATAGCTCCAGTGTGTAATAGTGGTCATCTGTTCCTCACCCCTTTCCCTCTCTCCCCCACAGTGCTCAGTATCCGCGGGGCACAGGAGGAGGAGCCCCCAGACCCTCAGCTGATGCGTCTGGACAACATGCTTCTGGCGGAGGGCGTGTCGGGGCCGGAGAAGGGCGGCGGGTCAGCGGCTGCGGCGGCGGCTGCAGCGGCCTCTGGAGGGGGTCCCGGCTCAGACAACTCAGCGGAGCACTCGGACTACAGGGCCAAACTGTCCCAGATCAGACAGATCTACCACACAGAGCTGGAGAAGTACGAGCAGGTGAGCAGCAAACAAGTATGTCGCTAACTCATAACAATCAATGACTACATGATTTGAATCAAACTTTACTGCATTGAATGTGTCGTTGGTTTGAACACATTTCTCACTGTAGTTACAAGATTCTTTAGCTTAGCAGTCAGGACGAGGCATGGGGGGGAAGCGTTTCAGGTGTATGCCCCAAAAATGTGTATGATTTTATGTTTTTGTAAAGCACTTAGAGTTGCACTGCATGAATATAAATACGCTATATGCCAACAAAAACAGTAGAGGGGTTCTCAAACTTCCGTCTCACTATCTCCTTTTGAACAGACTTTGAGTAAGTTTACAAAGCATTAGACTAGAGTGTACGTGGGTCTTGTCGATGATAGAGCAGAGCGAACCCTGTGCTCTTAAATGTATCTGCTGGCCATGTCTTAATAGGAGCCTGTCTCCATGGTTACATGTCACTTAAACCGGAGTGAAAACGGTTCAATCCAGTTATGCCAAATGGACTGGATTTTAGAAATACATTTGGAGTTGGCGATGACTCCGGTTTTCACTCATGCTTTGTAGACGTAATTTAACTTGTGCTTGTATATCGCAAGTAATTGTATCCATGGACCATTGTTTGAGAACCACTGGTGCACTACACAGGTCAAATAGTCAATCAACTTTATATGTAACATTGTATATATAGCTGTACTAATATGTTTAAAGTTACCATCCATGTCATAAATTATTTCTGTTTTTGTATTTCTAATGTGTTCTGCCGTCCTTGTTTCTCCGGTTCCAGGCGTGTAACGAGTTCACCACCCACGTCATGAACCTGTTGAGGGAGCAGTCTCGCACTCGTCCCATTTCGCCCAAAGAAATCGAGCGCATGGTCGGCATCATCCACCGGAAGTTCAGCTCCATCCAGATGCAGCTGAAGCAGAGCACGTGTGAGGCCGTCATGATCCTGCGCTCACGCTTCCTCGACGCCAGGTGCAGTACGCGCTCGCTTCAATTTAACACTGGGCCTCTCATCATTCTGAAACTACTAGAACTCTAACTTTAAAATCAATGGAATTTTGAAAAAATCCCCAAAAAGCTTAGCCTGGCCTTAGCCATCCGTACACTCCGCTCAATCATCATTTCACTGCATGTAACGTCTGGGTTTGGTCCCTGTGTTTGCGATTACAATCGGTTGAATTCCATCCGACCAATCAGCGAGCGCGGGAAGTTAGATGTGGGTGACGTCAAGAGTTTGCGTTGAACGGGCAGGTTGTAGTTTGGCAATGGCAAAGAATGCGATAGTAAAGTAATCTGGTCTGGTTCTATCAAGAAATTGAAGCCGGAGCAATAGGTATGTTTAGCAAATGTAATCGGTGGCAAAGATTGTGGCGCTACTCCCGACGGGCTTCGTTACAAGGAGATGGCTAGGCTAAATGCTAACTACTCACTCGGGCGCATTACCTACATCACGGTAAACTCAGATCTAATCGTTTCAATCAGCGAAAGTAATTGCACTTCCAAAATAAAATGGAGTTCTAGTGTTAATCAGACATAGCAAGAGACATTTATAAACCCGATTGAGGTGTGAAAAAATTGTCTATTTGGAACAACTAGTTTGTATTTGGGCACACAAACTACACTTGCATATTGTGTAAGGATATGTTTCATTGTTTTGGTTTGGTTTGTTTTGGTTTGGTTTCACTTACGCGCGCCTTATTGGCAAAGTGGGTTAAGTGTCTTGCCTAAGGACACGACGACAGCAGACATCAGTGGAGTTGGTGGAGAAGGTCCCCAGGTGTTCTCGAACCCACGACCTTCGGGCTCAAAGGCCAATGCTCTACCAACTGAGCCACTGTTGCCCCCAAGATCTAGATATTTTTCTGCTGATGATTTCAGGTGAAATGAAATAAAAAATGAAAAGTATAGAGCGCATTAGAAGGTTCTGGCCTACTCCTGTGAACAAGTGAAGAAAATTGTAGTAAATCCTGAACTCTCAGTGTACTAAGTATATGTGTTGTTTAATATCTACTGTATATTCTAAAAAAAAAAAAAAACAGTAATGAACACTGAGCGCTTATGTACTGTACTTTAAACACTTTCAACTCACCAAAAGAGGTTTGAATTTTTTTTTATCAAGTATTTAATCCAGGCACTAAACCAGGCATTGAACCAGGTGTTTTTTTTAGGAGACTTAACTAGGATTCTATTAAATCTCTGTAGATATGATTAACTGTATCTTCACCCCCATTTATTTTCAGTCAAACAAGGTCGAGAGGTTGTTAAAACTACAAATACAGCTGGACTCTGCTTATTTTGACTTGCGAGAGCTCTTTGTGTCTCCTCTTCTTTAATATAATCGGTTGTTCTTTTTGATGCTGGCCGCGGATTTGCATACATTTCTCCCAAGGATAAATCTCACTCGGAGTCGAAGGCACAACATTTAAATGAGCCATGCGCTGCCGTACAAAGCCCCCCGATCTATTCTGCTTGTAATGAGGGGTGGTGGGAGAGCGAGGCGGAGTTGGCTTGTGGAGCAGATGAATGCACTTGCTTCCTCTGCCGTTTCTGACCCCATGCTGGGCACATTTTCATATCGGCACGCACAGGGTTCTGTACAAATCTGCTTGGGGGCTCAAACCAGGGAGAGCCTCTCAACCCCCTCTGGGAGACGAGCCACCTGTCAACATCACCTGAGTGGAAAACATCCCCATATTGCATATAGGAGACTCATGGCTCATTTGCATAAAGTGTATTTAGGGGTAGGATAAGATCTGGTGCCACAGAATTTCCCAAGATGAAATTGCTAAGAGTTATATGGTGTGTTTACGGTACATTCAGCTTGGGTAGACTGGGTAAGGCATGGACATCTGTTGCGAATGTCCCACTGAGGTCCTGGGAGAAGGTCTTGGGTTCGATTCCACTTGCAGGCCTTTCTGCATGTTCTCTCCATGTCTGTGTAGGGTTTCCTCCGTGTGCCCTGGTTTCCCCTACCACTATAAACATATACAATAGGTCTGGCATGCCTCCCGTCTCCAAGAGGAGTCAGAGGAAGAACACCCACAGCAATTGTAAATCGCTTTGTGACTGTGTCTGTGAAAGGCACTATGTAAATAATTATGACTTATCGGTACTTACTTAATTATCCAGAAAACGCTGGAATGAACATGTCTCTCGCCCTGTGATTCCTCAAAATGAGCTGAAGAGAAAAGTCTGGGATGTACTCAAATACATAATATATTAGATTTAATTGATAAAGTGAATCAAGAGTTAAGTATATTCTTGTACTAAAATGGAAGTCCTGTATCAATGGACATAATGTGATTCTGCCAAGACAACAACTGCCTAACTGATAGGAATTTCACATGTTCTACATATTGACATGCATCATATATATGTGTTTTAGCAGTTTACAACTATGTCGTCTTGTTTTTTATTGTACAAGATTATGCTTGACCAGGGGTATCAAACTGGATTCAGAGAGGGCTGGTGTGTCTGCAGGTTTTAGTTCCAACCAAGCACAGCAGACTCCACCCATTTGCTCAAGTGAGTCCAGTCTTAAACTGAAGCCTTGAGGAAATGGATGGACTCAAGTATATTCAATAAATAAACAAATAGACCAAAACCACAATCAATCTATTCATCCATCCATCTATCAGCTTAGAACTCTTCTGCGATGGAAACTAAACTAACTCACTGTTTTTCTTCTGTTTTTATTTCCAGACGAAAAAGGCGGAATTTCAATAAGCAGGCGACAGAGATCCTGAATGAATATTTCTACTCCCATCTCAGTAACCCGTATCCCAGTGAGGAGGCCAAGGAGGAGCTGGCCAAGAAGTGCGCCATCACAGTCGCCCAGGTACTCCTCCGTCCGTCTGCACTTTTACAGCACAAAACATGACACAACCAACATCAAACTTGTTTCAAATCTAACAAAAATCAACAAAGCGGATTTCAACAAGATTAGAATAAGAACACAGGACATTGGGAAAATTATGAACTGTTTGCTAAATGTATTTTAAGTGTGTTTTATGAATGTTTGTTGATTGTGCCATTTTGAAAGACAAATCTGCTCAATTTGAACAGACAATAAAGATCTATTCTATTCTATAAAGTAGAGCTTAACATGGATGTAAAACACAACAAAAAAGGACCAATATTACTTTACTTTCTTAATAATGTTCATTACAGATGTATATCATTTATAAATATGTATTTTTAATAAGTGTGTGGATTTTACAGTGAAAATAAACAGGCTAGCACTTACTTCCTCATTCTTGTCTGTCAAAAATCTGAACTCATATACTGAGTCTTCATAAAAGCTTGTTCTAAATGACAAAAATACAAGGAATTTAATTTAATTACAATACAGTGAAATAAAACCACTAACAGGCTAACACCTACTTCCTCATTCTCGTCTGTTAAAAATCTGTTTGTTAAAAAACTCAATCTGAATCACGGTTTGGTAATATTTTTTATTTATACCGAGTCTTCATTCAAAAATACAAGGAATTACATTGAAAAACACTAATCCAGGTCAAACTCAGAATTAAACTCTCAAAAATACAATTACATTTTTCTACATTTAGGACATATTCTGGACAAAGCAAAAACAGGAATCAGGCTTAATTCCGAGCGCGCAATCTGCAGTGTTAGGCGCGTACTGCTGCTGGTATGAATATGTTATGACTACAGACAGCACTCTAATCTTCAGCTGTAGCTTTTATTAAACAACAAAGCAGCCGAGTGCAGAGAGAATGTAGCTCTTCAAACCAGACACAAACACAGGCTGTTTCCATTGAACATCCACCGCCACCGCTGTCACTATGTGCATGTTTAAACACTCGTCAGATGAATGCATAAGACGGAACGTTTCAGTCCCATCTAATATTAAAAGAATTGCACGGAATACATTACAATACAAAAACAAGAACGCAACACTAACCTCTTCATGGATTTAGACTTAGACTGTCACAGTAGCTTGCATAGTATTCCACAAAAAAAATAACGTAGCAATATGAAAATAAGGATAATGATAAGATAATATTGTGAGAATAGAATAATCTGGATATAGGTACTTGATTAAAAGATGCTTGATTCGTTCCACAATGGTGAGATTTCAGTGTTGCATGCATCACCGGAGCACACAACGCAAGATAAATGAACAATAACTCTATACTAAATGAAAAAAAATATCTAGCTTTAGCACAATAAAGAAGCCAGTGCAAAATTAACAGCACTTTCAGCAACATCACATTGTTAATTTTTATTTTCGAGGTTGCAGGGAAAGTTGTACCCCTTTACAAACATGTGCGACGATACCCGGAGTGTAGCTGGATATACTTTGAAGCACTGGTTGTTTGTGAACAGTTTTATAAAGGATCTCTTTTCATATCTTGTGCTCCGACCTGAAAATGAACCTGGTAGCGCCCAAGTTTATTCACCTTCCAAGTGCCTGCACGCGTGATACTTCCATGCGTTTTCCCACATGCTTTTTTCCACTTGTAGGCTCAACAGTTTATATGAGCACAAGGTGAACATATATAACATTTACAATAATAAATGCGCTTGATTCTTCGTCTGTATTGAGTTGAAAGAGTTTTGTGCACTAAAGTGAGAATTTATGGAAAACCCATTGGAGAATTTGTGTGGGCTGTTTGTAAATGTTTTTTTCCCCACAGATGTTTTGTACAATTCAAATCAGTTCAATTATTTATTTTATAGCCCTAAATCATAACAACAGTCGTCTGGAAGGACACTTATGCCCAAAAATGTGGCATAATTGTTCTTAAATCCTAAGACCCTCCTCAATCAGCATGGAACAACTCAAAAAATAAAAAAGTGAGAAACCTCGGAGAAGCCCATATTGAGAGTGGGATCTGCTCTCACAGACTGACAGGCAGTAGATCCAGGACTCAGGCTGTAGAACGAGGACTGAGGAGGCTCCCATGCGGGGAGGGGGCAACAACAACAAAATCTATTCTTTCTATTTGGTCTCTAATGTGCCTGCTAGTATGTTGTCATCGATTTAACCAAGATGGAAATGCAAACTGAGCTTATTAAACAAATAACTGTTAAAAAAAAACTACAGGGTATCTCATGTGCATTAGTTTAGATAGTGATAAATCTGGTGAGGGGATAATTTAAACCAATATTTTAATTTATTGAATGTTTTATGTAAAATGTCTTTTGTCTTGCTCCTCCATTTTCCTCAACTGACTTTGCAATTCAATATGATGTATCCCGGTACAGCTGATAGAACTGCATTCAAGTAGTTTTTATTTCCTGAGAGTTGATAACGACCGCGAAGGTAAACAGGGGCGCGTGTTTTGAATCCATCAGTTGCGAATAGATCGTTTCCTTCGCTTCTTTCATTAATTTATCCTCAACAATCCCTGATGCATGTGCTCTTGATTGTGAGCGCTAGTCGGCTTGCGGATGATTTGTCGCGTTTCTGTTTCGCGGCCGTAATAAAGGAGACTGTTTACCTTGGCAGCGATGGGGAAAGTTCGCTGGATTGATTCGGTTTTCATTTTAATGTTGTTTATCATTAGTGGCGGGATTACCCCTCGAAGCTTCATCTGCGAGTGCATTAGTGCTAATGGAGAGCTAGCCGATGTTGAGTGATCGGAGCTGGTGTGATGATAGCTACCGTCATGGAGTCATAATGAGACTGTTATTGGCAATCATTGGGTTCTGGAGCTAATGCGGATTCACAGCATCAGTCTGTGCTGCTGCTGCTGCTGCTGCTGCTGCTAAGTGAGACATCTCTTCAGTGGTGCTCTGGCTTTGCGGTGTGTTATGGGAAAAGCAAGGCAAAAACAAGTGAATACTCTCGTGGGATTGGTGATAAGAAAAAAAAAAACACTGTTAGATTTGGCCACACGTAGCAATGAAAGCGAACGAGGATGTTCCGATAATCTTGATTATTCAATTTAGAATAGATGTAGATTAAGAGATCCTTTTCATGTCCCACAGTGGGGAGATTTCAGTGTTGCATCACAAGTTACAGACAGTAACAGATGAGGAGCACACAGCACAAGATAAATTAATAAAAAGTATACTAAAATAAATTACATAAAATCTCTATTTTTAGTATTATAAGTAAGTAAGTAATGTTTATTTATATACCGCCTTTCACAGACCAGAGTCACAAAGCGGTTTACAATTGTTATTTTTTGGGCATTTGTCCTCTCACGCACACAGAGATGGGAGCGAGGTTGCCAGTACAGGAGGCGAATGCCAGACCTATTGTACATGTTTTTAGTGGTAGGGGAAACAGGAGTACCCGGAGGAAACCTACGCAGACACGGGGGGAACAGGGAAACTCCACTCAGAAAGACCCTGTTCCAACCCTGATTCGAACCCAATATCTTCTTGCGAGAGAGGCGAGAGTGCTATCCACTCAGCCACCGTGCTGTGCTGCCCAGTCTAAAAGTCTAAAATCTCCAATGATCTTGCATGATGATGAAGCAAGAATTAAGTACAAAAACCCACGACCTTAGCATAATTAGGACTCAGTAAAGTGACAGTAACACATATGGTTATATATTGCACATTGTTAATGTTATTATCATTCTTGTTATTGTTTTTAAATCTGACATTGTTCATGTTATCATTGCACAGCTGAGTAAAGTAAAGTGACAGTGACGCATGTGGTTTCATATTGCACATTCTGACATTAGTTCAAGTTATTGCACAGGCACACTATCTGTTAGTCCTCATTGTTTTTTGTACAGTCAGAATAATCTTTCAGTGTAAGAAACATAATTAGAATCCTTACTCTATATGTTGTCTGCCTTGATAATAAATACTTTTGAACATTATAAATACCAACTATGATATAAAAGCACTTAAAGAACAACACAAATTTAAAAATGGTAGAGCTGACTAGCATTACTACAATGTTTTGACATAACAGGATGCAACATGAATGTGTGTGGTCAAGCCTGCATGTGGAAGCCTGGTCCTGCAGTCCTCAAAAGCAAAGGCAAGGCCTGGTTAGTACTGTGATGGGAGACTTCTGAGATCACCGGGCTCCACAGTGGGGCAGCTGCGGCTGTAATGACCTTTGCTTGATGTTGAAACTATTTCTGTTAATTGGTTTCACAGTGATCATTGTTTCTTTTACTTTTTAGCTTGTTTCGTTTGATGTACTCTACTGCACTCAGGGGAACTTTTGCACATGTATCCTGATGTGATGTAACTTAGTTGGGTTTTATTTTTTTAACCTTGGGAAAGATTGTATCCCCCTAAAAAAAGGAGACAAGAAAATGGAATCCACATGAATCCCCATTGTGCACTTCACCGACACCGAGTCTGGGTGTCACTTCATCCCAGGGCAGCTGTGTCTACTCGAGTAGTTTACCACAACGAGTGAATGAATAATGCATGTATTTGAACATGAGAAGATGAAAACGTAGAACAAATACAAATCTCTTCGCATTTTATTTTGCTCTGCATGTCCAATTAAGAATGGACTCTCCCAGCACTGTAATAATCTGTTGTCACCTCTTCCTTCTCTTTTCTGCCCAGGTTTCCAACTGGTTTGGGAATAAAAGAATCAGATACAAGAAAAACATTGGTAAGTTCCAGGAGGAAGCCAACATGTACGCTGCGAGAACTGCCGTCAGTGCGGCTAACGCGTCCTCACACGGGAGCCAAGCAAATTCACCCTCCACTCCGAATTCTGCAGGTGAGACAGGAAGTCAAGCCCAGCTATGACCTCTGTGCAGTGTAGACCAAAGAGAGAGCACCTGACCACTGAGATTAGAGAGACACAAGAATAGGGGTCTCCACTTGTAACTAACCCTGCAGCATCAACACATGTATTCACCATCTTCCACTTCCTTCGGTTAGGGTTGGGCAAAATGGTCAGGTTTTTTTATTTAAATTTCTTGAAAAACACTATTTAAAAACATATTTCATTACGATCATACAAAAATGTTACTTTCAACTGAATATCAATGCAGTTAAACTATAGAATTAGTATGATTTAACACAGATGGATTCCTCACTTCAGAATCGTGTCCTGTCCCGTCCTATCCCTAGAATCCTAGAATATATTTCATGATAATTATAGGGAAGACATATTTTCTTTACCTGTTTTTTGATGGACAATGTATTGCTCAAGAGAAATGTAGATATAAATGATTAAATTGAACCTACTAACACCATTAGAGCGTTGTAGAAGAATCCAAGTCGGTTTGTGGTTTTGAGTAAAAGGCCAAAGGTTGAAAAAAGTAGGCTGCAGAATTATACAATTAGCATTAGCATTTAAAGTTATTTAGTCAAGCATCTACTGCTAAAATGTTATTGTATTACAAAGGAAAGCGCAATTATCAATTATTGAACATTAAGTATATATAGATATTATCAAACTTTATAATGAGAATAATTAATCTTTTTTATATCGCACTTTTCAAAAACAGTGTTTACAAAGCGCTTCACCATCAGCATAAACCATAAAAACAGCAAATAATAATCATAATATAATGATACAACATCAAAATAATTAACAGTAGATACAGGAGAATAAAGCAGACAGAGGGAATACAGGAGGAAAGACAAAGTGAAGACAAAGTGAAGCAGGACAGGACAGTAGTAAGAGCACACAAAATATATACAAATAAGTAGTAGCTATGTTTCTTAACTAACATAACTAGCTGTAGATTCTGAAAATTCTTCAATACCAGTCAAAAGATATATATATGTAGTAGTGCAGTTATATACTGTACAGTTAAATAGTGCAGGATAAAAAGTAGATAAGTAAAGTGACATTGTTCTGTGACATTCTGAAGTTGCAGTTTGCACATTGCACATGATTTAAGAATTTACTTAAGATCAACTTTACATGTCACATTTGGTATAGATAGAATGACTCAGATTATGCAAAAATATATGAAGTGAGCAAACATGTTAAAGTTAAAAAGTGTGTTTTAAGAAGGGATTTAAAAGAGGATACTGATGGTGCTATATACAATACTGTACTGTACTGTCCATGCCATTCAAACACATAAAGACTGATTCACTGATCTCCAAGAATGCAATCGTATCATTGCCGATGACATATTACTGAACGTCAAGTTGCCCAGCCCTAATTTTGAGTATTAGGTCACAAATAACTGAGCGACTAACCCCTTCTATACTAAACCAACAGTATTTGGTTCACTTGCATGTGCATTTGGATGCTAAAGATGCTAACGCTGACCTTCATGACCTGTGACGCTGCATTATCATTCAGCGCTCAAGGGTAACATCCTCGTAAAAGATCAAACCTTTTTTTCTGGAACGGGAAGCTCCCAAACTGTTGGGAAATGACAAAGTAGCTCAAATACATACTTCGAGAGGCTCATACTCACAGTGTACATGAACAAGCTGCCCTGAGCCTCACACCACGCCGTCGCTTTGCTCTTTCCCTACGATACTCTTTATTCTCTGCTCTTTCACTCAAAATGTTCTATTATGGCGTTTGTGGCGAGATGGATATTGAAAATGTTAAGTTCCCAAAGCAAACATAATATGGCCAATTTTGTATACAGTTATTCCAAATTGATCTAAGTAATGTCATGTATTTTCTTGGAGTATTGGGTTATTGCTATAGTCGAAGGCCTTTATTGTGTGTTGTGAATAAAAAAGCTGCTGTACACATCACATCATTGAAAAAACATCTCATTTATGTGACAATCTGCTTTTTTGATGTCTGTTTAACAGCTGGAGTTGTCATCATTAAATAAGAAGTATTTAGAACTGTTTAAGGCAATACAATTTAACAAAAATCTGACTCCATGAAAATTTTCAATACATCTCCTTCCAACCCATAACTAGGCCTGTCATGATAATCTTTGAATAGACGATGAATTGCTTCAGAAATGTATTGTGATAAATGATAATATTGAAATTAGGCCACTGCTAATGCTAGTCTTATTGAACCATATATATCTAAAATATTATAAATAGCTCTAATTTGTTGCTTTTTGGCAAAGAAAATGTATAAACAATATGATTTTAAACCAAAATATAGTGTTTCAACCCACAGGTATTAAACGATAAGTCAACCTATAACTATTGTGACAGGCCTAGCCATAACCCTTGTGTCATTTCACTCAAAGGTTTCCCTGTTTATACCCATCTCTAACAAACTCACCGGGTCTACATAATATCTGCTTGCCCAACGCTATTTTTTCACTTAACTGACTGGTCCTTCATGCTGGAGGCTGTATCTTGGCATTCCCCCTCTGGTTGTGGCCGTGTTTGGACCAGAGGCGGGTGTCTTAACTGCATGGTGCCTGCTGCCTGCCCTGTGCTTCAGCCTGTCGTCTCTCTGCCCTGTCTCCTGCAGGTTCTGGTGCCTCTTTTAACATGTCCAACTCGGGCGACTTGTTCATGACCGTGCAGTCTCTGAACGGGGACTCCTACCAGCCAGCACAGGTGGGGGCCAACGTGCAGTCACAGGTAGGGGGAGGGGCCAAACTAGCCACGCTATCGCACTGCAAAAAAAAAAAAAAACGCTCAAATTTGTTCAAATCAATATCTTTCTTGATTGGAGTGTTTATTAATGGAAATGAGCATCTTGAAATGTAGCTTCCCACTCATTTCCCATTTGATGCTGTTCCTTTGCATTAACTTAAATCGTTATGAAAGTGCTTAAAGGCACCTTATTTGTAATTTTTGCAGTGCTAATACAAACAACATAATGAAACTAGACAAAAACTACAGACTTATGTAAAAAATGTTGAATCAGGCCTAATTAAAGATTTAGATTAGATGAAGAGATTCTTTATTCGTCCCACAGCGGGGAAATTTCAGAATAGGAAACCAATTGATATTGACAAAAACATACTTATTGGAAATATGAGTACATTTATCCAGAATGTTATTGGGTCACCGCGTGGTAGGGCTTTAATTCAGTCTAATGGAGATTTGAAGATGTTAGTTGATACAATGTAGCAGTGTTCTGACTAATATTCTAATTTCAGCGCGATAGTGTGATTATATGGATGATGACCAAGCTGCTCATTGAGTTATTACACTGCTCTTCTATAAAGAATTATTCTATTGTGTCAAACAGTAAAGTTTGATTCCAAGCTCTGTAGTAGACATTTCGGCTCCCATTATTGGATTATAAAGTTGATTGTCCAAATAATTTCTTAATAAACATGTTATAATAGTCTTCCACAGCAGTTGTTGGACTTAGTGTAGGCCTACATAATATATACATACACATTGCCCAGTGATTACAGCTGAGGGGTAGATTTAAGTCTCAAAAGAATATGTACTTACACAATTCAAATAAAGAAATACAATGTTAAAGCTGGGGTCCTAAACCTTTCATCATAATTAATCCAAGCTGTTTGTGCCGACAGTCATCCATTTTATATTAGAAAACATTGTTATATTTTCCATACAGTATATTGGGTTGAGAGCTGATGGTATGGGTGATCCTCTATTTTTCACTTTTTAAGATTATCTAAAGATGTGACACTGGCCAAAATTAAATGCTTGTGAAAACCAGTGATAGAAGCAAACTGTTTTGAAAGCGAGAATACACATTAATTCTGGTTTGAATGTAAGGTACCCCAGCTTTAAGTTTGTCAAATGTACTATTGAACAATATCATTAACACTCTCTCCGAATAGGTAACGTCAATAAAAGCCATGACCCACAAAAAAAAGGCACTTATAACGAAGCGTCGACTCTATACAAATTGTAAAGAAACCAAATGGCAGCTACAGTACACCACCTAATCAAACATGAATAAAAATAAGTTTATTGTCTTGAAACCCCAGGTCTCGAAGTGCCAGTGTAAAGCTTTGTGTGTGTGTGTGTGTGTGTGTGTGACCTTGCTTTGTTTGTCTCCAGGTGGATACCCTTCGCCATGTTATCAGTCAGACAGGCGGATACAGTGAAGCGCTCTCAGCCTCCCAGATGTACAGTCCGCAGGCCATCAACGTAAGCCGCCCTCTTTCTTCTTCTCCTCTGCCAATTATTTCTGCACCAGGGGGACTTGTCTTCTCCGTGGTCCCCTCTGCTCCGGCGCTCAGGGGCAGGACACACGCGGCGGGATGGCTGTCGCGTCCCGTTAGCTCAGGGCTAGCTCCTCACACCTAGCGAGCGCACCTGGAATTAGCGTTAGCACGGCGGCACGCGAGGCTAACGCGGCTGTCAAGGGGACGTAGACGGTGACAGAGGTGTGAAGTGCAGGGAAAAGCTCGCAAACGCAATGCTATTTATTTTATTTAGCATTAGTGTTCTGTGTACTTAAAGTAACGCTTAGAAATAAAAAGAAAAATAAGTCAAATTCCACTTTTTTGGAACATAGCATAGTTGCTTAATGGCTGCAATATTGTCAAAATGTATAAGAGATAGATTATTGCTGCTGGGTAGAAAGTAGAAAGTTAGAACATGCGTGATTGTTTAGAACAAACCTTTCATAATTGTTATGACTATATTTCATGTTTTGCTACATTAAAGCTAGCGACCAAACTTTCAAACCCCAAAACAATGACACTAATGAAATTTAACTTTATCAATAGTTTTCACGTGCTTGCATTGTTGGTCTTCTCATGTTTAGATCAACTTTTTCGGACAGAAAAGTGGAAAAGAGAGGACCAAGCTCTATCAGTTTTTCTTAAGAAGGCGAAAGCTCACATGTTTTCTAACATAGATATCATGTTGAGGTCTTATTTGATCAAAATAAAAACTTTAAAATACTCTTTCAATAAATCAGCTTTTATTATAAACTGGCCTTTACCATGGGACAATGTTTACCAAACTGCTGTGCATGGACCACTGGTGGTTTTAATGTTTCTTTGCAGATTCCTTTGCAGTTCAATGATATAAATACATTTCACGCACATTGTTGTTCTGAGTGGCAAATAGCCCTTTCCTGCTATAGAACTACTGTCACTCTCACTGGAAGCCTAAGCAACAACAAGGGAGAGTGCCACAAACAACATTTTCCTAATTAAAAACACAAAGCTTTTTGCCACCCATAACAAACATGAGGTTGATATATTTAATGCTATAATTTAATACATAATGCTCTATTTAGTCTTTTTATTCCACTTTTTTGTCCTTCCTTGCTTATCATTTTGAACTACCACAAAAGAAATACTTGTGTAGGACCACTAATTTAGTATTTATTTATCATAAATGTATTGCCAATAAAAGCTAATAAACAATGGATTCGATGTGAATTTGCATAATTTCATTATTACACTTCGAACGCAATTTTATTACCCAACCCAAAGTATCATTACATCATTTACTAAAGTCGGGTTTGATCAAGTCGTTGAACATATTCCGGATACAAAAACAGAATTGACCTCTGCATCGCTTTCGCCTCATAGCAAAACAGCTCGTCACTGGCAGGGGGCGGGGGGCTGGCTGGCGGCTGTAAACGGACGGGGAAATCCGCAGCGACAAGCCGAATCGCACGAGGGAAAATCGATGGGACAGACACAGGGACGGAGAGCGCGGGCTCGGGACAGCAATCCAAATGCATTCGCCTGATCTGGCCGTGGCCGCGGTAATGGCACTGACAGCACATGCGAGGTCCCGCCCCACTGCCCCTATGATAATCCCATGAAACGTTGGAGTGAAGAAAAGCTGTGTATTCAAATGGGAGCTCCCCCGAGGTCGCAAACGTATTCTTCGGCCTGTTCTCCTTGGACGCCTGCCCGCTCTAGCACGTCTCATCCAGTCACACTAGCACGTTTTATTCAGGTTTTAGGGCAGAGAAAAGCTTCGGGATGCATATTTATGTGATATTATTAATGCCACAGTTGGATTCTGAAATTGAATGTTTTGTCTCATAAATATTTTCATTACAACTTCAGGGGACATAAAGTATTGTAAGAATATCAACTTTTTTACCTTTTCTTTTTGATTTTGTGTAGTCACTCTTAATGTGTTTTTAATGTGTACAATGAGAAACTAGAGCAGACACACACACTACATAACTACATAACCCCCAGGAAACTGGCAACCCAAATGAGAGACTAATTTTGTTTTCTGATTGGATCATCTACTTAAGAAACTATAGCATAAAGAATGTTGTCCATCACGGCCACCGTTACTATCGTTAAATAAAGCTGGGTGCTAGTCCGGTAACTTCAGTAAGTGGACATGCACCAAAAACTGACACATTTTATTGCTTTTGTCAAGGCAGGTTATACAGCTGAGAACACCCCAAGACATCTTAAATTAACTTTGAAAATGGCGTGTGCAGTAGCATGATAGTTCGTCTATTTTGCATCTTTACCCTGTCGATGTTATACCACCACCACCAAGGAAACTATTTTGTCTTCAAACTGTAGAAAAAATATGGTGGATCACAATGGAACTGCCGGGGCCCCATCTGAATGAACGATGTAGGCCTGTCCTCCTCGAGGTTAAGATCTCTGTCAGCAGCAGAGGTCAGTGTAGCACCAAGGGACTCATCTCCAGATGTTGATGTAGTTAGGACTCTCAGAGCTGAAAGATTTTATATATGGCATATGTTTTTAGTGGTAGGGGGTGTCGGAAATGAGACAAGATGCGGATTGGTCTGGGATCGTTTCCAGTAGAAGACATTTTATTGATGTTACAAAAGACGACTCGGACAAAGATTTGCTGTGTGTGTGTCATATTATAAGGAATCATTGACCGTCCAATCAGCAGCTGCTACGGGGCCAGTATATTCGGCCTTCAGATAACCAAAACATCAAGTGGAAATTCACTGGCTTTTGCATACCTAATGATGACCACAGTCGCTTAAAAAGTGTTAGAGATCCATAGGAAAACTGGAACACCTGAAGGAAACCTATGACACTGGGAGAACAAGCAAACTTCACTCAGAATGATCATGTTCTCACTGGGATTTTAACCTTGGACTTTCTTACTAAGAAGCTGATTATACTGATAAATGTAGTCAATAATACATTTGTAGATAAGTCTGTGAATCAAGAGAAAGATCTACCACCAGTGGCACAGGCACCACTGCTTGGGAAACAGTGCTGTAAAGTATTCTAGCGATGCACCAGCCGGTTCTCCTTGGACGCTCTCCCGCTCGAGCACGTCCTGCGCTGCCACAATATTCAGGTTTAAAGCTGTAAAGAAGCTCCACGATGCATAATGTAGCAGCCGGATCTCTGTCTGCAGCCTGTTCACTGTCACTGACATTCAGGACTTTACATATTTTCAGATTCTGTGTGTTTGGGAATAATTCAGGCACTTCTTTTGTTTTGCTCAAAGACGCCTCAGTGTTCTACTGCGGTTTAAATGGACTCAACACAAGTCTATCCATGTGCGGCAAAAAGAACTGCATATCTATTTTAGTAGTACCAGCTTTTGTCTATTTTTGTATGGCCTCCAGATAGTAATTTAAGAAACGCTTTCAAAGACATCGGTTTTATATAGAGCTTTTTTGGACACTAAAAAAATCCAGTCTACGTACTGTACACTGGATTTTTGAGTGTCCATGGAGATGAGTCTTCTGCTGCTGGACACCTGAATTTCACCTACGGGGGATCAATACAGTATCTATCTATCTATGTACTGTAGCCACAGCTGCCCTGGAGCACAGTGACTGAAAAAAAAACAGAATGTGCCACCGCCCCCTCCGACCCACACCAACCATTCATGCACACACCACAGTCATACTGGGAAATGTAGGTGACGTGTCTTGCCTAAGGACACAACAACTGTTTGGTATCTTTCCCAGAGGTCTCCCATTACAATAACACACCAGACCCAGCCCTGCTTAGCTGCAGAGGTCTGACGGAAGTCAAAACTCACAAATTCAATGACATTTGTATCATGGATATTGTATACATTTGAATTCTCTCTCTGGTACCTCTCTGGTCTCTCTCTCGGGTTCCTCACTGATCTCTATCTCTGGTCTATCTCTGGTACCTTTCTGGTCTCTCTCTTGTCCCTCTCTGGTCTCTCTCTAGTCTCTCTCTCTCTCGTGTAAACATGAATTCAATAAATCCTGTAATCAAAGCTCACATTTATTAGCTAAAAATTAAAATAGTCAGTCTTAAACCTACAGTTGTGTATATACCTAACCAACTGCTACAATACAACATGAATTCTTGAGCTCTGTGCGATGCTTCCTTTCATAATCTGAATTTGTCATTTTCCACTGATTACTGAATCTTGAAATCCTTCTTTCTGCTCCAATTCAAACTCCACAGTATTCTTTAATATGAGATATACAAACCCTCATTTGCACAGCTCTTCACCCCAATAACAAGGCTCACTTAGAGCTTAGGGCCGTGGGCTCCGTATCCCAGCATTCCCAGCTGCGATCGCTCTTTCTGTTCCCTCAGGACATTGAAAGACGCCACATTGAGTATTTGACCCACTGTGCTTTCACAAAGTAATATTGGCCTGATTTTAGTTGACTGTATTTATCTACACATGGTTATGTCAAACAGCCAAAAGTAAATACATTGAAATACTAATGCAAACTGGAGTATTTCCCCTGCTCTACTTGAATTAAAACAATGAGTTGTGTAGAATCACAGCAGCATGATATGGGGAAAATATTGTTACTAACAATTCCACTTCATTGAATGAACATAAAAAATAATATGCAGTGATTCTAAAACTGCCAAGATACAAGATTCATACACATTTGAGAACAAGCTTGTCATATGCTCTTATGAACTAAAAGGATAGAGGAGGGTTTTATTATCAGGGGACTACACTCAGAAACATATCATGACGTACACAGAAGGGATTGGAAGAGATTATGAAAGTGGAAGTGGTGGTAGCGTAAGATGAAGTGATGAGTCGGTGACATGAAGAGTGACGTCCCAGGGTTGCGGTGGTGATGGCTCGGAGCTGGGTTGCTGCACGAGCTGAAAGCTTAGTGCAGCAGGTGAAGCAGCTTCTGATTAGCAGAGGCACAGGTACGATTGGGATAGGCCTGTAGTAGTGAGAGGATTGAAGTGAAGAGGTGGAGTCGTGATGACAGAGATTGTATTCCAGTCTGAACTTTTACTCATATAGCTCTTCTGATTGTCTTATGAACTAAAAGGATAGAGGAGGGTTTTATTATCAGGGGACTACACTCAGAAACATATCATGACGTACACAGAAGGGATTGGAAGAGATTATGAAAGTGGAAGTGGTGGTAGCGTAAGATGAAGTGATGAGTCGGTGACATGAAGAGTGACGTCCCAGGGTTGCGGTGGTGATGGCTCGGAGCTGGGTTGCTGCACGAGCTGAAAGCTTAGTGCAGCAGGTGAAGCAGCTTCTGATTAGCAGAGGCACAGGTACGATTGGGATAGGCCTGTAGTAGTGAGAGGATTGAAGTGAAGAGGTGGAGTCGTGATGACAGAGATTGTATTCCAGTCTGAACTTTTACTCATATAGCTCTATAAGGAGGATGGTCTGCTTGGCATTTTCGATGTCATCTGGGACTAGAAGATAAGATAAGAGATCCTTTGTTCGTCCCACAGTGGAGAAATGTCAGTGTTGCAGCGCACATACAGGACAGTAGTAACAGCACACAGGGAGCACACAAAATATACAATATAAGTAGCTGCTTTGATTCTTAGCTAGCTGTAAATGCTTCAATATTAATCTTTCGATACAAATCTCTATCTATATATAGTACAAAGAATATCAGTATCAGTGAGTGGTTTTTGGTTGTTCTTCTGTACGTCCTTATAAAAACCCACATCACATGTCATTTCTCTTATGTTTTCAGGCAAACGGCGGCTGGCAGGACGCGCCCACCCCCTCCTCCGTCACTTCGCCCACAGAAGGTCCCGGCAGCGTTCACTCGGACACCTCCAACTGATGCTAATCCAATCGCCCAATCCCAAAACCCCTCTGCCCTAAACGGATCCTTCAGGACTGGACTCTCTGTAGCTGTCCCGGATCTCCTCCCACAAACCGGGACCAGCCACGCAGCCTGAAATCCAGACTCTGTACAGTTTCACGCCCCTAAAATCTTTTTCATTGTTTTGTCTTTTCTGGTGTCATGAGGTCACACAGTTAGCGGCGTTCGGTGTTATAAATGGAACCGCTGCGCTACCTCGGTTACACTTTTCTAATAATTGGGAATGGGCTCCGCTGGTGTAGGTACCATTGTATTCTTTGCCGTTTGATCGACCGACTTTAATTTTGTCTGATGATTAACATTGACCACTGGCAATTCAAAAACATTGCTTGCAACTAGATACACATTAAAAGTATTGTTTGAAACTAATATTTTGAATTCACAACATGCACATGCAATAATCAACATCTCAGGTGAATTACACACACAACAATAGAAGAACTGTACACGCATTTATTGCAATCTTAAAACTACACTGAGTTTTATTTTTTATATCATTTTTGACCATAATTTGATGTTTACTATAATGTGCTGAATTAGTGTCAAAAATGTTTTCGATAGTTATGTATTAATCACTAAATAAGGCTTTTCAAATTAGCATTACCATTCTTAAATCTGGCTAATACTGTATGTTTATGGTTTATGTGTAAATGGTACCTACTCCAGAGAGCACCTCCAAGCTTCATCAACCTACTTCTGATCTTTAGTGCCAAAGTTTAAATGCGACATTGTGTACACGATTACATATTTTTATGTTTCAAAACTCTGATTCTGTGCTGAAAAGGTTAAATACTTCTATTGAGTTTTTAATCTTTGTCATTTGAGTATGTTATATGTCGTCATCTTGAGTGGGTTCTGCTCATTCATTCATTCATTCATTCATTCCTTCATTCCTATATGAATATGAAAAGCACAATAGGACAAATGACGGCTCGCTCATACATCCTTGTAAAAGTGGCATTCACCCATTTCACCACATTCTCTTTCAATTAGGAATTCTAAGTGTAATGAGGAGGTTTTATCTTAAGGTATTTCAATATGACCAAAACTTGCTGGTTCAACCAAACCTGGGATGAAGAGAGATTTTGGTGGCACAAGCTGTGTTTCGTGTGTGTTCTGTTTTCGCATGTTTAATCGTTTTCAAAGCTGACGTTAACAATATTTTTGTCTGTAACACGGCCACATTCTTAGCATTTGCCAGAGGATGCCAGATTGACTCAGTTATATTCACATTGAGGATCTTATTAGTTTTCAAAAGTTGATATTGACAAAATGAAATTTTTGTTTTAGTATATTCTTTGACAATATTTGTTTTTCTAATTATTTACATTTAGTCCTTACAAAATACACTATTGTTTGTTTTTTTAAATGTATTTAGCCATTCCCAAATTTTATTGGATGTTGCGTCTACACCGTCCTGTATAAGAATGGACAATGCTAATCCACGAGCTCAATGAAGTGCTCAAATTGTCAAAGTTTTGCTCCAACTCGATTACCAAATCTCAACATTCTGGATTCAGGGTCTAAAAAAATACTGTTTAATGCTGTACATGATCCTGGTGTTTTTATTTTGATAATGTATTTCTGATGACCCCTACAACTGACCAATCAGGTGCCTTCTATTCCCAAATTTGGCACATTCAGGAATAGACCTGAGTGCCTCTTTGGTTCTTATAAGGACATATTGAGCCTGTTTAGCTCTAATCATCTTCTTTTGGGATAAAGCTACGGGTGAGCACTACATCCTTCATACCCAGCGACTTTTACTTTTAACTTGTAACAGCACTTATTCTATTGAAGTTACATTATTGTGTTATTTCTAGTTGAGTACAGTTGTTGGCTGCCCACCTCTGGCCTTCATCACGTCACCTGTAATGAAGGCTCTAAACCTTGTGTCCCCCATAAGAAGCTGAATATTGCTCATAGAATGGTCTAAGAAACAGCAAAAATGTTCTTGCTCAAAACCCCAAAAAATTGACTACATGGAAGCTAAAACATTCCTGGAAATTGACCTTCATGATCTACAGTTAAACAACAAAAAACTTTATACTGATTCATTCAAAATCAAAATAGTTTTAATTTTTTAATTTCTAATGCATTTTATTTTTATTTCAAGTCAACTTATATATATTTTTTGCAAACACTTAACGACAGAATCATATCGAGAGTATTCCATTTTTAAACAAATGAGAAACTTCAGCATAACCTCCTTTCCAAATCACACTTTTAATTCCGTGTTCTTTCATTCATTCATTCATAATAACGTTGCCATCCAGGTCTGTGTGTACAGAAGGTAGTGAGTGGTCTCTCATAGAAATCGACAGTGTTACAATAGTTCTCATGCGCATTTACCCACTATGAAACCAAAAAGGCAGAAATACTAACTTTGGGATCAGCTTTACAGTTGTCTTTTCATAGGATTTTATCATGTACTGTATGTGGCGTTAACAGAACCAAAAGTTAGATCCATCACTTGTTTATATACTTCCCCTCCACGGCACACAGGTCAAGATGATGTTTTAAGATATTTTATGGCACCGTCAATCAATAACTTGTTTTTGTATAATATGATTTGCTTTGCTACAAGTTAGATTTTTATACTGCCATCTAAATGTGGACTAGCCCAAGAATGCTCTTCATTCACAGTATGTAGCTACACGCATTTTGGTTCTTTGTGTTTTGTATTTTTGGGAGCGGCAGGTGACGACTCTTGTAAAAGAATGACCCATTTGTATTTCTACAAAGGATTAATTTAATGATAGCTTCATCGAGGTTTTGTTTGGAAATTCTACTGGGGTGAACCTAGCTCAGGACGGAGACAATTAGCAGGAATACATGCTTGAAACGAGTCCAAAAACTTGTCTTTTTGTATTTGCCAAGTGGAGGTTCTTTCAAAGGTCTGTAAAGTGGGGAAATGTAATTACAATTAGTTCTGAAGAGTCAAAACACAAGATCCAATGATATATTACATTTCAAAATAACCTTCACTTGGTAAATATTTGGATTAAATTTGACTACATTTAAGTTTTATTGTTAAGAACCAGTTCAGAAGAGGTTTTTTAATATAAGATCAAGAAGGTAAAGTTACTATAACAGTAGTCACGGCTTTCTTTTTGAAACAAGAAACAATTAGATACAATTGAATTTATTTTTTTGTAAAAACAACTATAATTTGTATCCCTCGTTCTTATTGACTTTGCTGTAATGTTTTATTGAGTTTCTCTGAATCTGTAAAATCTTTCAAATGTGTCCTTTTTGCACCAGACCAGAGTTTACAGAGCCGCTGTCACACAGGACTGACGCTTCATGTAATGAGGCTTTGAGTGTTAGAAAATGAAAAGGAGATGAAAAGAAGAATTTGTAAAACATGAAATGTTTTCTTTGTTGCATGTCTTCTGTTCTTTAATAAAATGACGTACTGCAGTGTTTTGAATGTGAACTTGTTTTTATGAGAATCATGGAGCATTTTTCTTGACAAACTTTGACTTATCGGACTCAGTACTTTTCTGTAAAAAGGTGTTACAATAAAACATATTGTATTTTTAACTCAAACATAAACTCTCTTTTTTCTGTGAAGAGTAGAGAAAAGCTGTAGGTTTTACGGTCTCTTAATTTGTACTGACAATGCATAAACTCCAATAAATAGTTAATTTGTTGCTTAAATACATGTTTTTTGTAATGTTTTTGTGCACTGGGACAAGAAACAGTAAAACACTGTTGATATTGACAGGTTCATCAACATCAACCATCGCTCTACATTCATATGGAGAACAGAAAAAGATTAAGATTAAGAGATCCTTTTATTGGTCCCACAGTGGGGAAATTTCAGTGTTGCAGAACAGTAGCAATGAGGCGCACACAGCACGAGATCGATACCTATACGAGAACAATAACTATACTCATTTAAATAAAATAAAATGTCTAACTAGGATTTCTTATGTGGTCGAGGACTAGAAGCTGCACACGTTTGACCGTACGAGTGAGTGCATGTTTTGGGTCATTCACTCAATTTTAAAGGGAACATAATGAAAGGTATGGAGTTAAAGAATTGTTATATTACCAAAAGTTTCATTCATATTAATCACAGGGCACGAATAATATATCATAGTAATACATAATTTATTTCAAAGAAGGCGACAGTAGCTAAGCTGGTAGAGCATGGGTCTTTGGGCTGAAAGGTCGTAGGTTCGAGTCCACCTCGGGACCTACTCCAACTGCTCCCACTAATGTCTGCTGTCGTTGTGTCCCTGGGCAAGACACTTAACCCCACATTCACATCCTGCTGAAACACCAAGGCTATGTCACCACTAATGTACAGTAGCAGCCATCTTCCTGTGGACTCACCACCTGCAGCGGAACAGTGAGGGACGGGTGCTATTAGCAATGGGTGGAAGCCCCCCCCCCCCCCCCCCCCCCCCCCCGACCCAGAAATGGACTAATAAAGGGGTAGAAAATGACTGAATGAATGAAATATTTCAAACCTGTACAGTACATACGTATATCAATATAACAGACCAATATCTTGTACCTGGCTCGAGGCTTCAATGCTGAGATGAATTACATACATAATTATTGTCTCAAGGCCCATGGGGAAACTTGTCCACTGCATTTGAACCATGCTACAATGGCTCTGGACCAATGTTTTTGTGCTTCGTTTGGGGTTGATGAGCACTCTGGGTTTTCTCTGAAATCAAATCGTCAAAGAACTTGGGTTGCCTCTTCTTTACACACTGAGCATCACAGATTAGCGTGTTGAAATGACTCTTTAGGTAGTGTTTTTGTTCAAAGCAATGCAAAAAGAGATGATAAATAAGTCAAAAAAAATCAAATTTGCCAAATGTGTCTTAATTTGAGCACATTATGACTGCCATAAAACAAGATTTGCAAAATCGACAAGCAAAATTATCTTGTTTTTAAAAAATACAAGAAATGTCTCCATTGAAATAAGAAAATTACAGGTCTTGAAAAAAGACTAAATGGCTGAAAGACTTTACTCAAATTAAGATTCAAGCAATTATTACCTCGTATTTTGTCATTTTCTGCAGTGTGTATAGACTCCTACCAAATATTACATGCTAAATGTTTATCGCCCGCTTCTAACACGTGAGTACGGTGAAGAAGGTTATAAACCTGTATACACACAGCATCATTTGACCTGTTGTTCATTATATTGTTTTTTTTTTTCTGGCATCCTGATCGGAATTCAGAAGTTTTATTTTTTTGCTTCTCAGCAAGAAGGTCTTGGGTTCAAATCCTGGTCGGAGCAGGGTCTTTTTTTTGGAGTTTGCATGTTCTCCCCGCACCTGCAAAGGGGTCCTCCAGGTGCTCCTGTTTACCCTACCACTAAAAACAGGTACTACGGCTCTGATCCAGACCAAGCCAAGCATCAACCCCGGGTGCTTTACTACAGCGACCACTGCTCCTGATGTAAGCCTTAGCAGCATCAGGATGGGTCAAATGCAGAGGATGAATTTCCCTACCAGGATTAACAAAGTGCACCTTTACCTTTACCTTATCAACAATATCAACAACCTTTTCTAATTCCTACTGTTGTCACAGGTCTCAGAAAGCTAACTTTACAAAACACCACCAAAAAACACACATCCCCTTCAAGATTAGGTTATAAAACCAAACATATACATAACCATACAGCTCAAGCTGGCTGAGTGGTAAGAGGCTCCTGGGTTGGGTTCCATGTTCTGACAGGGCCTTTTGAAGTGGAGTTTGCATGTTCTCCCCGTGGCTGTATAGGTTTCCTTGTACCATCATGTACAATAGCTAAGATAAGATAAGATAAGTTAAACTTGTCTCAGTCACTCAGAGACAAAAGACAGGAAATGTTAAAAAAGTGCAAAGATAGTCCCTTTTGGCCAAGATATATTATGTACATTAAATTAAAAGTGATTATTGCAGTACGAGTTTACAGCTACCCTCTCTCTGGGTCTGTCGAGATTCTGAAATCAGTGGCACTTTACCTGGTTAAATTAAGGTAAATATAATGTACATGGAAAAAAAACCTTGAAATATAGACCTTCTGAGTAGTAGCAGGCACAGAAATGGTTACAAATTCCCCCACATCGTAAACACATTTGCCAGCCCTCGCGATCCCCTTTAGGTCACGACTTAACACCTCGTCAGCCCAACACCTCCAGATCACATCACATCTGAGAGACTGCTGCTTCACCTTCACAGCAGTGGAAGAACGGAGTGAAATGAGAGCGCTCCCGGCAAACACAGACCCCCCACACCCCCATCCCCTCACCCCTCGCCCCCCACCCTCCCCCCTGCCTTCCACACACAGCCGGTAGCAGCTGTACAACACGGCGTACGAGCCCACACTCCACTTATCTCCTCTCTGCAGATATCAGACTTCCATGTGTCATTGTCCTTCTCCTGGAAACGTGCCTGGGAATGGGGTGTGGAAAGGGGGGACTTGTTGTGGATTAGTGGGAGATTCCCGGGAGCGGTGCGAGCCTGACAGACCAAGAGAGACACATTATGCAAACATGATCAAGTGTAATTACATGGAGGACACTCTGGTGGTATCAAAGACTATACAGCTTCTGTGTGTTCTCCTCAGAAAAGAGCAAAGTGCTGGACGTGTGTGCGGCGCTTTCAAGGGCGAGAGCACAATGTGGGGATTACAAACAGGGAAAGTGCACATCCAAATCACTGAATTCTTAAGTGCTAATGAAAGGAATGGTTGGTATGAAAATGCATTTGAGGGCACTGAGCAGTTACAGAGAGAGGCAGGTAATATGGCAAGGTTGACTTACAAATGATGACAGCTTACAAGCAAAATGCATTGTTAAAAATATGAGTACGAAGAATTCTACTGTATATTTATTTATTCAATGCTAAATAATACTGTCTTGCAAGTAAGTTTGAATTGTGTTCATGGGGTGGGAGTCTACAAGTTTTTACATCTTGTCTTCCCACTTTTGTAAATAGAAATGCATATGGCCTTAGCCATCCGTACACTCCGTTCAATCATCATTTCACTGCATGTAACGTCTGGGTCTGGTCCCCATGTTAGCGATTACAATCGGTTGAATTTCGACCGACCATTCAGAGTGCGTGGAAGGAGAGTGGTGTAGTTAGTTGTGGGTGACGTCGAGAGTTCGCGTCGAACCGGAAGGTTGTGGTTTGGCAATGGCGAAAAATACTATGGTAAAGTAATCCGGTCTGGTTCTATCAAGAAACTGAAGCCGGAGCAAGAGGAATGTTTAGCAAATGTAATTGTTGGAAAAATTGTGGCGCTACTCCCCACGGGCTCCGTTAGCGGCAAAAGAGATGGCTATGCTAACGACAGACTCGGGCGCATTACATACGTGACGGTAAACCCAGATCCAATCGTTTCAATCTGCAAAAGGGGTTAACACCTCCCACCTGTTCACGGAGCTCAATGGAGAGCCTCCAGACCTTAGTACGGAATGTAATTTGTACTATGGTGTGGTACGACCAGGCTATGGTAAATACTAAGGAATGTATATATTGTAAATACTACTGAATGTATGGATTCTGCTCGAACTAATAAAATCAAACTATTTATGCATTAACCTTTTAGGCACCAAAGTAGCAGAATTGTTATGAGCTCTTGAATTTGGAAAACTGTATTCATTTTTGCAGTTCTCTATCTCTTATGAAGTTTCAGGGCATCCCCTTTTTTGCTTACATGCAAACCTGTGAGGTGAAGAAGGTTATAAAACTTCACACACGTCACATGAGGGACAATACTTTGAGTGAGGCTCTTTCCGTCAGAGTTTGGGCTTTTGCACATGCTGCTCTTTCTTTTATAAAGTTGTCCTTGTGAAAATGTTTATGTTTGTATTGCTCCATGTAAATAATACACTTGCCATAGTTCAATTAAATGTATTCTTGTATAGCCCTAAATCACAACAGTAGTTATCTCAAAGGACATAACAAAAGGGTTGAATTCGCCAACACAGATCAGAGAATCAACACAAGGAGCCGTTGGTCTATAAATGTTGTTAAATGTTGAATTGAATGTCCTGGATCATCACTGCAGTCCTTTTAGACCCTCCTGTCTAACAGACCCTGGATGGAATAATGATAAAACCTAGTAGGGTTAGGGGGAGGTGAAAAGACGGAGTGGCTGTAGATACAGGATCCTTGATTGATCCTATACAAAAACAAATTGAATTGAATTGAAGTGTAGAAGTTTTTTTTATCCTTATATTTTGGCACATTTCTGTCTTTCTCTTGGTGAAAAGCCAACACAGGTCCAAACAACATGGCAACCTTTCCCACTATTGTCTCAAGTCGAGGCGGGTCAGAAATATGGGTAGTATGAAGTATGAAGAGCTCTTGACGGATTGTATTTGCGTCTGTGTAGCGCTAATACACATCCCAGACTATCCTTATTCATCTTCTTCAACACTTTGATAGTTTAATGTTTTATTTTCTCAGTTTTTCTTTTCCTAATATAACTTTTGCTGCATTCACATAAACATCCTCTGGCACCAGACCAGTGGCATTGGCTGCACCACAACAAGGTCTGTATCACTCATTATAATATGGAAGCTGTGGGCAATAGACTCCCCATTCAAACTCCCACATCCTGTGCGTTTTAATACACAACAAATTAGGATTCAAAAAACGCTGCAAATGATGGTGCCAATACGTCACGGTGGCTGCATTTGAACAGCACTGATGACGCATGTGTGAAATCAGGTCCAAGCGTCTTCTTTGTGAAAGTTGTGATAAGAGGAATTCATTAGGAAACTGTGGGTGGCATCGGCTAAAGACAAAATCAAGAGAGGAGGGCGCCAAAGGGAAGCGCTTCCAAATCACAACTTGAGAAACTGGAACGCTCCCTCTGCCAAACAGAAATACCCAAAGGGACATTTCAATAAGAATAAAGAATAAGAAGCTAAAGCAATTTGTTAATTTGTAAAAGTTATATTAATTCAAAGTTGTGCAGTGGAAAGGCTTGCTGATTCTACTGGTGTTGTCTAAGTATGTTTTGTAAATACATTATGTGTTCCTGATTGTAAAAGCATTTTTCTCAGCAAAGTCATTATCAAGATGTTCCAGGATCAGCTGTGGGAGTTGTCTCAGAGGTGAATGGCTCCATGTAGGGCTGCACAATATGGTAAAATATAGTTGTAGGAGGCATTGATACAGTGGTATCAAATATCGGTGCCGGGCAGTGGGAGCGTGTTCCGGCTCAAAAGTGGCAAAAATGACGTGCGCTGACATGCTTGCATCCCCATCGGCCCCCATCGGCCCGGGATGGCCGATGGGGGTGGACCCGGAATAAGAATTAGCCAATGCTACCATATAGCATCTTCTTAACTCTCGAAAACGTCTTTACAGGATGGTCCAATAGTTGGCTCTTGGCTCAAAGCTCCGTTCCACATGTGTGTCAATGCTGAGGGGGGTGAATTTTTTTGGACCACTCTAGTTTAGTTGCTGTGAATTTTTGAAGTCACTCGTTAAATGAATGGGGCTCGTGCTGCTGACGCATGCACAGATTAGTTTTTTCACATTTTCCAGCCCCCGCGGCCATTTTGAAACTGCCCATAGACCGCGGAAGTTGTGGCACATTAATTAGAACGGTGGAGAGACGTGTGACTAAGTCCGTTAATATTTACAGTATATTGGCTGATACCAAGAGTCTTAACGTAAAGTTAATAGGAAAAACACATAATTGGACACATTATATGAATAGATTTAATTTTTACATTTCTGATATCTGTCCATATTGAACATCTACAGAAATTGATTGACAGTATTGAGATCCATATTGGACAAAAAAAAGCTGGATCGATGCATCCGTAGTTTTCTCCATTATGGTGAATACTAATTCGTTTCCATATTCCTAAAGACTCTCATGGGGGGCTGGAAAGAACAAAACACAACATGGCGATAAAAGAGAGGAGAAAAACACTGATAAAACATTGCAACATGCATATTTATTTCTTTGAGGGATGGAAAATATTGCAATATATAATTATCGCAGACCTTGACAACACTATCACAAAGTTTTGTATATAACATTGTGCAGCCCTAGCACCAGGGAAGTATATAGACACATTCACACAAGATAAAACAAGGGAGACCCAAAAGCAACGTAATTAGCATAATAATTATAAATGCCACCAGGAAATTCAAAGAGATTCAAAAGTAAAAACTGGAAAAGAAAAGGGGTAAAAAACAGTGAACTGACAACATGAAGACAGGGGCACAGGGTCTAGAAGACACACACATGGAGACACAGGACATCAACAGGACAGAGAATTATTTGTATAAAAACAAAACCAGATCAAAATAAATCAACATAAAGTATTTCTTTTCAGGAATTTCTGCATTTCTCTTTGATATTATTATTATTAATATACATAATATTTCCTCCCACTTGTATTCATTTATTCATATTTTCTTTCAACTCCTTTCCATCAGGCTCACCCCCTTCCCTCATAAATTCAAGATGGCACCTAAAATCTGTCGAAGGCTTTTTGTCTCCCCTTCACAGTCAATGTCAACGCTCCTGCTTAAATAATGGCCCGACGATAGCAGCTAATGTTCACCGACATGTTCGCTATTCCCCCTGCATGATCTCATCTGCTTAAACGTTGACTGGACATGAAGTGGCGTGACACGTTTGGACAAGGCAAGTCTTGTTTTGAATGTAAATGCTGTCTTTTCATAGGATGGCATCACTGATATTGTTGTCAGTCCAGATTTGCCTGGTGATCCTGCTTTAGCCTGTATGTTGTCATTTATAAGGCAGCTGTCATAGTGGGTTTCTCCATTACCTCATTGAGCGACAGGGAGCCACCTCTCTGAGCCCTGTGAGGAGGCTGTGCAATGTTTTCATTTACTATTTTGTGTGTTTTTATTGAATGATGCACAGCTGACCTTGTATTGACGCTGACCAGGAATTATTACAGTGTCTTGTAGAAGGCAGAAACAATTCAATATCAAGCAATCAAATTGGAAAATACAGGATACAACTAGTATTATTTTTAACACTGACTTCAAAACATAAAAAAATATGTGTAAACATTTTCAGTTCTTATTCTAAAAATAGATTTTGAGAACCGTTATTCATTATTAAAATCTGGAACAGTCTTCCTGAAAATGTCACACAGACTCACAGGGCTCTGACAATGTTCAAATCCAAGTCAATAAACAGTTCTGTTTAGCTGTGATACAACTGAAGGACCATGTCTTCACTTTTATGATGTACTGTGATCATTTATGATTTTAATGCTTTGTATGATAGTAAGTAAGTAAGTAAATAATCTTTATTTATTTACCACCTTTCACAGACCAGAGTCACAAAGCAGTTTACAATTGTTATTTTTTTGGGCACTTGTCCTCTCACTCCGCACAGAGATGGGAGCGGGGTCGCCGAACAGGAGGCGCATGCCAGACCTATTGTACATATTTTTAGTGGTAGGGGAAACCGGAGCACCCGGAGGAAATCTACGCAGACACGGGGAGAACATGCAAACTCCACTCAGAAAGGCCCTGGTCCGACCGGGATTCGACCCCAGGATCTTCTTGCTGAGATGCGAGAGTGCTATCCACTCAGCCACCATGCCGCCCATACATGATATTAATGTTTCTTTTCTTGTTTTAGTCAGAACTCTGAGTTGCCTTGTGTATGAACTGTGCTCTACAAATAAACTTGGCATAGTTATCTATAGATTTATACCTACACGTACATATTTATTGGCACTACTGGAGTATACAAGTTTATACCTTATATGTGGATACTATTTTAATATACTTTGTTTCTTTATTACGCTACACTTAATTTAAATGATCTTTTGCTGTGTGCTTCACATTCCTACTGTTCTGTAACTTTTGATGCAAAACTGAAAGTTCCCCCCTGTGGGACGAATAAAGGATCTCTTAATTTAAGAGAATTCTGTTTTTTCTCTTCACAGCCCCTGTACTTCAGGCTTTGATCAGCAGGGGATCATTAGCGTTGCATATTTGAGATAACAGAGAAGTATACGGTTCCAGGGGTCCTCTGTAGTTAAGCACGGGTCTCACTGTAAAAAGTGCAGCAGATCAGACTTTGATTTAATTTAATATTTTGTATTACTTGATAAAGAGCTAAAGTTGACAATACACAAAAAATACACAGATGGAACCGCTTGCAATATTTTATTTCTGATAAGCAACACTTTCGTAACGTAGTACAGAGAAGAATAGGGAAGTATGCAGCCTTTACTTTGACTAAACTCAGTGACATCATGATCTAATGCTACGAAATGAGCGCTGCTACTATTGACAGCCATGAGTAAACATATCCAGAGTGATTCTAACAAAGCAGAGTGAACCAAACGGGGTGCCAAAAGAACTGCTAAACCAAACAGCCAAATAAAAGTGAAGTTAGTGAAGTTTGTCTTTTTTTGTACTTTTTACACATCTACTCCATGGGCTGCAGAGTGTGTGATGTCAATGTAGACTGCACTTATGGCAGTGTGACTGGGAGGGTTGCCAGACACAGACAGGGAAATGTTCAGTGCACCTTCAGTGGCTGAGTGGATAGCTAGAAGGTCCTGGGTTCGAATTCTAGTCGAAACAGGGTTTCTAATTAGAGTTTGCATGCTCTTCGTGTCTGCGTAGGTTTCCCCAGGGTGCTGCAGTTTCCCGTACCACTAAAAACATGCACAATAGGTAAAATCCTCAAGCTCTGGAAGTCCTTAGGGGCTTCAGGTCTGGGTCAAATGCAGAGGACCAATTTCCCTACGGGGACAATAAAGTGCACAAAAGAATCATAATGAGTAAGGATTGATCACCGAGTATGACCAGAACCGAGAAGCTGCATCCACACCCAGTCCTGGAAAAAGCGGAAGAACATGGGTGCATGGACGGATAATCAATCATCCATCCATCTTCTTCCCCTTAATCCATTTCTGGATTGGGGGGTGGCAGTCAGAGCTGCACCCAGTACACATAGCACCTCCTGATCCTCCTGCAGGTAGTGAGTCCACAGGAGCCTTGATATTTTCAGCAGGGGCTTCAGGCAAAGCAGTGCCTTGCCCAAGGACACAACGACAGCAAACATCAGTGGGAGACATGAAGTTGGTCGTGTGGTGGGCTTGAACCAACGACCTTTAGACCTAAAGGCCAATGCTCAACCAACTAAGCCACTGTTGAATAATCAATCATATACAGGTTATATTTGAAATATTATTTTTTCCGCTAACTTAATTTCCCCACATTATACATTATTTACAACCAGTAAGGTTTAGTTTTCAGTGGACAAATAATGTTTGTCTAAAAAGAAAGAGACCTTATTAAATAACCCTGTGAGTCGCTATTTGACACTTTGGTTTGAGAGTTTATTGGCTGAATGCAGCTGACAAGTGCACGTTGTTTGTTGTAGATGGAAAGTTAGGTACCCCAGCTTTAAGTATGTTCTGTCTTCTCTCCTCATGGCGTCGTGGTGAGCAGTGCTGTGACCTCCTGCATCTTTGGCCCGTACGTCTCACTCAGCCTCAGCCAGCAGCAGAGGGTGGATGTAGGTCAGGCAGGGAGGCCGTGGACAGCGCTGATCGGAGTGGACAAGAGCGGGCCGTGCGTCGTGGAGAGAGGCCCTTGGCACGTCAGCACGGATCCCCACTCAGCCCTGACATTATGGGAGCGCACACTGCGACGTCCGGGCACATTACTCTCACACCTCCACAACTGCAGTCACTGAGCAGAGAGGAAAACATAAACACTGGGATGTGCATGGTATGTGGTTTAATCATTTTTAGTAATTTGTCATATAACTTTAAATTAAAAATAACATATTAAGATGTAAATGAAATGGGTTACAGATGTCTTAGTTATATGTAAAGTTATTAAACTGTCCAAATATGATAATAGAAATGAAGGCGTCATTCCATATGCTCAGAATTGATCTCCTCCAGTTCCTGTTACATGCAGTATAGAAACTTCCCCCCAGTATGTTTTCAGTCCTAATTTTTCATATTCCCCCCTACTTAATAAAAATAGTTTACTCATAACTTTTTCTACGAAATTTGCTTTGTATTTTCAAGGATGCGTGGAAACAAACAGGTCATGGTCTGAAATGGGAAGGCGTCTATAGTTTCAAAGTGTAGTGATCTCCTGCCCTCTGCTGGTGACAGTGACGACTCTCGAGATACGGTTTTAAAAAAGGGACATTTTGCAAAGTTTTATGTTAAAAGAAAGATGATTTAGCACCTTTGACCTTGTAGTAAATGAGGGGTAGCTTAATGCACCTTTAAATTTAGAATAAGTGGATGATTGTAAAACAAAAAATTGAAGTCTAATATTTTTGAAGGCTTTAACTTTGTATGTGAATGAAAAAAATACATGAAATGGTCTCACAACTCAAAAGCTCCAGACAATAATATTTGCATTGCTCAAGTTAACTATTTTTGCTTTTTATTTACAATGAATGATTGAGTGCAATCATTGCAGGGAGAGGGAAACTCCTTTTGCTTGGTTTAATATATTTACAGTCAAGGCCTTTACCTGCCGTAGCCTGGCCTTGGCCATCCCTAAACTCCGATCAATAACGAAATTAAATTTGTACGTGGTAAGACCATGGGGTAAAACAATTTACAGTCTATGGGTTATTATTATAGATCCATGGTAAGACCAGGCGTGATGGCACCATAGACTGTAAAGGTGGCACCACACTTCCCTTGCTTGAATTTAATTATAGTTGATAACCAGTTTTTAGATAAATTCAAGCCAAAAAGCGGACCCTCCACCACCAACACATCTGGAGCAAGTACAAAACCACAGATCTAGTATAAGTATATTAACAAAACCCACACAACTACAACTCCCATAAGGCAACACAGTCACGTGGCATGTTTCACCGGTTCAACTTCCTGGAATCAATTCATAGGTAAATGTCGGAAATGTGACAAGAAATCCCGCTAATTATAACCTTATACCTCGTAAAGATTATAACAACCGCATTTCTCGACGAAAAGCGACACTGTATTCATCAAGGTCGGCTATAAGAGATCAGCGGTGGCTGGGTTTGCGGCTAATCATTGGCTAGCTTAGTTACCTTGCCATCTTCTTGGTGTCACCCGACTTCAATCTCTTTAACATTCGCTGTATGAAAGACTGATCGATAACTTGAAACATGGCTAAACTGATCTCACTGAAGAGCATTCGCTGCGTTGAGAAATGTGGAAGTGTGATGCATGCAAGAGCAATAACAATCAATGGACGCAAATACAGCAGCGAACCATCCGAGTATCTGCACAGAAGCGTGGTTCCGTCTATGCACTACCAGAAGAGCCTGCCCAGGTAATCATTCTCGTCTCTATTATTTATACATATCCTGTAATGAGAATTCAGAGTTATTTGTTACTTGACGGGGCGATTGAATGTAGGTGAAAGTGCGCAGCAGTTGTTGAGCTCGGCCGCTAGAGGGAGTAATGAGCTGTGGTCATGAGACAGTAATAAGTGTGGGGTATTAGTGAATTCAGTTTTTCTCATTGATTACAGCAAAAGTGCAATCGTGAAATAAATACTCCCTTATCCAGGATATAGGCGTGTATCTGATAAGAAACATGAACAAAAACATGATTACATTAACTTACAGACTCCTAAACATAGTAGAGATGGCACATTGGCAGGCTTCAACTAACATTATTGAACTGTTCAATTTAAAATGGTGCAGCTTACATTTGTTGTATGTTTTATTTGATATCCGTAAAAGAGGTCTCTGAAATGGGATTCATATGGTTAATAAAGTAAGACACATCATCTGATAAATATATATTTATTGAGGCTTAAACCTGGGGTACCTAATTTTCAATCCAAGCCTTTTTCACATTACATCTGACGAAAGATGTGATGATGCTCTCTTAGCCCAAAGGGCCAATGAGTGACTCACAAGGCCTTTTTTGTATGCAAAGTATTTTTTAGTAAGATAAAGGCTTGATGTTGTGGACTGTTTTCTTTCTTTCTATTTGAACAAACTAAATGTGATTAAAATACTTTTTAATGGTGGTGTACCAATCTATGAGTGTCACATTTCCTCTGTTAATTCCTCCACGTCTCAACATAATGCATCACTTATACCTTTTCCTTTGTTGTCCTTAGGTTGCCAGTGCCCAAACTGGAGGATACAATGAAACGATATTTAGCTGCACAGAGACCTCTTCTGGATGACAACCAGTTCAGGTATGTATAGAAAAAAATATTGTTAGATGATAAACGAGCACTAACAGTTTTTGTTCATGCAGAAACACAGAGAAAATTGCAGAGGATTTTAAGAATGGAGTGGGAAAGCAGCTGCACGAACAACTGGTCGCCCAGGACAAACAGAATAAGCACACAAGCTACATCTCTGGTAGAAATTTACCTTTATTTTGAAAAATGTGATTACTTAGAAAGGTTAGATTAAGTGCATCAAAGTAAAGGTGTTAATTTAGATCCTACAACAACGGGTATTCAATAATGTTAAAATATGAATTGTATAATAGCTGTGATAACTTTAATAATGCATCGGTTTTATATGGCGCTTTTCTGGACACCCAAAGACTCTTCACATGTCATTATTCTTTCACTCCATACACGGTGGTGATGAACTACTACTGTAGCCACAGCTGCCCTGGGGCACACTGACAGAAGCGAGGCAACCAGTATGTGCCATCGGCCCCTCCGACCACCACCAACCATTCACACACACACCAGACTCATTCTAGGCAATGGGGTGAAGTGTCTCGCCAAGGACACAACGACAGCAGACAGTGGGAGTCGATGGTGAAGGTCGGGCTCGAACCCACGACCCTTGAGCATTGGCTCAAAGGCCAATGCTCTACTAACTGAGCTACTGTCGCCCTGTGGAAAGAATCTATGTAGATGGAGCATGCTGCTACAACCAATGCATTTAAGCCAGGTGTTCTGGAACCCAAAATAGATTCAGATTCATTTTATTTTCCATTTGCAGTAAAACCACATTGGAATACATGTGCACCAGACAAATATATAAATTAAAACAAGCAATAAAAGTTCAGGAAACATTTGTCACCGGGAAATCAATCAACAAAAATAGTTTCAATGCAAGATCATATGATATCAAATCATTGCTGAATACAATTGAAAGCAGTAACGATGTTGAAATAGGCTAAATGTTTTACAAACCCACATTTATACTGTCCTCACCCACACGATTGTCTTCCAGCTCCCTGGTTTGACATGTACCTCTCCGCACGGGACTCTGTGGTGCTCAACTTCAACCCCTTCATGTCCTTCAACCCCGATCCTAAACCAGAGTACAACGAGCAGCTCCTCCGCTCCACCAACATGGTCTGCTCCGCCGTCCGCTTCATGAAGACTCTGAGAGCAGGCATCTTAGAACCAGAAGTCTTCCACCTCAATCCTGCCAAAAGCGACACCGATCAATTCAAACGCTTCATCCGCTGGGTTCCCTCCTCTCTGTCCTGGTACGGAGCCTACATGGTCAACGCCTACCCGCTGGACATGTCTCAGTATTTCCGCCTTTTCAACTCTTCTCGGTTGCCGAAACTGGGGCGAGACGAGTTGTTTACAGACGAGAAAGGGAGGCATCTTTTAGTCATGCGGAAAGGCAACTTGTATGCGTTTGACATCGTGGGTCAAGACGGGAATTTGGTGAAGCCGGCTGAGATTCATTCCCACTTGAAATACATTCTGTCGGATGAAACTCCAGCATGTTCCAGTCCAATCGGCGTGCTAACGAGTGAGAACAGAGACGTATGGGCAGGTCTTCGAGAGAAGCTAGTCGCCAATGGGAATGGAGGAGTTTTGCAGACTGTGGACAGCGCCTTGTTTTGCCTCTCCCTCGACGATGAAGTTATGAAGGACCACATTCACACTTCTCACAATATGCTTCACGGAGACGGGTGCAACCGCTGGTACGACAAGTCTTTCAGCATCATCATAGCCAAAGACGGAAACGCGGCCATCAACTTTGAGCATTCGTGGGGAGATGGAGTGGCCGTGCTGAGATTTCAAAACGAAGTATTTAAAGACACAACCCAAAAGCCACTGGTGAACCCCGGCTCTAGCCCTGCCTCTGTAGATTCATCCACTGCTGTACAAAGATTGCATTTTAACTTGAACAGCGAATTGGAAAGCGGCATTCAAAAAGCCAAGGAGAACTTTGACGCAGCCATCTCGAAGCTGACGATAGATGCGATGGAGTTTAAAATGGGAGGCAAGGAGCAGTTGAAAAAAAGCAAGTTGAGTCCAGATGCCATCGCGCAGTTGGCCTTTCAGATGGGCTTTTTGAGGCAGTATGGGCAAACTGTGGCCACGTACGAGTCTTGTAGCACTGCAGCCTTCAAGCACGGGCGTACAGAGACCATCCGACCCGCCACCGTCCACACAAAACGCTGCGCTCACGCTTTCGTGTGTGAACCCGGCAAACACAGTGTGGAGGAACTGAAGGCCATGCTCCACGAGTGCTCTAAGTACCACGGGCAGCTCACCAAAGAGGCAGCCATGGGTCAGTATTACAAAGTTTATCATACACACTTTAGCAGCTATCATTTTGTTTTCGTTTGGTCTTTTTGACTGGTGCAGGGAACTAAGATTAAAGACACAAAGTCAGTTATCTGTATTATTCACTGCTAAACAATCAGGTTGAAGCCTGGATCCAACTAAATTGTTAAAACATTTTCAAAAGATTTTATCTACCTTTTGAATATTTTTGGTTTTCAGATTATTACAATGTTTGTTTACCATGACTACACAAATATATACAGTATTTTATACTGGTTTGAGATTAAGTTGTTTTAGTAGTTATTGTTAACTTATCTTTAACTGCATGCTCCTCATTCTAACTTGTCTAACTGGTGATGCAACACTGAAATTTCCCCACTGTGGGACAAAAAGGATCTTAATCATAATTGGAATAAGCTCTATGTTAAAACTTTGCACATTTGAGATGATTCAAAAAGATTCATTTTGTCTTTAGTTCACATGTGCTTCAAAAACCACATTCAATTAAATGTATTCTTGTATGGCCCTAAATCAAAACAGTTATCTCAGGACTTTACAAAACCGTTGAATTTGCCAACACAGATCAGAAAATCCAACCGTTCAAACACAATAAGCCATTTTGTACCAGGCTACTTACTGCATTATAGACACATTTCCTTTAATAAATTCCATCTTTAATCTTCCAGGCCAAGGCTTTGACCGCCACCTTTTTGCACTACGATATTTGGCCAACTCTCAGGGGGAGCCCCTGCACAGCCTCTACTCTGACCCAGCTTACATCTCCATCAACCACAACATCCTGTCCACCAGCACCCTCACCAGTCCAGCGGTGAACCTGGGGGGCTTTGCACCGGTTGTCCCAGATGGCTTTGGAGTGGGGTACGGCGTCCATGACGACTGGATTGGCTGCAACGTGTCCTCATACCCATCTCGAAACGTGCATGAGTTTCTTCAGTGCGTACACAAGTCTTTGGAGGACATTTTTACAGTGGTGGGAGGGAAGCCACTTAGTTAGAACACTGTAAAATAACTAAGCTAATGGAAGGAAATACTTTATCCCTGAAGATTATGTACATAGTAGCCATCGCTTTGTGCAGTAGAGCTAAAACTGCCTTATCCAGTAAGCAAAGCATTGTTATTTAAAATCACTATTTGACAGCCGTACTGTTTTCTGTGAATGTTTAATTAAACATTGAATAAAATGAAGAGGACACTAGGATTTTTAACAAATGTGTTTTCCAGTATTTATTTAAAATAAAAAAACAATTCCACCAAAAGGCAAATTTACAAACAAGATCTGAGAGGGAAAATAGCTAAAGCATGTAAAATGACCAGACAGTAAAACGTTTTAGATTGGCTTAATCTTGAAGTGAAGTCCAATTAGACTGAAAACGAGACATTTGAGATCCTGAACCAGGTAGTAGAAAACACGCAGGCCTTCTGGGTCCCTAAGACAGACAAGGAGGCAGTTTTAAAATCACGGCAATCAAATCTTTCTAACAAGTTTCACGAAAGCACTACTCACTTGGACTGGTTGACATCAATAAGGGATCCGATCTTTGAGGTTGTGAATGAAATATGCTCGTCTCCAATAACAATCTCCAGTTCCTGTAAATAATACAAATGCAGAATCAGTGCATTTGCAATAACGTACTTTTTTAATTATAAAATTTGAATTTATAAATTATATGATATACAATATTACTTGCAGAACAAACTCTACAAACCTGTCTGCCAACTCTGTCTGGAGGTGGCCATAGAGCATCGTCTTCTTTTGTGATTTCACTGTCATCAATTATCCTTTTCAGCTCCTCCATAACACTCTTGTGTACATATGCCTGCAATATTCCATTTATTAAATATTTTTGAAACATGCATTACGCACTGTTTATAATGATATATACTTGTATACCTCTTTTCGGATCATGACGTCATTTTTATAGTTACTGTTGTTTGCATACCGCAGTTTTCCTGAGAAAAAAATATGATCAACACTGAATTTTCATTGTACAGTCATTCATTCTAAGGTACCACAGATACCACACTAAGGGGATTGTAGCCAATTCCAGACAAACAATTCATAAAGGCAAATATTTGTAGAGTTAATGGAGAGGTTGGGCATTAACAATATCTATAATAATCTGGTGCAAATTGAGTTTGTGAGTAATGAGGCCTACAAAATCGTGGCTAGTTAGCACGTAGCAAACGCAGTCGTGCTACCGTGTATGAACTACCGCCAAAAGCAAACTTACCGTCTGGCCTGAACTCAAACTCCAGGAACTCATGTCCAAATTTTCCCTTGTGCCCAACATAGTACCGCAGATAAAAGTCGCTCGTGGACATTTTTGCTGTGTACTGCGTTTCTTTTTGTTGGAACACGGGACAACACTGAGCTAACAGCGACGGTCTGCTCTCCCTAACTGTTTGCGCATGCGTAGAGAATTGAGTTCCGGGGATAACTTTTTCCCCGAAGTTGTGTCTCGCAACAAATATTTAGTCTGGTCTCTTTATGGTTTCGCAAGCATTTCGTTTAGTATTTTCAGAATGTTCAAATATTGCGTCCTCTGTAAGAAATATTGATAAAAAAAATTCAATGTATTAGTTACCAATTTATTTTTTGATCACATGGCAAATGGCAGATGAGTAGGGGACCTTAATGGATTTGAAGCCCCCAAAATAAGTATTCCCTTATACACAATGAACATTTACTCATAAATAAACATAACGTGGGGGTTAGGGTTGCAATAAAAAACAAGCACACAAACAAACTAACACACACAACAAGCCTGCTTTTCCAAATGACATCAAGAATTAAACGATGTCTAACATGGCATAGCATGAGTTCGAAGACCAATGTACGGGTTTAATGTGTAGTTTGTCGCTTAAATAAACGTCATCATCCTGCGCCTCCGTTGGTGAAAAGAAACGAACAACACGTGTGAATGTTGTACAACTTTTCACAATGTCTGGCTCCATTTCTCAGCAATTGGAGGATTTACTTCACCCACAGCCTAAATTTTTAGATCCTGAAGATGATGGCGACGAGGAGACGAAAGCCCGAGTTGTTGAAAAGTTTGCGGAAGATGAGGATGAAGAGGAGGACGGAGAAGGGAAACTAGCCCCGAGCTCCCTGAGGAAACAGGCCGTCTCTCTGCTCTCAGACTCGGACAGTAGATATGCAGGCAAAGCGGTGTCCAGAAAACAACTGATGCAGGACATGGGGGCGTCCGAGGAAGAAGAACAAGACGACGATGATGATGATGATGATGATGATGATGATGATGATGATGATGATGAAGGTAAGGCTCGTCTTCCTCTTGTTATGAATACTGTGCTATGTGTATTAAATGCGTACTAATCCGTGTTAATTTGACGCAATACGCAATTTTCTATCTATGATATTAAGGTATATTATCGGTTGAGGATGTCAGTTGCGTGTTACTTACAGTGGGGCATAAAAGTATTTAGTCAGCCACCAATTATGCATGTTCTCCCACTTAAAAAGATGAAGGAGCTCTGTAATTGTCATCGTTGTTGAGGTTAGAGACTAAATGAGAAAAAAAGAAGAATCGCGTCTGATACAAAAAAATGTATTTTCAAAAAACGGTGGAAATAAAGTATTTGGTCCATAAAAAATGTTCATTTCAATACTTTGTTCTGTTCCCTTTGTTGGCAATGACAGAGCTCACACGTTTTCTGTAAATATCAGCAACACTATTGCTGGTGTTTTGGCCCATTCCTCCTTACAGACCTCCTCAAGAGAAGTGATGTTTTGGGGCTGTCGCTGGGCAACACAAACTTTCAACTCCCTCAAAAGATTTTGTATGGGGTTGAGATCTGGACTGGAGACTGGCAAGGCCACTTCAGGACCTTGAAATGCTTCTTATGAAACTACTCCTTCATTGCCCGGGCGGCGTGTTTGGGATCTTTGTCCTGCTGAAAGACCCAACTACTTTTCATCTTCATACCCTTGCTGGTGGAAGGAGACTTTCATTCAAAATCTCATGATACATGTCCCCAGTCAGTCTTTCCTTTACACGGATAAGTTGCCATGGTGCCTTATGGTACAGAAAAGCAGCCCCATAGCATGATTTTTCTACCCCCATGCACAATAGGTTCTTTGGATGTAACTCCAACACCAAACCGTTTTTACCAAAAATGTTGCATTGTTTGAAATATAATTACTGTGTAATTGAAAATTGAATATTGAAAATTGTAATTGAAATTGAAAAACGTTTCCTACATAACTTACTTACTTCCATTCCTAAAACAATATCTCCTTAGTGACAAGCAGGTAATTGCATTAGAACATGTTTAATTGGTCACAATCTAAGTCCAACGTGTGTATGAAGATTGTTTTTTTTTGTACTTTTATGAATAATTTGTCCTCTCCAAGACGATGACGACAATGAAGAGGAGGCAGAAGCAAACGAAGAAGCGCTTCAAGTGTCAGAGATGGACGACGATTTAAATGAAGATGGTGAAGATCTGAATGAATCTGAAGTGACTTTTCCAAAGGGAGATTTTCGCAAACTGACTGAGGGTATGGACGACCTCGGAATGAGCGAGGGGGAGGAAGACGAGGTAAGACATTATAAGAGTTTTTTCCACGCTCACATTAATAACAGCACCCGCTCTGCCTACTTACACCTCCTTAACATCTCCCGTCTCCACCCCTCACCCACCCATCAGTCATTCTTGTCCATAGCCTTGTTACCTCCTGAATTGACTACTGCAATTCCATCCATGTTGGTCTCGCCAACAAATCCCTCTAGAAACTTCAGCTCCTCAAACTCTGCTTTTAAATACAATTTATTTTTTATTATTTTTATCATTAGGTAAAAAGTGTGTTCTGTTCAAGTCGTTTATCTTAAGTTAATTAATAACTTAAGAATTGGGTCCCTGAGCACACCTGATGGAATGGCCTTATCACACAAACTTTTGCTTTTCATATAATTAAGCTACTTATAAATTAAAATTTGAATATTTAAAAGAGCAATACCCGATTTGGCTATTTATTTTTTTCAGTTTGAATTTTTAGCACCACTCCCTCAGGCTTTTCATTTTGGGAAGCCCTCCTACTCTTCCCCCACTCAATATGCACGTGTACGTGTATTTTCATACGCATGCACGAGCCCAGATGGCTCTTGGAGTTTTAAAACGTACAATTCTAAGCACTTATCGTTATTGAATAATAATAATAATGATAATAATAGCATGTCAGGCTTACCGTAGTATTGTAACCGTAAATTACAAAATTGCACCACATAATTAAGAATATTTACTTTTACTAAATACTTTTCAACTATGATCGTAAGTAGGGCTGGGCAATATGGCTGAAAACTATATCACGATATAAGTCATTCATATCGGTCAATAATGATATATTGAGTTTTTTTTTTTTTTTTTTACCTAAATAAATACATTTGTTGTGTGGGCTAACCAACCTTAGCAGCCATGTTTACAGTCACGGGGGAATGAGGCTGGAGGAATATGTTCACACTGTGTCCCTCGTTGTTAGTCCTGGTTTAATCCTGGTTTTTTATTCCTGGTTTAGCTGTTTTCGAGGGTCTTGTGTCCCCGTGACCGCTCCGTGCGACTCTCTGTGCCGCACATGCTTCCCGAGGAAAAAGTTGATCTCTTGCTTTTGCCGAATACATCGGGTCTGTCCACTGCCTCTGCCGCCGCACATGTTATTCCGCGCACGTACGTGCATAACCATTGACACGGCATTTAAACACAAGCTATAGATCCATGGACGCTACGCATGGTGCGGTTGTTGGTGTTTTTGCATTTCCCATAAAGTTTTGCGGTTCCTGCTCGGCTGTTATTGGTCGAGAAGCCTCTGCCTACATCCCCCACAATGCCGTGCGCTTCTGACTTCGCTTTACTTCCTGTGTTTTCTTCCCGTTTTTCCAACTGAGTGAAGTTAAACTATCGAAGTTCTATCGACCCCGTTTTCTATCGCAATATATATAGTATAGTATATATATAATATAGTATTATCGCCCAGCCCTAATCGTAAGTGATCTTGTGATGTAAAGAGTTTCATATAATTGTTTGACCTGAATTGTGTGCGTTAATTGCTACAGATATGTGTGATAAGATTACACTGTAAATATATATGTGTGTGAAACACGATATAGGGTCAGGGAGGCAGTCGCGATAAAGCTACCAGAGGCAGACCAAGAAGACACGGTTGCGGTACAAAACGTGGCCGTGATCAAGATGCTGCCCCAGACGTTGAGCTAGAGGAAAGGAAACGGCACGTGTTTGATGACCTGGATGACCTGGATCGAGTTCGTGAACTGCGGCGCAATCGGATCCAGTATGAGAAGGTAAGACCCTGTTACTTTATCCAACTAGGGTCAAATATTCTGAACACTGTAACATTTATTAGCATTATGTGCATATATAAATGCTATGTATGATGACTTACACAGCCTGCCTTGCATAATTAAAAGCGTAGGCTATGCTTGTTATTAACTTATTTATCTCTATTATTAATGTAAATAAGTACATTACAAAGTAGTACAAGTTAGTTACTAAAATTAGTATTGATTACACCAGATATTGTAGATATAGCTTCATAAAATTAAAAATGAACAATTTTTTTTTCAGGGCTTAATCCATTCTCTAAATCTGCAACAGTGCCAGGATCTTCTGAGGAAGTGCCTGAACAGGAAGCCTGGCATATTTTATGACGTTCTGGCTGCATATCGTTCTGCTGACACTGCTGCCCCTCAAGCACCAAAAGAACCGAAATGGTGTGTTTGTGGGAGATGCAGAGAGATGCCCAAAGACATAGAAAGAAAATGTTGTGGGCAAGATAAAACAGACTGCATTTCACAACTCCCACAAATGGAGCTGTACATCCTGGATGCGGGTGTTCTTCGTTTAGCAAAGACAATTTGGGATGACGTCCGGGCTCATTACGACCCGCCAGAGCCTGGAGTGGACAACCGACAATTACGGTTTGCAGCATACCGCCAATATGTTGTTTGGCGATATGGAGCATTGGAGCATGAAAACAGAATTGTCATTCCGAGTTGCTGTGTGTGGAGGATCAGAGACAAATTTCCGGATCCATTCCACCAGTACGTGGAGTTTATTCCAGGCAGACTGTAATGTTTCTCTGTATTTGAATTTAGGGTTTTTGTGTGCATTTGTTTTGAAGTGTATTTCCAATAAAGGTTAACAATAATTTGGATTCCTTGCATCTACTTCACATGTGGAAGAATTGACAAAATGTATATTGAAATATTACAAAGCGGTTTTCCATGTACTTACACAAGCTGAATATGGTGCTCGAATATATGTAAAATATTCTTTAATTGCAAAGTTGTACATACAAATCTAAACATGTGTCCATATCGGCAGTAAAAGCCCTCCATGTACTCCTTTCCCTGGGAAACTAGGATTAGGAAATTAGGATGAATTGATTACTTTTATAAAACATTAAAAACTAGTCGGTTGTGACTACATTGAGAGGCTTTAGAAATGGAGAGATGTATTGAATATCTCGTTAGAAAAACTTGCAACTGCTAAAATCAGTTCATTACTTTATTAATTTCATCCACCTATTCATTAGTACAATAAATTTATCAAATAAGATGCATCTCATACACCTTAACGTCATGAACTTCCCCACATCTCACCCAGCGTTCATTCAAACCTACAGTGGGGCAAACAAGTATTTAGTCAGCCACCGATTGTGCAAGTTCTCCCACTTAAAATAATGACAGAGGTTTGTAATTTTCATCATAACCACTTAAACTAAACTTGCCTGCAAGCTGAATTCTCGCGGTATTTGTGAGTTCACAAACACTCAAATACATCTTGTCCCGCTCCCGCCAAAACAAACATGGCTACGCAGGAGGACGGACGCGTAGCTGAGGCTATCAAGTCAGTTTTAGCAGAATCTCCAATTTCTTTTTTGAAAGATGAACAGCGAGAGGCGCTTTGTGCATTTCTCGATGGCAAAGATGTTTGTGCATTTCTGAACGGCAACCTTGTTAGGCGGGCACACAGCGTCACTTCGCAAAAATCAACTTGAAGTATTCTGCTGCTTATCCCTCCTTTCCCCGAAAGGATTCTCCTGCAGAAGTCCCAGATTGATTATGTGGAGAACGCATTAGAGTTCTACACAATCATCAATCTGGCTCTTGCCAGGTTACACTTCAACTGTGAGAGACAGAATGTGAAAAAAAAAATCCAGGAATTCACATCGTAGGATTTTTAAAGAATTTATTTGCAAAATATGGTGGAGAATAAGTATTTGGTCACTAACAAAAATTCAACTCAATACTTTGTAATATAACCTTTGTTGGCAATGACAGAGGTCAAACGATTACTAGAGGTCTTTACCAGGTTTGCACACACAGTAGCTGGTATTTTGGCCCATTCCTCCATGCAGATCTTCTCCAGAGCAGTGATTGTTTTGGGGCTGTCGCCGAGCAACACGGACTTTCAACTCCCTCCACAGATTTTCAATGGGGTTGAGGTCTGGAGAGTGGCTAGGCCACTCCAGGACTTTCAAATGCTTCTTACGGAGCCACTCCTTCGTTGCTCGGGCGGTGTGTTTGGGATCATTGTCCTGCTGGAAGACCCAGCCACGTTTCATCTTCAAAGCTCTCACTGATGGAAGGAGGTTTTGGCTCAAAATCTCACGATACATGGCCCCATTCATTCTTTCCTTAACACGGATCAGTCGTCCTGTCCCCTTAGCAGAAAAACAGCCCCAAAGCATGACGTTTCCACCCCCATGCTTCACAGTAGGTATGGTGTTCTTGGGATGCAACTCAGTCTTCTTCTTCTTCCAAACACGACCACTTGAGTTTATACCAAACAGTTCTACTTTGGTTTCATCTGACCACATGATATTCTCCAAATCCTCTGCTGTATCATCCATGTGCTCTATGGTAAACTTCAGACGGGCCTGGACATGCACTGGCTTTAGCAGGGGGACACGTCTGGCACTGTAGGATTTGATTCCCTGTCGTCGTAATGTTACTGATGGTAACCTTTGTTACTTTGGTCCCAGCTCTCTGCAGGTCATTAACCAGGTCCCCCCGTGTGGTTCTGGGATTTTTGATCACCGTTCTCATGATCATTTTGACCCCACGGGATGAGATCTTGCGTGGAGCCCCAGATCGAGGGAGATTATCAGTGGTCTTGTATGTCTTCCATTTTCTGATAATTGCTCCCACAGTTGATTTGTTCACACCAAGCTGCTTGCCTTTTGTAGATTCACTCTTCCCAGTCTGGTGCAGGTCTACAATTATTTTCCTGGTGTCCTTCGACAGCTCTTTGGTCTTGGCCATAGTGGAGATTGGAGTCTGACTGTTTGAGGCTGTGGACAGGTGTCTTTTATACAGATAAGGAGTTCAAACAGGGGCCATTAATACAGGTAACGAGTGGAGGACAGAAGAGCTTCTTTAAGAAGTTACAGGTCTGAGAGAGCCAGAGATCTTCCTTGTTTGAAGTGACCAAATACTTATTTTCTACCATAATTTACAAATAAATTCTTTAAAAATTCTACAATGTGAATTCCTGGAATTTTTTTCACATTCTGTCTCACAGTTGTGAATAAAAATTACAGACCTCTGTGGAAGTTCTCCCACTTAAAATAATGACAATCGGTGGCTGACTACTTTTTTGCCCCAATGTATCTCGGTGAGTCTTGTCCCTGTCTGACAAAGGAACATAACAGGCTCCTAGAGCCCATTCATGTTTTCCTGTAACATGGTTACCTCTCCATATGTCCTACAGAAAGAAAAACAATCATTTTACAACCAAAATAGATTTTTTTTTTAGCACACTGTCATAAAACAATATAGTACTCAAAAAAATCTTTGCACAAAACTAAAAATGATTGCAAATGTCTTTTGTGCTGTACTTTTCCTGGTCTGCTCTTGACTTGCCTAAATACAATACAAAAGTGAAAGCAATATTACCACACAAAGAGGGAAAATATAAACACCAAGTAATGCATATTGCACATTTTTACAATATCTTTAGACCCGTGCCACATATCGAGCAGAATCCCACATCCATGGTATTTTCCCTATAAATACACTAATAATTTTAAAAGGAACTTGTGCAGAAAGTTTGATTGTAATGGATAGTAACAAATCAATTTGCCATAGATTAGATGTTGTCATACAACAAAATAACATTTAGCAGTATGAAGTCCACCAATGACATTAAGGTGGAAAAAGAATATAAACGATAGATGATTATACATATCTCCGGAGAAACTGGTGAAAACAAACATGACAGTGACCAACCAGCTTTATGGTCCAGTCTTTAGACATTTTGACAAGCAAATGTAAATAGGAAATCAATATTCACATGTATAATACAATGGGGGCTCAAAAGTGGCCAAAATGACGTGCGCTGACACGCTTGCAATACATTATTTACCAAAAAGTGCTGAAATCTGCAGATGTGCATCAGTTTGGCAAAACTTCATGGAGGTAGTCAAGGGATTTTATGAATGCATCTTTTTCATAATGACACTGTTGCAGCTCAAATGACTTGTCCACTCTCTCCATGGAAAGGATTTCTTTACTTTCTTTTTCAATCATAGGCTAGGTGCAGCTTTTAGCCATTTAGTTTGTTAGGTATGCAAACATTAGCATTAGCACAACTTACGGTAAGCTGTACAACAATCACTGAATATGGTACTAAACGCACGCACGGCTAACAAAATATACAGTACAATTGTTGAAAAAATACCTATCAAGTAGAAAAATGGCCAGTTTCGGGTCCAAATTTAGTCTGAGGCGGTTATGCATGTCTCTTTAGCGACGATACAATGTACCTAGATTCACCTGGGCTTGATTTCTTTTGTCATTTTTTGCTTTAGTTCCCTCTTCTTTGGCTGTAAAAGTGAGGAAGAGGAGGTAAAGACACTTTCTGCGTTGATCCTCCTTGGGCTGCCATGCTTGTTCCGTTTACTTTCTGGGCACGCAAGTAAACTGGGATGTGGTCTATTTGCAACAGCGCCACCCCTCGTGCAAATGGAGAAGAAACAGCGTCACGCAAAATGTCAACTAAGCACTTAGCACGGCCTAAAGTCATCCATCCTTCCATTTTCTACCCTTTAATCCATTTCTGGGTGGCAGTCAGAGATGCCACCCAAGTCTCACTGACCCTCTGCAGGTGGTGAGTCCACAGGAGGGCGGCTGCTCTGAGTGTGAGCATGGCCTTGATCTTTCAGTGGGGGCTTTGGGCAAAGTGGGGTTAAGTGTCTTGCCCAAGGACACAACGACAGCAGTCATCAGTGGGAGTTGGTGGAGAAGGTGCAGAGGTGGGAATTGAACCCACGACCTTCTGGCCTTAAGGCCAATGCTCTACCAACTGAGCTACTGTCGCCCTGGCCTAAAGTCATACATATGCTTAATCAATGAGCTCAATTTTTTTCAACTAAATCAGTTTTGAATACAACTTAGAAATACTTAGAATTACTATATACATGAACTCAATAGAAAATCAGGTATAGTTCCTTTTAATGCAAAAGAAAATGTACACAATGTATTTGTAGTTCTGCATAATGTGCTTTTCCTTAAACTACCATCTCTTTTTTAGGTCGAGGATGAAAGTGAAGGGGATGATGAAAGCTCTGAGGAAGATGACATGGAACCAGACGACTCCACTGTGCAGACGTTTTCTCAGGACAAAGTCAGCGAGGAGGTGGAGAAAGGTTTAGCCGTGAAGAACCAGCTTGCTTTGTGGGACCAGCTGCTCGAAGGGAGAATCAAATTCCAGAAAGCTGTTGTTTCAGCCAATCAGCTTCCTCAGCCTTCGTCCTTCTCAGAATTCAAGAGAAACGCGGAGTACGCGGGAGCACTGAAAAACTCTCACAAAGCGTTAAAAGCTCTTCAAAGATCGTTACTAGAGCTGCACGATGAGCTGCTTGTTCAAAATGTGGAAACAAGAGGCCTCAGTCTGGGAGAGCAGAGTGATGAAGAGATTCTAAGCGATGAAGATAATTGTGATGCCATGGAAAATGTCAAGCCTCAAAAACGCAAACTAGAAATGGCCGAATATCCAGATATTATGAGCAAGCGATTTGCAGCATTCACGCCTTACCAGAACGCAACGCTCCAAAAGTGGCAGGACAAAACCAGGCTGACCATGGGCAAAACCAGCAAAGCTTTTGGTGCGTTTGAAAGAAATATACAAACGCAAATAGAGCAAGTTCTCATGGACAAAGATAGGTTAATAAAGCGTACACAGACTCGCCGCTCAGAATATCAGGTTATGGGAAAGAAAGAAGGTGCTTTGTTCTCAGAAATTGCAACGTTAGAAGAGGAACCGGAAAAACTGGTGAAAACAAACATGCATCTCAAAGATTTAGATGAGGACATTTTCGATGACGATGATTTTTACCATCAATTATTAAGGGAGCTCATTGAGCGCAAGACCAGTGCAGCGGATCCCAATGACCAGGTGGCGATGGGCAAACAGTGGCTGGCAATACAGAAACTGAGGAGTAAGATTAAAAAGAAAGTGGACACTAAGGCAAGTAAAGGGCGGAAAGTCAGGTTCCACATTCACAGTAAACTGGTGAACTTCATGGCTCCAATGCATCACAGCGACATGACGGATGAAGCCAAGAGTGAACTGTACAGAGGACTTTTTGGACAGAACTTGATCAGGGAGTGATAGTAAGTTTATGATCAACTTTGTAGTGCAGACCCACTGGAAATGTAACATCCAGAAAAACTAATTTGGCAAATTCTTGTTTAAATGTATTGATGGATTATGTCTTTGTTCTGGCTTAGACACAGTCTAGCTTGTTTCAGAAATAAATGTGTCGTATTACAGTGAATAGTGTCCTTATTTACTAACAGCCAAGAAATGAGACAAAGTGACCGAAAGGTTTTTTTATTCAAGCAATACTTTATAAAGATCATGAATGTGAATAGATCAAGTTATGGTCACATTGCAAATAGAAATGCATTCAAGTGGTTTCTTTGAAATTTGAAGATATTGTTCAGAGAACCGTATTAACATTACCTGAGAACATAATGTACAAATGCACAGAACAGCACAAAGTACCAAAATAAATATAAATAAAAGGTTTTTAATGAATCTGACAGTTTGAGTCAAAGTAAATACTGCTGTGGTTAAATCTTAACAAAAGGTGTCTTTGGTGACATCTGAGGTGAGAATTGGTTGTTTCATTATTCAATAACTTAAACAAGAAAAACATACATTAGGCCTCTTAGAGCTCCTGAAAAACTACATGTATTGACTGCTCTTTGGGCTCACAAAGTGAACTTGAATAAGGCGAGCGCACAGCTGGATTATTGAATAGTTGAAGATTCAAGTAGTTTTAGGCACTGGGCTTTTCAGTGCTGAGGCGCAGGTTTGAAAAGATACCTAAAGGCTTCTAGTGTTTGAATTCATTCAAAACAACACTTACATAATTATGTACAGAAAACAGGAATGTTCTCCCTTCAATCAATTTAAGTCCAAACAGAATCCTTTCTCCTGTCAAGTCTTCAAACTCATGACAGTGCTCAGTGCTGCCCCCTTTGTCGGACGGGGTCAGTGCGGCCGGCTGCTGGAGTCGATGGTCTGCTTTTTGGCCCCGCAGATCCACCCGTTCAGCCGTTTGGTTAAACCTCCATTCACGATGTCCTGGATATGCTGCACTATCAGGTTTATTGCAACTGCAAAGACAAAGAGTAGTTTGTTAAACGTGTGTCAATGAAAGTTTTTTTTTTTTCCACTACAATAAAGCATAGACACGTAAAGTTTCACTATCACACTCTACAACAGAGGGTTCAAAACATCGGGCAGGTACCTAAAAGCAGAAAATTAACCCAGACTATAATTTTATGAATGTGGCGAGTCTATAAAAGTTTGACAATGATTGAAATGGTGGATTTCAAAGCTGGAGAGGAATCTGACATGGGTTTCATTCAGCAATTAAGATTCTCGTCAATAGCTGTCATGACTTATTAGAAAAGATAGTTATATTTATGCAAGTTTTGTTTAAAGCTCATCTGTTGCATCTGAAAAAATGCATTAAAAAAGGTCCATCCATCCATTTTCTACCCTTTAATCCATTTCTGGGTCAGGGGGGTGGCAGTCAGATGCCACCCAAGTCTCATAGCACCAGCCCCTCACTGACCCTCTGCAGGTGGTGAGTCCACAGGAGGACGGCTGCTCTCTGAGTGTGAGCACAGCCTTGATCTTTCAGTGGGAGCTTTTGGGCAAAGTGGGGTTAAGTGTCTTGCCCAAGGACACAACGACAGCAGTCATCAGTGGGAGTCTGTGGAGAAGGTGCAGAGGTTGAATTGAACCCACGACCTTCTGGGCTTAAGGCCAATGCTCTACCAACTGAGCTACTGTCGCCCTATACACCATTAAAAAAGGTGATATCTGTAAATTCAATTCTATTTATTTTTATGGGAACATGTTTTTGAACATATCCTCCTGTAGTACAGATCCTGTAGTATTTAAGTAAACTAATTTTCCTAAAAACTATCAGCAGTCCTGCCCCCTTTAAAATAGGCTGAAGTTTAGGCTGAAGTTTTTGGAGGATCAGAATAACCGTTTTGCTCATTACATGGGTCAGCAGCTGTAACCTTCATGATAGCTCAGGGACGCACCGTCAACACATCATCCTTTTCCTGGAAACAAAAAAGCCACTCACCGAGGTTATCAGCTCCTCTTGGTATGATCACATCTGCATATTTCTTTGTCTAGAAAAAAAAATACCTCAAGATTATTTCCAAGGACGCTCAGTACAAGCTTTTATGAAGAATAGACTCTCTGTTCAAAGAAGTCTATATAGTAGGGCAGTAATTAAAGGAATAGGCCACCGTTTTTACATACTGACATATGTTCTTACCTTACCTTAGACTAGTTGATATGTACCTGTCTGGTCTTTGTCCGTGCGCTCCGTCATGCAAACGGAGCACAAACGCAGCCTCTTCCACATACTGTATAGTTCCAAATCAGCTCCCCGTTAGAAGCTACCAAACTCTTCCACGTGTTCCCTATTTAAATACTGTTACGTGACGTGTTACTCTACAAAGTAACACAGAAACGTAACATGTCGATTTTCTCAGCAGATAAAAAGAGGTACTATATTGTGAGGCGTAATAATACAAGGAGCGCTACGTCCGCAACTCCTAAAGACTTCTCTCCCGCTCACTTCCGTCAATAGAAGCAGGTACATATCAACTAGTCTAAGGTAAGGTAAGAACATATGTCAGTATGTAAAAACGGTGGCCTATTCCTTTAACATTTATTTTGAACATGGATTAGTTGTCAGATTATTCTCTGGATTAAAACGATTACAGTACTTGCGGCCTACGTATGCATTTGATTTATTTTAGAGTGCTCCCCAGACGCTGGAATGTAGTTTAGCTGTTGATCTCGAGATGATGACGTTGCTCACATTCCGCCTCCTGGGGTGTTTATGTGAACAGTAGAGAGCCAATACAAGGAAAATACACATGACTTTTTGTTTTTATGTGATTAAAGTTATTGTCAGCACAGTTTATGCATTTATTATTTTGACTCAAGTTTTTGTATTGATGGGATTTATTGATGCGTCAATTGTCAAAATAGATTAGGAATTACCAACTCTAACCCAGAGTGCATGTTTTAACAGTGCATTGAAAAACCTAAATAATATGGTGATTTCTCCTGTGTGAGATCAATGAAGTCTGTCTTATCTTACCAGTTACAGTAACCGTATATCAGCGTTTTTTTCTCTGCTGATCAACTGTTAAGTGTTACATTACAACTTGAAAACCTGCAGCTTACGTCCAGTGCCGCCTATATGTGGACAATAAATACTTTTTAAAATGTAGCTGGTGCGGTTTATTTATGCTCCAAATACTCCAGCAAGTACTGTAGTTGTGGTAATTGTTGTACGTCACTGAATGTGGGATTTCTTTTATACATTTTATACATGGCCCTAGAGATCTTCATAGAGATGTCTTGCTGCTAGATATTAGGTTGTTTCCTTAAAAATACCATAAACATGTTTTTCATTTCCTTCTGCAGTCATAAACCAAGCAGTCTATTAAGGTTCAAAATGTGATTCATCAATAATTAACAGATTGGGATTTGAGGGACTTTGGTTGTAAAATGCAGTAAGTCGGAAATTGCTCAAATGAATCTTAAAGACCTTATGACGGGTTTAAAAAAAAAAAATAGTGGATATCAAAATTGCATGACAATGTCAATTTGAAAGAGATTCCGGCAAAAAAAATCCTATATTTTATAAAAAGAACGTGTTTTTCATGAATTTAAGTTGTCTATGCTCTAACCTGTGTGTGACGTCATAGCGGGTTACGCCCATGCATTGAAAACCATGGATCTATGCCACAGGACTGCCTTTTCTCTCTTCTCTCCACTGATGCCCAACACAATACTGCACTCTACAGGTGACAATTGCTCACTACACATAAATTGCCGTTTTGAGTGTGAAAAAGTGTCCGAGGTGGGAATTAAACCCAAGTATCTGGATTGGCAGTGCAACGACACAACCACTGGACTATCTCAGTGACAACGAAATGTTACACTCTAGTACTTATGTTAGACTCGCTGTACACGGCCTTGTCATCTTGAATATCCGCGAAAAAAGAACGAATACCAAATTGTAAACAACTTACAGCGTTGAAACGTACCCGTTCTGACGTCACCAAGGGCTGTGAAGTTTTCGTTTCTAAGGGCGTTGCTATGGGGTTATTTCGATTTGGGGGGGATCAGACAAAAAAAACAATAACTGATTTTGAAACCTTTAGTAGTTCTCTTCTAATATAAAATGGTATTAAAACTGTATTTCTAAATAAATCAAACCCGTCATAAGGTCTTTAATTTGAGCCTTAAAACCTGCCTTAAAACCAGATTTGCCGATGGGACAAGACGTAAAATCTAATTTTAATAAGATACAGGAAATGTCTCCCTTGGGATGAGAAAAAAAAGTAACAGTTATTGAAATAAAGACTAAATGGCTTTGTCCCATTGGCAAATCTTGTTTTAAGACAGTCAGAATGTACTCAGATTAAGATTAAAAACACTCAAGCCATTTTTGCCTCATACTTTTTTCTTTTTTGCAGTGTATTCACAAAAAGCATCTCAGAGCAGGCTTCAAAAGTACCAGTAGGATTGAGTGATAATTCATTCATATCTAGTGGTTGTAATGTTCTTTAAAGCTCAGGGATGTTGGTTCTGCATAACGTGTGTTCCTTCTACTCACAGGCAGACAGAACTCTTCAAAGGCGGGCTTCACAAATGTAATGTACTGTGCCAAAACGCTCTCCAAGTCCCGTCCACGTTCGTTGATGTCACGCAGAACTACAAAGAGAAAGGGATGAAACCATAAACATGCACTTGTGAGACTAGTTTTCTGGTACAGATTCAATGAAGGGATAAATCAACTTAGCACATTCCACTGGAGATTGTTAGACATTTGTTAGAAATGACCAAAATGCATCATCACGGATCATGTAAAAGATCATCAACAAGACTCTCTGTAGCCTGCACAAACACTGCTGTCACAAACCAATAAAAACAATGTGAAATTATAGCACGATTAAACAAAGTCTGCCCCAAACTGAGTAATCTGGAGCTGACCAACAGACCCACATACTCTGGTGATTAGTGACTCTGGAAGTTGTAACAAAAAAGTGCTACCAACTTTTTTAACTAAATGTCTGAAGTAGTACCAAGTGTTTATAGTCAGGGAATTAGAACCTTTTTGAGTTCTGCTGTCTTACTCATGAATCTCCACAATGATAAACTTGCACAAGCTAAAGCCTAATGAGCAGAAGTTGTTCCACAGTTTGTTCTAGTGAAAAACATCAGAACGAACCTCATGAGCCTCACTGCTGCGAACAGCCTTTATTTCCAGGCTGGAGGACTAGAATATGATTGTGCATGTTATAGACAGACGGTGCATGAATGAGTCACCGTACCACTGCCTCCACAAATCAGCCATGTCACAGGAACTCTCAGTGACAAGAAAGTCAACATGTTGCTTGTATTGTCGGCCTTTTGTGGTGTACTTTTTGTGTACCTCTTCTGGAGAGGCGTGTGTCTGCGTCTGTGTCTACAAACAGCTTCATCTGGAACAGGTCCCTGATCTGCTGAGAGTAAAACATGAGGATCCCTTCAAACAGAACCACATCAGCCGGGTACACGGTCACCGCCTCCTGCTTCCTGCACGCACACAAACACACCAGGACTTTCATCACAGAATACATTTTATAACGGATACATGGTTGTGAAGCCAAACACATGCATGATAAACCAAAGAGGTTATTTATTCCCTCGCAACAACTGGAACTGTTTTAAGGCAAGAAGATGAAACTTATTATTTATTTTTTTATAAAAAGGCCTTTGGCTCCTTTCCTAACATTAACAAAATACTTTATTGATACATTTATTGATCAATACAGTACAGTGAATATAAAAAATAACTGCGAGCTTCACATACGTAATGTGAAGCGATTGAGGTTGTAAAGGGTGGTGGTTCCTTGAGTGTGCTTAGGAAAAGTATAGTATAAAAGGAAAAATATGCACAAAACATTTGAACCTTTTAAATTTACCTGGAGTGGCTCACAAAGTCATAGACTGGTATGTGAACCGTTTTTCCAGCTTTGATGTCACACAGAGTTGAAACGATGAGCTCGTTATCAAACGCATCTGGGAAGAGAAACAAGTTTGTAATAATAATAATAATAATAATAATAATAATAATAATAATAAATGATCCAAAGTTGTCTTAAAAATACAATTTAAAAAAAAAAACGTTTTAGTTTTCTTGTGCTATACCTTTGTCAGGATCAGATAGACCTGGTATTTCACATCATCTTTGACAGTAAAAGTAACTGAAGGACAAGTGTAACAATATAATTTTTCATCCACTTGTCTAGCGCATGTCTTTTGCCTATTGCCGTATTTTATCAGTGGGAACTTTAAGCAAATGGCCATATTATCTTTCTGGAGTTACCTGGGTGGTCAAAGTTGAACTGTCCCTTCAGGGCCTTGGTCTTCTGCTCCGGTGTGAGGACTCTGTAGAAGCTGTCCTGGCTGAGGATGGCCACTTGCCTCTGGTGGTGGTCGATCTCATTCTGTCCCAGCAGCTCTATGATCTTACTGCACACTGAGGACTGCTCCACAAGCAGAGAGGAGGTGTTAAAAAGTAATCATGACAAGGATTAGTTAAATATTATTATTGGAGGGATAAACTTAAATCTTATTGGATTGCCTCATATTTTTAATTGTCAGTCAGTATGTTATTTTGTATGAATCTTTGACTAGTAAAAGTCTGGTTAATTATAATTATTGTGATTAAAAAGTTGAAATTTGAGACGGATGACATGCGATTAAATTGAAGTAAAAAAGCCAGTAAAATTCAGAGGCCTTGTTTGAACATTTGATATAATAAGGACATTTCTTAAAAGATTCATGATTAATAGGCGTTAACTGAAAATGGCCACAATTTTGACAACATGAGCTACAAGAATCAATTGTTTGCACCAAATATTCCAGAAAAATAGACTTTTGTTTCTATTTTATATTTTCAGTTGTTGATAACAGGTGGCAATCTGAAGTAACTCGTTTGGGAGGAAAATTCTAAACAAAAAGGAAATTGATTCCTCCTACAACCACAGCCCACATTGAATGAACTGAACACCTGCTCCACAGATAAAGGCTACATTTCTGCTGAAAACAATGTTCCAACTCTTCTATGCTGGTCCCAGAGTCAGGACTAAACATGGGGTTGCAGCTTTTCATTTTTATGCAGCTTAAATCTATAACAACCTTCCTGAAAATGTGAGACAAGCTTCATCTCTCAATATTGAAATCCAGGTTAAAAAAAGTTCAGTTTAGCTTAGCATATGATTGAAGGGTTGATTCTTCACTCTTTTTAATGCTTGGTAACGGTTTATGATTATATTGCCATGTGTGATTTTATTGTTTGTTTGTAATGCCCTGTGTGATTCTAATGTTATGAACTGTGAAAGATTGAGTGACTGTATCTGCAATAAAGTGCAGTTCATTTCTTGGCAGTTTAGTGTAGGCCTAAGAATTTCCTCATGATATATCTTACATCCAATCTTTTCCTATTCCATTTCATTTGACCCTTTTAATAGCTGGTTAACTTTCAAGTTTAAACGTTACTTTTTTGTGTGGAACCCTTTGAAAACAAACACAGAAATGTGCTACATGAATAAAGTGGATCGGATGATCATTGAGCTATTGAAAATTGTTATAAAGTATGGAGAGAGCATTCATTTACCTATAGCTTATACCTCGCCGGCTGCACATGAGGTTACCATTCCCAGACAATATGTTGCATCATTAAGTGATAAACGCAGAAGAATCACTGAATTGAATCACAACAACGTAGATTGATTATAGCCATGTCTGGCATGTGCAGATAAAAAAAAAACACACACACACACATTTAGATTTCTTTAACATGTGAAAATGTGAGGTAAAGAATAAACGCATTTCTTCCCAGCTGGCACTAATTAGCAGTCTGCATTAATATATGCATATCATATATTTTCCACATAAAACATTTTACACACACATCCACATGTTTAAGAAAACAACAGTAGGCGATATATGTGAATGTGAATGAGATTAATACATTAGCCTATATCCATTTGACCCTGGAGGGACATGTTGTGGCATGCTTGACCTGATTTGGCAAAGCGCCTATAAAATGTATAGCATTACATAAATAGCAATAAAAGCATCACATAAGGTAGGCTGTCAATGAGACAGCAAAGTAATAGATAGATGCTGATTTCTGTTGATTGAGAGCACAAAGCGCTCCATCACAATAAGCTGTGCTCTCGTAGGCGTCTTTAGTGAAAGAAACAATACTCGCACCTTTCCACTGGCTGTGCCACCAGAGACCCCGATGAGGAAGGGAGCCCGGTAAATGTCGGTGTGCTCCCCCGGCTTTGTGTCGCTGTCACCGGCCATGCTGCACGGCTCTGCTCTGCTCTGCTCGGAGGTCTGAGTCCCTGTGGTCGGTGTGCACTGAGCATGCTCCTCCCATTCCAAAGATGATATGATGAGGATGCTGGCGAGGAGATAGCGAGATTGTTCGCATTTTTATATATTTAAATATATATATATATATATATATACAAAAATGCGAACAATCCATAAACATAAATGGAAAACACTAAAACAATACTTTGATATACTGATCATTATAGGTCCTTATTTTTTATATCCAAGAATCATTTCACCCGACCAAAACTGGTACTTTGTCTCGAAAGTAAATGTTAGATCATAAAGGAATAACAAGGGAAGATAAAGGAGCCATTTCGCTGAATTCGGATGCAGGACAATGGTAGAAAGTGTTGAACCGGAAATGCTTGCAGGCGTGCGCGTGCCCTTTCTTACGCTGACCTAGCATTTGCTGCTTGTTCAGTGGAATGAGCTGTGTGCGAGTCAGCCACATAACTCCAAATCCAAGTGTCAGAAATAGCATTTTAGCCCAGGTTCATGTCATATAAACCATTGCCATGAGCACGATGTTTGCGGACACTATCCTCATCGTCTTTATCTCTGTTTGCACCGCGCTCCTAGCCGAAGGTAAGTGATCCCCTTCCCCCCTTAAGTGCTTAAGCATTAGCATATATACTTCGTACCAGATTCACAGTACATGGTTATTGTAAAAAAGAAAGGAAGCCGTATTGCTCAAAACGTTTTATTTAGGAATGACTGAATTTTGCGACAACACAACAGTTGAAACAGCAGTAACACTTGGGTTGAATCCGTGATCTCGCATGGCCCCTCGGGTGGAGACTTCGCCGCGGAGGGTGAGTCTTCAGGATGGCGATCCAACTCAGAGCTGACCGCAGTCGGCGATCACGATCTTCGCCCTGGTTTTTCCGCTCTGGCTGCCGTAGCCCTCGACCTTCTCGACCACTTCATAGCCTTCCACCACTGAACCGAAGACCACGTGCTTTCCGTCCAACCACGCAGTTTTGGCGGTGCACAAGAAAAACTGCGAACCATTGGTGTTGGGCCCCGCGTTGGCCATAGACAGGATGCCTTTGCCGGTGTGCTTCAGGGTGAAGTTCTCGTCTTTAAACTTCTCGCCGTAGATGGATTTCCCACCAGTTCCATTGTGGTTGGTGAAGTCGCCGCCCTGGCACATGAAACCAGGGATTACTCGGTGGAAGCCGGAGCCTTTGAATCCAAAGCCTTTGTCCCCGGTGCAGAGCGCGCGGAAGTTTTCTGCAGTTTTTGGCACCACATCTGCGCGGAGCTCCATCACAATTCTGCCCAAAGGGTTCCCATCTGCGGTCACGTCGAAGAATACCTTAGGCTTGGCCATGTTTCCGCATTCAATAGAGGAAGTTCGATGATGGCGGAGTTGAACTTTTTATTTCAGAAAAGCCAGGCGTGGCCGTTCCTCTCCCAGGAAGTGCGTTGAGTGGGCGTGTCTAGCACAAGTGATTTTTGCGGGTTTTCAAATTAAAGTTTTTTTTTTTTCATACAAAGTATGCAAAAGGAAAATAAAAATCAAATAAAAGCAATATTTACGTGAAAACATTGCAAACATAGAACCTGGGCATAAAGATAACAAAAAACAGAACGAGTGCACACATCAATACAGATCAAAAAAAAAAAAATTAAAACATCCGATTGTATGTATGCCACTCATATCAGGACTGATTTGAACCTTTAGAGCGCCATGGTATTCATTTAGGTGGAAAGATCCGAATCCCATTTACTTCTACTCCTCCCACATAAAATGCAGCCGTATTTTCTTTTCTAGTTGTATCCACCAGAGTAGTCTGTTCTGCTTGGTTATCAGCAGAAAGATCTGGTCAGTTTCCTAGTTTTTAGACAGATACTAGATACTGGAAAGAGAGTTGGCTAATTGTATTTCTGGGTTTAGAAGAGTTTGCCAGCTATGAAGTATCCTTCCAACGGATATACTGGTTTCTCTAATGCAGCAAAACTTTCTTTGGTCTCTTTCAATGAAGACAGTTCAAAGAGGACCAACAGAGGGCCTTTAATGGAATTTTAATGGGTTATATTATACATTTTTGTGTGGATTGCCTTTAGTTGACTGTGAAAATAATATCATAAAATGCTAATCACATTGGGTATAAACGGTCATATTTGTCAATTAGTATCTTTTTTGTGTTTTAAGGAATAACCTGGGTTCTTGTATATCGGACAGAGAAGTACAAGAGGTTAAAAGCAGAGGTGGAAAAACAAAGCAAAAAACGTAAGTGTGGAAGAGAACGAAAGCAAATGGTCTGCACTTCATGAAAGGATTGGAAATTCAATCTGTCATTTCTTCTAGTTGAAAAGAAAAAGGAAACTATCACTGAATCTGCTGGACGTCAACAGAAAAAGAAGATTGGTAGGAGGAACAAACAAAAATATTTCACATTTATTTAATTTTGTATATGTTGTAACTTTATTGCCCTGAACCTGTTACAGAGAGACAAGAAGAGAAGCTGAAGAACAACAACAGGGACCTGTCTATGGTGAGCTTTACTTCTAAGTAATGCTGTCCAAAATCTTTATTTACGGCGTCATTTCTCTTAATCATGCAATAACAGAAACCAGAAATAAGAACCCCATCCCCCTCGGCTAGTGTTTGATTTGTGTTTTGCTCTGGTCTTGCTGTTAGCTCGCTGTGAAAGAGGCTTCTGGTTTGTCAAGCGAGAAATGCCAATATCGATGTTAACAAGCTTCTGAATGAAAAGTTTAGTTTCAAAGAGTTGCCATATGGGTCGACTGACAAGACCAAAGTTATCTGTGTGTTTTGTTGGTGTGATCTGGTTATCACCGCAGCACATCCACTTTGAAATACACCTGATGCTAAACACACGGCCCATGCCAACTCTCCTCGTCCGCTGCATTCTTGTCAAGACTTATGGATACATGGATCTTTTCATTCATTCATGCGATTAATTGTGATTTAAAAAAATAATAATTGTTGGACAGCACTGCTTCTAAGTAATACAAACACTATATTATAGATGTCGAGGCTTAATATTTTGGTTAAAAAACTAATTTCTCATTGGCTCTTTATAGGTGCGCATGAAGTCCATGTTCGCCATTGGCTTCTGCTTTACTGCGCTGATGGGAATGTTCAACTCTATGTAAGTTCATCCACGAGCTCATGTGATGTGTCAGTCTGATCACAGTGTCACGTGGTTTCATGTCGGTATTTTATGTTTTCCTGAAGACGAACAATGTGTATATTTAGTGTAAATCTTCGGCGAAACAATGGCATCTCCATGGTGCTGTGTAGATGGACTACTAGACTAGACTACTGTGCAAAATTTGCTTTGTTTATAGTTTTGACCATCACTACACTTATGGTATGGTATGATTTGTATTTTTACAGGGACATTGTACAAATACATTAGCCAAAATGAGAGGTGCATTGTAACGGGTTGTAGCAGGAGAGCAAAGCAAAGCTTGTAGTCTCTGAGCAGGTTGTTGTGAAACAGTAAAACAAATGTAGATATGTGGAAATGTGACCATACTTTATCGACTGAAATTTCATTTTACAATCATTGCTTTAACTAATACAGTATTATTTGACTTGGATTAACATAATGTACTATAGTACAGCAGGAGTCTCCAACCTTAACACCCAGAGAACTACTCTTTGGGACAAATATAGTGATACTTTAAATGGTCAGAGAGAAAAGTCAGTTTTATATCAGTTATGATATTATGTAATGGAAACGGCTAGCCTTGAATGTTAGGCACATATAAAACAATCTACAGTAATTTATTTAACATTATCATTACAAATCATTGTTATTGTTGAGCTGAGCTTTTGGAGGTTCCTGTAGTAGATTATTACATAAATGGAACGCTCTTCCTAATGACTTCCAATGTGCTCCGCTCTAACACTCTGTCCATTCAACACTCATTTGTTCTGACTTTCTTGTCTCTTTCTGCTAATTTACACAGGACGCGTTACAGCACGTACGCGTTATACGCGCAGCAGACGCGCGTCATTTTTCACCATGTTAACCTACGATTATATTTACACTTCTAGCGTTATACGCGCGTATGACATCCATCATTTAGGATGGATTTCTAATTTTGTGCGCACAGCAACGTGTCTCTCATTGAAAACACATGTGAAACATGACTTTTCTAGCGGCCCTCGGCTTTAGATCGTATCTACACACACACACAGCACTTGTATCCAAACATCAGCAGGAGGAGCAGCAGGTTTCACAGTGATTCTGGACATCGTTTTTTCTTTCTTTCATAAAGTCTTGCGTCTGGGCAGACCAGCGCACAGAGACCATGAGGACAAACACATGCATGTGATTTGTGTTGCTCTACATCAGTCCTCTGGCCCGTACTGTCCTCTACACTGCTCCATAGACTACACAGGGAGATCATCAGAAGCCGCGGACCTGCGCGCACGGCCAGTGTAGATACACCCAAATAATGTTACACGCACATGCACGCAGTCAACACGTACAGCGTGTACGTGTACGTGTAAACGGCTACAGTGTAAATTCCCTGTTAGACGTGCAGACAATGCTCTGTAACTGTCGTGATTTACTGTCTTTGGTTAACTCAGTCATATATGAAATGTGCTATACAAATACATTTCCTCCCTTTCTAAAATGTTCTTTGATCTGTTATGTCCAGTTTTGACGGGCGAGTGGTGGCCAAACTGCCCTTTGTGCCGCTTTCCTACATCCAGGGCCTGTCCCACCGAAACCTGCTGGGAGAAGACTACACCGACTGCTCCTTCATCTTCCTCTACATCCTCTGCACCATGTCCATCCGACAGGTAGCATGCTTCCACTCTTACAATAAACTTAATTGTATCTGGAGAATAGTTTCAGTTTTTTTATTTATTGCAGACAATTCTGACAATAAGATGTAAAAGTACACAAAGTCTGTAAAAGGAGGGGGCAGAAGCTAAAGCTTACAAACGCCAAACCTTTAGTATACGATTTTAACTTAAATGCTTCTACACTCAAATCCAAATAAGATAGAAACTCCATGTTGATATCTGCTATCAGCAATCACTATCAACGTATGTTTGAATAGTATTTATTACATTTTTGTAAAACTGTGGTCTTTTAAATCTACAGCCAACTCACTCCATACATTTACTCCAACCACAGAAATTCTATGCATTTTTACATATTGTTCTTTTTAATGGGAATTTTTTTATAACATATCTTGCCCTCTCTGCAGATAGACATTTTAAAGGTATTTGGTTCTTCTATACCAGACTTTTGTAGGTTTGCGATGTTATTACCATGACATGTTTTGACAAAGAATCACTAACCTACTAAAGTCTGGTATAGAAGAACCAAAAACTTGATTTTGACAAGATGAACCTTCCTAAACTTGCTTATAGACATTTTCACTCCTGTAGCAGGTTCTGAATCAGGATGGGGAATGGATTGTTTTTTATCTTTAACATGAATTTTGCAGTTTTAAAGTATACAACAATAGTTAGATTCACTGTTGGTGATACTTGAATGTTGTCTTGAATAGAATACACTATACTCTTATAACGTTTTAAATTATTTTTTTTCTCTCCCCGGCAGAATATCCAGAAAATGCTTGGTCTTGCCCCATCCAGAGCTGCCACTAAACAGGCCGGAGGATTTCTGGGGCCACCTCCTCAAGCTGCCAAATTTTCTTAGAGATCAAATGTTTCAATCTTTTGTCCCTTTATCTTCTGACAGCTCCGCGTATGCAGCTCCAGCGCCCTCTGTTGGTCATCTTTTACTACGACATGACCATTCATTTTGTCTTTTGTTTTTTTAAATTTTGTATTCACATTTAAATTGTATAGAGACGTTCGCGATTATTTAATTTTCAGATTAAAATGCGTTTCTAGGTTGCGTTAGGACATGATTGTTTTAAGAATATATTTTAATTCATAATTTCTTTGTCAGTATTATTGTTTGTTGCAGTTAGTACACCCAGAATATTGATATGAATAAAGTTTTATGAATTCTAACCATGTAATTCTTGTTCTCTATATCAAATGTACGTGTGTGTGTATACATGTGGGTAGGCATAGCGAGTTTATTTGTTTGCACAGTTCATACACAAGGCAATTCAAAACAAGATGGGAACAATCAAGGCATTAAACTCATAATTAATCACTGTACATTATAAAGAGAGATGATAAAATCAATTGGCTAAACAGAAGTGTTATTAAACTGGATTTCATGTTTCACATTTTCAGGAATTTCTATTATTACTTCTACATAATCCAATATTACCATAATCTGATAACTGCTCTGATTACCTGCTGCTATTATTATTATTGTTAATTCTGGTTATATTCTCTGCTGATAAAAGACAATATAACCATCTGTAAATACCTCATGGTGCCCCCTGCTGGTAGTTTGCTTTTACTATTTGCTTTATCATATTGATGGTATTATGTAAAAAATTGCGCAGGATAGAATTCAATTATTTAGTTGCATGTACAAAGAAAACTAAAGAGATTTCTGTGTTGTTTATTCACTGAATGACCTTAGATGACCAGTTCCACAGTGGGCTGAAGGCTGCCAGAGAGGCGTGTTTATCAATCCAAGGGGCGTCTTTAAAGTCATTTTCCACCCGTGTACTTTGCACTCAGTCCTTTCAGCAAGAGCAGTCAAGGTAACGCGTTAATGCTTTTATTCTGCACTTTTGTTTAGCGTTCAGGCTAACATGCTATCTGCGAGCTGCCATTAGCCCATGCGTCGTTCTTTGCACGTTTATGTTGTGCATGATTTTTATGACTGTGCTTAATTCACAGGCCCCACACTTCAACATGTCTCTTCTCGACTCGATGCCTGGAGCCAGCACTGGTACTGTGGTTGTGACCGACCACCTCAATTTCTGGGGAGGGAAAAGAGTCCAGCCTCGACAGCAGACAGATGCAGAGCCTGTGTTCGAGCCAGCCACGGGTAAATGCAGAACAGTGTGTGCAAAAGTAACACAATCAATACACGTTTGCATTATTTTGCTGAACTCACTAGTGATATTTTCGAGAAAAAAAGAAAAACATACAAAATGCATACAAAACATTACATTTTTAGCCACTTTTTAGAACTTTACACTGAGCCTCCTGTTTATACTCCCTTGGACTGAACAAGTAGGATGGTCCCACTAGTGGAAAGGCCTACTTTCTTATGTAACACATTGTGATAAATGAGGACCTCTGCCTGCCATGCTACAAAACACATTCACACCCCTCAGATTACAGCCGAGCACAAAACTGTGAGTCTGAGCGAAATGGGAATGTGCCTCAATCATGTGAATGTGACTCTGAGGCAAAATAGCTTTTTTTAGCAACAATCTGATGCAGATCATAAACATGTATTTTATGAGCTTAGGGCGGCACGGTGGCTGAGTGGATAGCACTCTCGCCTCTCAGCAAGAAGGTCCTGGGTTCGAATCCCGGTCGGACCAGGGCCTTTCTGAGTGGAGTTTGCATGTTCTCCCCGTGTCTGCGTAGGTTTCCTCCGGGTGCTCCGGTTTCCCCTACCACTAAAAATATGTCCAATAGTTCTGGCATGCGCCTCCTGTACTGGCGACCCCGCTCCCATCTCTGTGTGGAGTGAGAGACAAATGCCCAAAAATTAACAATTGTAAACCGCTTTGAGACTATGATCTGCAGTGAAAAGGCGGTATATAAATAAAAACTTACTAACTTACTTACTGCTTAAAGTTGCATTCCTTAGATTGGGCTGCCAGGAGGACAGTTAAAGTTTGGATTAATCTAAATCAGAGTTCCCAAACATTTTTGAGCCGTTGCTGTCAAAGAAAACAATCACATGGTACACCAGTTGAAACTGCACAGGTCGCCTTGCGTTTCAAGTAAAAAGATGCATTTTAAAAACAGAAAAAGTTAAAAGCAGCAAGAACAGGAAATCTTGCAGGATAACTGGATCAAGTACTTCTGTTTGTTCTATTTTGTGTAATGCATGCAACTCTAATGCTGAATCTGTTATGCCATCTCAACACTGTTTGTATGCTGTCGCTGTAGAGTTCTTGTGCATATGAATGACTTTGCTTTTGTCCAGGCCGGGTTCTCTGCCAGATGTACCCGTGTGGAGCTGAGGAGGTGGATGAAGCCATTCAAAGTGCACATGAGGCATACCTGGTCTGGAGGAAGAAGGCGGGGATGGAGAGAGCACGAGTGATGCTGGAGGCTGCTCGAATTATCAGGGTATGTGAATGGCCGGACCAAATAATAGACTATATCCTTGGGTATTGGAGTCTTGGCTGTTCTAACACTGAAGTGGGGCTTAAAGCCATTACTGAAACTTAAATGCGTTGTACTCACCATTTGAATTTTAAAGTAAAGACAACGATTTTTGTACACAATCACAATATTTCTCTATTAATTACTCAAACTGGTATACAGAGTCTGGTCTGGTCTGAATATCAAGGGATATATCAACCAAAATCTTCCGCTGTTTAAATCATACATTTCCCCTTAGAAACCCTTGTAATAAAATTAAGTTTCAAAGACTCCATTGACCGATTGACTAAACAAGAAAATGTTGTTTTATTTCTTGCCTTAACAGAATTGTCTATTGTGTTAATATAGCTTTAATTAAATAAAAAAACGCATGCTTGACTTTTAGACACTTGCACAATAGGAATTAGAAACCCCAAGTCAAATATATATAACACGACTTTAATATATTGTAATCATATAGTATAGAGTGGAAAGAAATATCGAAAGTAACTGAATCCAGGTGAAATAACAGTCTAAAATAAACACTAGACGGATGTTCAGAGTTGAGTTATTATAGCTATCTTGTAATGCAAAATGGCAAGGCAAGTCAAATTGCTTAGATAAAGATAAATCAATATGACTACTTATCTACTGACTGACCCTTTTGAAGAAGGAATGTTGAGAGCAATGCAACCACTAATCAATTGTTTAAAATATGTAGGAACGAAGAGAGAAGATCGCAAAGCTGGAGGTGATCAACAATGGCAAGTCCATCACTGAGGCGCTGGTGGACATTGACGTTGCCTGGCAGTGTATCGAGTACTATGCTGGGTTAGCCGGAACACTGGCAGGTAATCTGATTATCTTGTTTCTATATCTAATTACACGGCAAAAATATGGAATATTAGGTGATAATTGCTTTAATGTCTTATTAAAGCAGTCTTATTTCAAAAATTGTTGATTTATTTTCTCATTGCTAGAGAGATATTTCTTGTATATTTTCAAAACAAGATAATTTTGGCAAATCTTGTTTTGAGGCAATCAAAATGTGCTCAAATTTCAATACACTTTGCCAAATTTTTCATCACTTTTTGCTGTGTATGTATTTTTGTCTGTCTCTAGGTCAGCATATCCAGCTTCCCGGAGGAGCGTTTGCCTACACCAGGAGGGAGCCCCTGGGCGTGTGTGTGGGCATCGGAGCGTGGAACTATCCTTTCCAGATTGCAGCTTGGAAGTCTGCCCCTGCCATGGCCTGTGGTGAGTCCAGGCATTCCCATGTAAACCTGAAATATTCAAACCACTGGTTATTCCTCGCTGAAAGATCAAGGCTCCTGTGGACTCACCACCTGCAGGAGGAGGATCAGTGAGGGGCTGGTGCTCTGTGTACTGGGTGCAGCTCTGACTGCCACCCCCCCAACCCAAACATGGATTAAGGGGAAGAAAATGGATGGATGGAAGGATGGTTATCAAGGATGCTTCATAGCATCTCAAGTACCACATTAAACTTAGAACTGTGTAACTTTCTGAAGGTGGTGCGTGATTCGATTCAGTTTAATTAAAATGTATTTTTGTATTGCCCTAAATCACAAAACACTCTACCTGGGGCGGCACGGTGGCTGAGTGGATAGCACTCTCGCCTCTCAGCAAGAAGGTCCTGGGTTCGAATCCCGGTCGGACCAGGGCCTTTCTGAGTGGAGTTTGCATGTTCTCCCTGTGTCTGCGTAGGTTTCCTCCGGGTACTCCGGTTTCCCCTACCACTAAAAATATGTCCAATAGTTCTGGCATGCGCTTCCTGTACTGGCGACCCCGCTCCCATCTCTGTGTGGAGTGAGAGACAAATGCCCAAAATTAACAATTGTAAACCGCTTTGAGACTCAGATCTGCAGTGAAAAGGCGGTATATAAATAAAAACTTACTAACTTACTTACTTACTTACCTGGGAGGACTTTACAAGGTTGTCTATTTCAGTTTGAACACAAGAAATGCATTAATCACACTTTTGGAGCCATTTGTCCATAGGGGCCGGGATTACCAATATCCATCCATTTTCTTCCGCTTCATCTGTTGCCGGGTCGCGGGGGCAGCGACCCGGCGACGCCCAGACTTTCCTATCCACACACACTTCCGCCCACTAACCATCATTGCTCAATAGGACTCCTTCAGCCTTACGGCCTCCCTTACTACCGGTGTCCATCACCGGGTTTGGGGGTTGCTGCCGAGACCAGCACCAGAGACCATGCGACCACAGCTCCGAGCTGCTGCATTCGCGATAGATGTGGAGAACATGGTCCACTCAGACTCAATGTCCCTATCCTCCCCTGGGACCTCGGAGAAGCCCTACCAGAGGTTTGAGTTGAAAGTCCGTCTGACAGGGCTCAGCGAGACGTTCCCAGCAGACCCCAACTACACACTTGGGTCTGCCAGGTCTGACCCAATGGGGGCAGGTCCCAGCTCAATTTCCAAAATGACGTTTAGCTGCTGTGAAATTTTGAAAGCACTCATCAAATGAATCGAGCTTGTTTCGGCTGACACGTGTGCAGATGTGTTTTTTTACATTTTCTAGGCCCCGTGGCCATTTTGAACCTGCCCATAGAGGGGAAAAGAGATAGCACATTAGTTTCAACCGCCGAGTGACGACGTCCGTTAATGTAGAGAGTACAAGTAGATGTCATGCAGCAATGCTGGGCATTAGCTACAGGGTCATCAGCCAAGAATATGACCATATGTTGATATTTACAGTCTATGGTCTGACCGGCTTTCTCCCCTGCCAGCGGATCCAAATCTTGACCATGTGGTGATTGGTTTGCAGCTCCGCCCCTCTCTTTACCCGAGTGTGAAAAAGTACAATAATAAATTGTATGTGAATAATAGATGTGGTATTATCTTTTATGTGGTGTGTGACATAACTTTTTAAGAATACAGTGTGACTCACTTATCAAAAACACTTAGGATTGTATTAATTGTCATTATTATGCAACTGTTCTCATGCCTTTTTTTGAAACCTTTTTAATGGTATTTACATCTGGACAAATGATGATTGCTTTGACGTTTATTTTTAGGTAACGCCATGGTGTTTAAGCCCTCGCCCATGACCCCAGTGACGGCTGTGATCCTGGCTGAGATCTACAAAGAGGCAGGAGTCCCGGACGGCCTCTTCTGTGTGGTGCAGGGGGCAGCTCAGACTGGGACCATCCTGTGTCATCACCCCGCTGTCGCCAAAGTCTCCTTCACCGGCAGCGTACCCACCGGCAAAAAGGTGATAAGATGAGACATTTGTCAGCGTAATGCACATTCAATTCAATTCATGGAGAATGCTCACAAGATTAAGCAAGAAAAACAGGGAAATTTGTGATAAACACCAAATGATAGACAGGTCTAAACAAAACTCAATTGAAGACCTTTTTTTTTTTTTTTTGGTGTCTGGTATGGATTCAAGATGGATTGTTAATGCCAAGTTTATTTGAGTTGCCTTGTGTATGAACTGTGCTATACAACCTTCTTTACAAAACCAGGCATTCAAATAATAAATCATTACAGTACATTTAATAGATCGACGTTACAATTCTTCAGTTGTAAGCACAGCTGAACTGTTTGACCCTGGATTTGGACAGTGAACAATTCGGGATTTGTTGAGCTGCACCTTTTGTTCTTATATCAAAGATGGATGCTGACTTGTTTTGGACTCCATCCACAAATGTGGCATGTGAAACCAGTTTGTATCAGACCTCTGAAGCAGGGCAGGGCCTGGTTAGTACTGTGATGGGAGACCTCTGGAAACACGATGTGCCACAGTGGGGTGGATGTAAAGTGCTAAACTGGGCAGGATTTTATAAGCATGATGACTGCAGTATAGGTTTGTAACTTTTGTCCTGATAATCATACAGTTGGAATTTAGTTCAGTTATTTTCTCCATTTTTACCATTTACATCAGAGGATCATACCTTTTTTTTATTAATTAGTAGTTTAGAAGTCTAGATTTAGGTGAGACATGCAACGATTCCTACAAAATGCTAAATATTGTTGTTTATTTGGATTTAAAAAAATAATTTGTTTCTTTTTTGTGTAAAAGTTATTTCCAGCTGGTTCCACTAACAAATCTTTAATTCCAGTTCAAGTACACATGATTATATTTTAGCTGTGACTTTTAACATTTGTGTTTTTTGGTATTCATGCTTCTGTCCTCTCTAAAATATTTATGATGATATGTGAACTGAAATTCTTCGAACTATCTGCCGTTAGGTGATGGAGATGTCCTCAAAAACTGTGAAGCAGGTGACTCTGGAGCTCGGAGGGAAATCACCACTCCTCATTTTTAAAGACTGTGAGCTGGAGAATGCCATAAAAGGAGCTCTCATGGCAAACTTCCTCACACAAGGAGAGGTAAGGCCACTGTCTACTGATTTTTACTCATAATATATATATATATATATATACTGTATCTGTATGACAACATGGCCAAAGGCTTTATTTGCATTTGACATATTAGTTGTGAGAATGTATGAGTTGGGTTGGTTTATTTTGGTGTTACCGGCTTTTTGTTTTTTTTACAAGAATTAAAAGGACAATTTTATTTGCAACATATATGCATTGTATGCATCACCCAGCCAACTTCATCTCTGTCAATATATTGTCATGATGTACCCTTATTGTAAAGCTCAGACCCTTAATATTTTGTTTCTGATTGAGTCATCCAATTAATGCTGGTGGGATGGTCATTTGTCGTTTAGCCAACTTCAGCTCAATAATAGCTAATTATAAGCAAGTTTACTGGTATAGCACAGTTCATACGCAAGGCAACTCAAAGTGCTTAACAAAACTAGAAAGAAAATATCATCAAATACATTCAAATCATAAAAGTACACAGTATAGTGCATACATCTGGAGTATAATCCAGTTGTATGCACAGCTAAACAACTTTTTTACCTGGATTTGGACATTGTCAGAGTACAAGTAATCTTTATTTATATACCGCCTTTCACAGACCAGAGTCACAAAGCGGTTTACAATTGTTATTTTTTTAAGAAGAAAAAGAAGCCTGTCTTTTCAGGAAGACTTGCAGATTTTTACTCTATAAATCATTCAATGCTGCATCTATGTTTTAAAGTTCAGAACAGCAGTCAAAATAGTAAAGTTACCCAGGCTTGGTCGGGCTGTGGACAGTCTAGATTGAGAAAGTGGCCCTCACTTTCTATAAGGTTTGGACACCCCTAATCTATGGTAAAAAATGAAATTGTTAATCAAAATAAAAGAATCCCAAAGAAATCCAGTATCTGCTCCATTTCAATTGAAAATGGTTGGTCCCTGTTATTTTCTATTTGAAATGCAAACCCATTGTCCATAAGGGCCTATTAAACTCGTCACCATGTCTAGAATATCGGTCTATTGATTTAGAATTGAAGTGATGGTTTCAAATGTACATATCCTGAACACATTTCTTTTGTTTTCTTACTTTTGTCTGCAAATTTACTGACATGTTCTCTGGTTTAATTGAAGGTGTGCTGTAACGGGACGCGGGTGTTTGTGCAAAGAGACATTTTGCCTCAGTTCCTGGAGGAGGTGGTGAAGAGGACCAAAGCCATCCGCGTGGGGGACCCTCTGCTGGACGACACGCAGATGGGAGGGCTGATCAGCAAACCTCACCTGGAGAAAGTGCTGGGCTTTGTGGAGCAGGCCAAGAAGGAGGTGTGTGCGGCTGCAACAATCCGAAACCTGAGAATGCTTTGAGAAGCTAAAGTGTTGTTTATGAAATTCAGCGTTAACCCCACTTGCTTTTGCACATTGTCCAGATTTGATCGCTGGAATATGAAGCCTTTATTGTCTTGAAGTCATTTATTTTTATCCCTGATTAATCTAGTGCCATACTTTCCTTGTCCAATACCACTATTTACTTTCTAAAGAAAGTAACTTCTTTACTTTACTTTTGCGTTACTTTTAAATTACTGTTGCTACGCCTTTCCTATTTTAAGCCCCCCGGACCATGGGCAATGGGCGCAGGGGAGATTTGTTGTTCCAGGGCCGAAGGAATGCGTTCCTCCGGAGCGTAACCCTCTTCTCTGTAGTGACCGTCACAGTCAAAGTGTGGTGCGATCACAACAATACACTGGAATCTTGCTCAAGTGTCGGGCTTTAATCTTTCGCCAAAAAACACCAACATCTTGTCCTCTGACTTGCTCTTACATACACTCCGCTCTCGCTCGCTCTACCTGTAGCCGCCCGTCACCTACACACACACACACCTACTCCACACAGAAGATGGACAGATCTCTGTGACAATCCGCTATGAGCAGCGCCACCACTAACGGTCTCATGCTTCACGTACTGTGGAATGAGAACTGAGTGCAAGTTGTGACTGATCCACAGGCGGCGGAAGATGCGTAGTAAATAAAAAGTAACGTTGCAACGAATCCGAAAAGAAACAGCGTTGCGTTGAGGGTAGAAAATCAAGGCTCTCAGACGGGATGTTTGCACACTCGAGCAACCTGGTTGTTTTTTTCCTTCCTTCAGTTATTTCAGTTGTGTTTCAGTTCATTTTCAGACAGATCAAAGTTAAGTGCTCTTGTTGCACACAATATGCAATAATCAGTGCATTTCAGTTTCATTAAATGTTGCTCTATCAAATTCTATTGTTACAGGGAGCCAGAGTGCTGTGCGGAGGAGAGCCCTTTGTCCCCAGTGACCCTAAACTCAAAGGCGGTTACTTCATGTCACCATGTGTGTTGGGTACGTAAAGATTATCACAGTTTTCTCACGCAAACATGAAAACGTGGATTATTTTTAATTCTGTTTCATTACTTTACATTTTAGTAATTTCTCCATTTCAAGAACAATGCTTATTTCTAAATTAAAAATTTGAGGTTGGCTTTTCAGTGCGCCAACACAACCAAGTGTTGGTATCCACAAAGTATGGAGGGATGTTTGGTTATCGAGGATAACTGGCTTTTTTGTTCCTGTTGTGACCATTGAAACTCACACTGGAAATAGTGACACTTTCTGTTTGCTCAAGTCGTATTCGTCTGGCCACAGATAACTGCAGAGACGACATGACTTGTGTGAAGGAGGAGATTTTCGGCCCTGTGATGTCGGTGATGCCTTTTGACACAGAAGAGGAAGTGATCAAGCGAGCCAACAACACAACCTTTGGACTGGCCTCCGGGGTTTTCACCAGGTCAGCGTTTATTTTTTACAAGTGGACTTTGAACTTTCTACTCTTTATTTTAGAACCACTTCACTTAATAGTTAAAAGATCTCAATATTTGGTTGTTGAAGCAGCATCGACAGCATTCAATCCCAATCAAGCACCCATTACTATTTTTCATTTGTATGTTTCAAACTTGGAAAACTAATTTTCTGTTTTTTTTATTCATTAGGGATATTTCAAGAGCTCACAGAGTTGCAGAAAACTTAGAAGCTGGAACTTGCTTCATAAACAACTACAACATCAGCCCAGTGGAAGTCCCATTTGGAGGATACAAAAATTCAGGTTTGTTTTAACCAGCAAACGTGTATCCCATCACTACTTGTACTTGATGGAGCCGATAAACTCTGGGGTGAAAATGGCCCTAATCCTAAAGCTTAGAAAGGTTCATCTTGTGTTCTTAGTACATTTAGTTATTTGGGTCTTCACCAGACAATTGTAATGTTATTACCGAGACATCCCCATATCCCATATAAACAAGTTCTGTGTATTTTTCTGCAATTTCCCTGGCTGTGTGTCTCTCCTGGTGCTAGGTCAGTCCAGCTTTGGAGACCACCACTGATAAAAGTACTTGGCAGCATCACTATACAGGCTACATAGTTAAAAACTTAAAGTAGCAGTGTACAGTCAAAGTTCTGTGTATTTGTGTCATGTCCTGTTTTTTTTAATTTATTTAACATTTAGATTCACTTTTGTTCTTTTTTTTAGGCTTTGGTCGGGAGAACGGTCAGGTGACTATTGAGTATTACTCCCAGCTCAAGTCTGTTATTGTGGAGATGGGAGATGTTGACAGCATCTTCTAACTTCTAACTGGACTCCAGCACTTCACCAGCACTAAAAGACGTTTGCTTCAATCATCACATTTGTACCCAGTTGCTCTTGCTACTGGACCAACCTTTTCTAAATGAATAAAATATAAAATGCACATTTGATTTTTTTGTGTTTTGTATGAAAAACCGTAAGTCAACATACATTTGTACGTTCATTAGTTCAAATGTTTTAAGAATCATTCTTATTTTATAGATGTGAAAACACATTTGATCCAAATAATTCAAACGAAACCATTTGTATAGTTTATTCAAAGTGTCCAGTGGTGAACTCTGTATTACTGGGGTACTCCCCTGAGTTACTAACCAGATCAACGCTGTTCTTCTGATCAGTCTGTTGGCTCCCAGCATCTGTTGCACACCACATGCTTTGATCAAATTAAATTATAACTTGTGTAATGAGGATTGTAAAGAGTATTGTATTACCAATGTAGGAGTAGTTTCATTATACAGTGGGGCAAAGAAGTATTTAGTCAGCCACCGGTTTTGCAAGTTCTCACACTTAAAATAATGACAGAGGTTTGTAATTTTCATCATAGGTACACTTCAACTGTGAGACAGAATGTGAAAAAAAATCCAGGAATTCACATTGTAGGTTTTTAAAGAATTTATTTGTAAATTATGGTAGAAAATAAGTATTTGGTCACTTCAAACAAGGAAGAGCTCTGGCTCTCTCAGACCTGTAACTTCTTTAAGAAGCTCTTCTGTCCTCCACTTGTTACCTGTATTAATGGCACCTGTTTGAACTGGTTATGTGTATAAAAGACACCTGTCCACAGCCTCAAACAGTCAGACTCCAATCTCCACTATGGCCAAGACCAAAGAGCTGTCGAAGGACACCAGGACCTGCACCAGACTGGGAAGAGTGAATCTACAAAAGGCAAGCAGCTTGGTGTGAACAGATCAACTGTGGGAGCAATTATCAGAAAATGGAAGACATACAAGACCACTGATAATCTCCCTCAATCTGGGGTTCCACGCAAGATCTCATCCCGTGGGGTCAAAATGATCATTAGAACGGTGATCAAAAATCCCAGAACCACACGGGGGGACTTGTGAATGACCTGCAGAGAGCTGGGACCAAAGTAACAAAGGTTACCATCAGTAACATTACGACGACAGGGAATCAAATCCTGCAGTGCCAGACGTGTCCCCCTGCTGAAGCCAGTGCATGTCCAGGCCCGTCTGAAGTTTGCCAGAGAGCACATGGATGATACAGCAGAGGATTGGGAGAATGTCATGTGGTCAGATGAAACCAAAGTAGAACTGTTTGGCATAAACTCAAGTCGTCTTGTTTGGAGGAAGAAGAAGACTGAGTTGCATCCCAAGAACACCATACCTACTGTGAAGCATGGGGGTGGAAACGTCATGCTTTGGGGCTGTTTTTCTGCTTAGGGGACAGGACGACTGATCCGTGTTAAGGAAAGAATGAATGGGGCCATGTATCGTGAGATTTTGAGCCAAAACCTCCTTCCATCAGTGAGAGTCCTGCAGTGGCCTAGCCAGTCTCCAGACCTCAACCCCATTCAAAATCTGTGGAGGGAGTTGAAAGTCCGTGTTGCTCGGCAACAGCCCCAAAACATCGCAGCTCTCGAAGATCTGCATGGAGGAATGGGCCAAAATACCAGCTACTGTGTGTGCATACCTGGTAAAGACCTCTAGTAATCGTTTGACCTCTGTTATTGCCAACAAAGATTATATTACAAAGCATTGAGTTGAATTTTTGTTATTGACCAAATAATTATTTTCCACCGCAATTTACAAATAAATTCTTTAAAAATCCTGCAATGTGAATTCCTGGATCCCCCCCCCCCCCCCCACATTCTGTCTCTTACAGTTGAAGTGTACCTATGATGAAAATTACAGACCTCTGTGCAAGTTCTCCCACTTAAAATAATGACAATCGGTGGCTGACTAAATACATTTTTGCCCCACTGTATTTCCTACTTAAATAAATAAACCATAGTAACTCCCAGCAAAGTACTGGAAATAAAAACTCAAAGGTTGAACTATTGGATGAAAAGAAACTAATAGAAAAAGAAAAGGAGTAGAAACGATACACACCTATTCTGATATATAGTGTGGCAACTTTTTATTTTCTTATTTAATGTATAAAATGTGTAGCATAAGTATCAGACTATACAGTATACATGTGAATGCAAATGAAACGTTGGGAAAACCTGGTAATAAGTTCAGAAGATGGGTGAGAACCCTTCCTTTGCTTTGACTAATCCCTGTAGGACTGAGAGTTTACACTAATGTACTAATATACTTGTAGATTCACTTCCAGCCGCTAGAGGGCGACCTGCAAATACATCCATGATTATTAACTTCCGCCTCAACAGAATCTAGCTCTCGAAGCTAACAAGAGAAAACATGCAGGTAACACTTTTATTATTATTATCTCTTAATTTCACACACGTGTTGATTTTATGAATTATATCTGTTTTGTCCGTAGCAGCGTGAGGAGAAGCAGCTGGAGGCGTCCGTGGAGTCGCTCGTGTCTCGCGTCGCTCACGTCAAAAATGCTCTGCACAGTTTTATTTACAAACTAGAAAATGAATACGAGAGATTAACATGGTTGGTAATATTGAAACGGATTCAAATAGTACGTACATTTATAGACAGAATAACATTGTACGTAGTTATAAAGAACGTGTTCCGCTTACCATGGTCAAATAATATCTTAGAACTGATCAGATGGGGTTTGTAATTATGCAACTGTGTCAATATTATTGTATTACTTGATCACAAAGAGACTGGTTTTTTTTCTAAGCCCATTAATGAAAAAAATTCGTTACCTGAATTTCGCCGAGGGGTTCATATCTATGAACTCGTCTTAAATGCAATGTTCTGTCTGAATACAGCATTGCAGGTAAAGATTCTTATTTTGGACCTTCATACTTCACATACATACTATGGATCTATATAATCAGGTTTCATCGCCAAGATTGTAAATTTAGTTAGATGTTGATTATCTCAGAGGTGAAGGCTGCATTTTAAGACAATACAATGTTCATTTAACGTTTGATTTAGTTGTTTATTTACTTTACTTCAGGCCTTCTGTGCTGGACAACTTTGCTCTCCTGTCCGGGCAGCTCAACACCATTAACAAACTGCTAAAGAATGAGAAGACTCCATCTTATCGCAGTCAGGTCATCATCCCGTTGCTGCTGTCCCCGGATAGGGATGACGAATTGGCGGTCAGTACATGTTAACATTAAAATTCATTGCGGCCTGTTAACATATCAACATTACAATGCATGGTTTTTAGTCAATAATATTTTTTTACCCAACTTTAAAACGTTGAACTCTGAATTGGCTTACTGCTCCAATAGACACAGCAGTGAAGTTAATTGAAACTTTTGTTCTAGTTACCTGTGTGAGCACATCGTTATGATTATTGTGGTATTTAAGAATTTCTGACTTTTTCTTTCAGAAATTAACAGAGCAGCGAGTGCCTGTGTTCAGCCATGAGATTGTTCCAGATTATTTGCGCACAAAGCCTGACCCTGAGGTGGAAGAGGTGGAGAAGCAGCTCACAGCAGAGGCCGCACGTATCGGCCCTGAAGCAGCTCAGGTCTCTTAAATCAGAATATGGGATTTCTTTGACTTAACGAGCAACTGTGAGAACTGATGTGTTTTGTGCCGACAGAAGCAGATCCAGACATTGAATAAACTTTGTTCCGGTCTTTTAGAGAAACTTAATAACCCCAGAGATGAAAGGGAGGCTGAAAATGCAGGTTTGTTCATTTACACAAACACCTTATAGTTGTCATGTTAACATAATCACCTACAACGTTCTCTACTGTATTACTTATATGTATGCCATTTTTTTAGCATTAAGACAGAACAAACCATCGTTCAACCCTGCAGACACAAATGCCCTGGTTGGAGCTGTAGCATTTGGTAAAGGTCTTTCTAAGTGCAGACCCCCAGGACCAGTGGCTCCTGGGCTTTCGGGGCAGGGGCCCATGATGAGTGGAGGCCCCACTCTGCAGCAGGTCACTATCGGAGGGGGCTCTGGACAACAGACTTCTATGGGGGGACCAGTACCACAACAACAGGGGCAACCAGGTGGGAGATTATGGGAATTCACATTATGTTCAGAAGTTGGTTAAAATCACAAAAATGCTTGACATTATTGTTTTGTATTTTTACAGGGAAAATGCCCAGTAGTATCAAGACGAATATCAAATCTGCTTCAGGCTCAATGCATCCATACAATCGATGAGACAATTAAAGCTTGTAATATGGATTTTTCTGCACACATTGTTACCCTTTTTCTGATATTTCTTTTGTAAAAATGTGATTACTGTATTCTTATAAAACTCATAATAATACTGGATGGTCTTTCCTTGAATTATACTACATACAAGAAATTTGGACATAAAAATGGGAAGTACATAACATAAGTGACTATATGATTATGTGTCTCTAGGGTTTGGATTGTTTTTTGCTGTGTGTATTGAACAAAAGGAAAAATGAAAGATAACACTCAAAACGAAAATTGTGAAAGACAATCATTTAGTTCTTGAGGTTTTTTTTACCAAAAAATTCAATAGGGAAATGCTCCAATAATGAGAGAAACATTACTTATCAGCAGTCAGAAGAGATAAAAAGTGTATGTCATGTTGCACTCATAGACAGAATATTATTTAGTACTATATATAATAACGCTAATTGAGTTACACTACAGGCAACGTAAATGTTAAAAGAAAAAAAGATGAAAACCAATCAGAGTAGACTTTTCTCAGTCAGTGGCTGATGACGTATTTCTAGTGCGACACTTTTCTCCCCATGCGTGTTGTGTACACACGCAGCCTGTCTGTAATATTGTAGTTTTTCTCGTATAATAATGGAGAAGAAAGCCTCAAATTCGGCCGTCAAGAAACCCAAAGCTACGAAGATGGAAGACGGAACTGACCCGGTGAAAAACTTTGAGAAGTGGAAGAAAAAATACAACAAAACTAAAGCCCGAGTGAAATTCGAGAGATTGAAGCAAAAGAAACCCGAGTGGCAGGTCGAAAAGGAATATATTGACAGACTTGTAAGCAGATACGAGGAAATCAATGCGAAAGAAGCGGTCAAATTCTCCGACTTCCCCCTGTCAAAGAAAACCTTGCTGGGACTGCAGGCAGCGCAGTACAGACAGCCCACAGAGATCCAGAGGCAGACCATCGGCTTTGCTCTGCGGGGAAAGGACGTGCTCGGAGCGGCCAAAACAGGCTCTGGGAAGACCCTCGCTTTCCTCATCCCGGTACTGGAGTGTCTGTATCGCCATCAGTGGACCTCCATGGACGGACTGGGAGCTCTGATCATATCCCCCACCAGAGAACTCGCCTATCAGACATTTGAGGTAAATTAATAGTGAAATGGTTCGGCGCGATCTTGTTTAACCCAGGGTGTTACAATTACATTCACATGTTCATGTTTTGGTTTTGTAGTTTTGTATGTGTTTTAGTTGTTTTATTTTTATAGTTTATTAACACAATAACTGATGTCAGATATATTGTTTTACATTGATTGGACACTACCAAAGCAACAGATATTCAGGACTCTTTCTATTCTATATATATAATTTTATGGGTCGTATGATTGTCGTTCATGGTCATCATTAACTATAAGGGTGACTGTCTGGAAGTCTGGATATTTTATTACCAATAATTCATACATTATCAAGTGCTACATGAAGAGTCTTAACTGTAATCTTACTAAAGCCAAGTCCATTGTGTAAAAGCCAAAACAAAATGGTTTAAAAAGTTGTGCACCAACCTATTGAAAGTAGAAGTTTAGGCTAAACAATATATGTGTTAGTCAAAGTAAAATTGAGGCCTTGTTTGTAAGAGCCTATGCACTGCACACAGTTTATTTTATTTTTTCATTTGCTATTTGTTAAAAACTGATTACTTGTAGATTCTACAGATGAGTCCAGGATGCCCAGAGACCGTTCTTATTTACAAAATAAACAAAATTGACAAACCTGCAATCTTTCCTCCATCCAGGTGCTCCGTAAGATCGGCAAGAACCACGAGTTCTCTGCGGGCCTCATTATTGGAGGAAAGGACCTGAAGAATGAATCGGAGCGCATTCACCAAACCAACATTGTTATCTGCACCCCGGGGCGACTGCTGCAGCACATGGACGAGACCGCCACGTTCCACGCCTCCGACCTGCACATGCTGGTCCTGGACGAAGCCGACAGGATCCTCGACATGGGCTTTGCAGACACGCTCAACGCCATCGTGGAGAACCTGCCCAAGACCAGACAGACCATGCTCTTCTCAGCGACCCAGACCAAATCGGTGAAAGACTTGGCGCGCCTCAGTCTCAAAGACCCAGAGTACGTGTGGGTGCACGAGAAGGCCAAGTTCAGCACGCCAGCCACGCTAGAACAGAGCTACGTTGTGGTCGATCTGCAGAAGAAAGTCAACATGCTGTTCTCGTTCATCCGGAGCCACCTCAAGAAGAAGGTCATCGTGTTCTTCGCCTGCTGTAAAGAAGTGCAGTATTTCTTCAGGTGAGACTCTTCCACAAAAAATACAGAAACCAAAGCAACAAATGGTATTGCCTCTAGCTAGGATACTTTTTGTTTGTAGATTTACTTTGGAATAGTGCGACAATAGTAATAATTCTGCTTAATTCATTTTTTTACAATGATATTTTCAATGATAAAGGAAATGATTAAGTTGTTTCATCATTTTTGTTTATATCAGCATATATACTTATATGCTAAGAGGGAGGGGGTGATCTGGGAAAACTGTTTCTGCCTTTTGACTGCTCTCAATATTCAAATATAAAAAAACAGGTATGACAAAAACTATATTGGGAAACTACTTTCTGCCAACAACCAAGTTCAGGCTATACCTGGACTTATCTCATGGTCTCTTTGTTTTACTCATTTGAATGACCAAAACTAAAACGATAATTGAAAGATTACTTGTACATGATATAAACTTATTAATTACTTACTAATTTTGTGCCTCCCCTTGATAAGCCGTTTTGAATTGAGTTTCAAGCCTAAATGAAGTAAAGTTACAGTTATACAGTCAAGTTACATTTATCAGAGCCTGTGCCACCATAAACAACCATAGAAGATGCCCAAGATTTTTAGATACAGCCTTGTATCGTCTTCCATTCTAACTAGAATACTGTTTTGATTTAGAACGTTTTGTCGCCTGAGACCTGGCATCCCCATCCTGGCTCTGCACGGCAAACAGCAGCAGATGAAGCGTGTGGAGGTTTACAACGACTTTGTGAGGAAGCAAAACGCTGTTCTTTTTGCCACGGACATTGCGGCCCGGGGCTTGGACTTCCCTGCCGTCAACTGGGTCCTGCAGTTCGACTGTCCAGAAGACGCAGACACCTACATACACAGGGTGGGACGGACCGCCAGATACCAGGAGGGGGGAGAGGCACTGCTGCTGTTGCTGCCCTCAGAGGAGGCCAGCATGCTCCAACTGCTGCAGGACAAGAAAGTCCCTATCAACAAGATCCAGGTCAGTATACAACACTCTCAAAGATGCTCCATGCAGTTTATATAGGAGGGTCTGACATTCTCTTGGGGCGACAGTAGCTCAGTTGGTAGAGCATTGGCCTTCAGGCCTGAAGGTCGTGGGTTCAATTCCCACCTCCACACCTTCTCCACCGACTCCCACTGATGACTGCTGTCGTTGTGTCCTTGGGCAAGACACTTAACCCCACTTTGCCCAAAAGCCCCCACTGAAAGATCAAGGCTATGCTCACACTCAGAGAGCAGCCGCCCTCCTGTGGACTCACCACCTGCAGAGGGTCAGTGAGGGGCTGGTGCTATGAGACTTGGGTGGCATCTCTGATTGCCACCCCCCTGACCCAGAAATGGATTAAAGGGTAGAAAATGGATGGATGGATGGATGGACATTCTCTTGAATGGGTTGAATGTCAGAACCTAATGTTCTGTCCTCAGCCCCACACCTGAACTGTGATTGTGGCTGCTTTTTAAACCTGAAGGCAGAGGGCACTCCCAGAGCGCTGTATTTGGCTCCACCATTATGTATATGTGTTATTTGCAGTTGAGAAAGTTTCCATCCATACTAAAGTGCTTTAGTTCAGTTATTTTTTATTTTATATTTTCAGGTGAATCCAGAAAAGCTGCAGAGCGTGGAGCAGAAGCTGCAGTCCTTCTTGGCTCAGGAGAAGGAGATGAAGGATCGCGCACAGAGGTGCTTCGTCTCTTACCTGCGTTCGGTTTACCTCATGAAGAACAAAGCTGTGTTCGACGTCAGCAAACTGCAACTGCATGAGTACGCTCTGTCCCTGGGACTCGCCGTGGCTCCCAGGGTCCGATTCCTCAACAAAAGTCAAAGCAAAACAATGGAAGCCCTGCAGTCTGACAGAGAGGATGATGAAGAGGAGCTGAAGAAGTTTAAGCAACAACTTAAAGGAGAAAACTCCACATCTGAATCAGAAAGTTCAGCAGAAGGCGAAGAAAGCGATTCTGAGTCGGCAAAATGCAAAACGGCCTTAGGCGATGCCGACGAAGACGACGATTTGAAAGACTTGGACTTCTTAAGGATCAAACGAAAGGATGTTTTCAGTCTCACAGAAGGGGAAGTGGAGGAAGAGGAGGAGGTTAGCGACCAGAAGAAGCCAATCAAAGAATCCAAGTTCAAAGAGGCCAAGAAGGTGCTCAAAAGGAACTTCCAAGTGAACACAAAAGTCGCGTTCAGCGAGGCGGGCGAGGCCGTGCAGCTGTGGCCTCCTGTTCAGAGGGCTGTGACCCAAGCTAACGACGACGATGACGATGAGACATCAGGAATCAACGTGGAAAAGGCCAGAGAGCGACTCAAGCTGGAGGACAAAGCATTCGACAAGGAGGAGTACAGGAGGAAGGTGAAGGAGAAGCACCGGGAGAAGCGACTGAAAGAGCGCGCGGCCAGGAAGGAAGCCAGCAAGAAGAACAAACCCGACGAAGACGAGGAGGACGAGATCGTGGCGTATTTGGCCAACGACAGCGACGACGACAATGACGAGTTTGATCCCAGTACACTGCCCGATCCGGATAAGCAGGACAAGTCTGAGAGTGAAGAAGAAGAGGGGGAGGACGAGGAGGACGAGGAGGACGAGGAGGACGAGGAGGAGGAGGACGACAACGACGACGACAGGACTAAAGCAGGGAAAAGGCAATTAAATAGTGAAAGTGAGAGTGAGGAAGAGGAAGAGGAGAGGCCAAAGTCCGCAAAAAGGCTCAAAGTGACACGACAAGAAGAAGCTCTGGACACTGGGCTCTCGCTGGCGGAGGATGAGGAGCTGGTCATGCGTCTGTTGTCTGGGGGAAGATAGATGGGTGTTTTATACTTCATCATTAGTATGAATACAATATAACTTAAAGTAAATTTGTAAAGTCAAATGGCGAGCGCTCATGAATGTTTTTCCATCAGTCATTCGTTTAGTTATTTAATGTGCAAAGGTGCGCAAATGTAACTTCAGGAGTATATTACGTCACTTGAAAAAGATGACATAAATATATATTGGAAACCTGAGCTAAGACAGAAAAAATAAAATAATACACTTAACTGTCATTAATGAGTTTTACAAATAGGGTATTCCTTCGTCAGCCCTAATTATCATACATTGCACATATGTTATTTCTTTGTTTAAATAGTAGAACTATAGTGTACATACTATACACTTTGAGCCCCACAAATGTAATTCACCCTTTTATACAACAAATGGTCATTTATACAAATTATTGTGACCAAATCAAGTCGTCGATCCTTCAAGAGTGCACTTTTACCTCAGAAAAAATAAATGTATTTTTTGCCCATCTAATTTGAATTTAAGTACAATTCCAAAAGAATACTGCAAAGTGTTGACCCATAATAGTTCTGACATATGTACAAACTGATTTGAGCTTTATTCAATAAATGTAACAAATGGTATTCATTTCCTACAATGAGTGGTTACTTTTACTTAAGGTTTAAAAGGAAAGGCAAGGTTATTTTTTTGTATAGCACAGTTCATACACAAGGTAACTTCAAGTGCTTAACAAAACAGGATAGAAACAGTCACTCAACAGGCATTAAAATCATAAATAGAAGTGAAGGTAAAATCCTTCAGTTGTTTGCACAGCTAAACAGATCTGTTTTTAACCTGGTTTTGAACATTGTCAGAGAAGACTGTTGCAAGATCTTAGCCGTATAAATCAGAGTAGTTTTTTTTAATCATATATGGCTGAACCCTGGTATGAACTATTAATCTAATTTGACACAAAAATGAAAGGTTTGATTCATGCAAAATAATTTACAGTCTTTAATCGTGGGCAGTTGGAGGTTAAGGATATATCTAAATTAAGATTCATTAATTGTGGGGAATAAAACAGATCAGCCAATTAAATCAAATATTATTACGTGTTTCTCGCCCTACTCTATTTTAAAGAGGACAGATATTGTATATGTGGGGCAAATAACGATAAGACAGAAAAAAATAATAATAATAATAATAATTTAGTACCTTGGTGTGGCGCCTTCACGGCAGATGGCGCCAAAACACATTGACGGAGCAGCAGGTGGAGCAGGGAGGACTTTAGCTTGGACTCTAAGGTATTTGTATTTAGTGTAAAAGTGTTTCTGCTTTGTAAACACATGATTAAGATTGATAAAGAGCTGTTTTACCGTCGCAGCATCGTTACAGAGGAGAAAACAGTGAAGGATAAGCTAGCGCTAGCATCAACAACAGGTGTGCTGAAGGTTCACTGTTGTTCAGCGTTTAACATGACAATACTGTAGAATTATATACTTTCTACATTAACCCATATTCAAGTAGATGGAACAACATCATGCAGCTTTGTTCAGTCAAATATATCAACTTTACAACAAGGGTACGGCAAATTAAAACACATTTTACCAAGAAAAGTCTGTCTCATCTTTTTATGAATGGAAACGTTTAAAAGAGAGGACCCCCCCTCACACTGGCCTGACCTTGGACATCTGTAAACTTAGGTCAATTATTATTTATCTACATGTACTGAAATTCGTACGATGTTATGTTAAGACCCTTACACAGCCCATAACTTATTTGGATAGTGATTCCTAGGCCTCCTTCTGACAGATGCCATATTGTCAAATAATGTAAAGACTGCATGTTGTGGTCTGATTTGTTCACCTCAAATCACTTTTCCAAGTGACAAACGGCATATGTTATTCATTATATACAAAAAAAGGTACTCCAGCTTTAGAATATATTTTATAAGCACCCCCCAGGCCTGCTCCTCTCTTATGTCATCAACATATTAGGACAGAGGAAATAAAATCACGCTTTTGTTCTGATGATTCAGATTTTTTTTTTGTAATGTGGTTTGATTTTGTAAGACACCACAAAGCATTGCATAATGCAGTTTTGACTTTTCTTTCCATGATTAAAAAGGTGGCAAAAAATTATCCGGCCTTTGGTAAGTAGAAGCCACGCTGCATGTTCTCCCCTGTGTCTGTAGGTTTCATTTGTGTGGTCCTGTTTCCCTTACCACCCAAAAGGTTCAACAGCCCCACTTGCCCTTCTGGGGACAGGACTGCCCTAAAAACGAGATTCTAAATATCCTGTTCGAATAAAGGTCATACATAATACATAATAATCAAAATGATAATCAGTCAGTGTCACTATAATTATCATCTCTACTAGGGATGCACCGATCCAGCTTTTTTACTACCAATACTGAAATCAGACCTATGGGTATCTGCCGATACCGATATTTACCGATACCGGAAGTAGGTTGAGAAAGTCATAGTATTCAACAATAGATGGCGGCTGCAAGCCCAAAACGATGAACTCCAACCCTTTCAGCTTGTTGCTGACAGCTTTTTGTGAAACTGCAAAGCATCCCCCAGTGTCATCTGTGTCTCGTTGTTTTTGCGTCATCTCCTTTTGCTGGTGCGTAGTCGTGTTGTATTTTGCTAGTTTATCGCCGCCTCTCGAAACATGACATTTGCATATTGCATGAGGTTGTCTGACTGAAGGTAGTGTAAAAGACGCCGCACAGCTGATTCTTTCCTGCGCTCCATGCTTGGTTGTTGTTGCAGAGCGTCACGAGGAAGTGACGTGTACGCGTGAGATCTGATAAATTACTTACTTTATACGTATGTTATACACAATTATTTTAAGAAATTGTGCTGCACCTTGTATGTTTGTATAAAAAAAAAAAGAAACAAAAATTGGATCGGCTGCACCGATATCCGATCCAGTGTTTTTTCTGGTATCGGCGCCGATATCGATACCAGTATCGGATCGGTGCATCCCTAATCTCTACAGTGAGTATGCAGCAAAGACTTTTTCAGATTTTTATTTTATTTTAATTTTTTTACTTAGGGTTTTTTGTACGACAGCCATCTATACCATACATATGTTTACCTTTGACATTCATTTTAACATGCATTTGTTCAGAAACAATAATGACCACTAATAAAACAGTGGTTGAAGGTTCAAAGCCGGTCTGTGCTGTGGAGATTGTCCCAAAGCCCCCTCCCTCCACCACCTCTGCTCCTGTGATGGTGGTGGCAAAGATGACTGCTGCTGGAGGGGTGCGCGGTACTGCAACTCAACAGGTAACAATGAACATCACAAGTCAATATTGTGGTTATAAATATCAAATTAAGATGCATTTCTTTTTATATTCAAATGGGGTGTTGCAAGAAACGCAATCTGAGATCTGGGCTTAATATTTCAAAAATAAACCAACAGGATTCATCTTGATTGAGTAAACCCATGTGGGAACAGAATTATTGTAATCCCACCTCAGATACACATGCTTGAAACTACATTTGAAAATGTTGATCAGTGATAGTTAATGGGGCATTTAACTAGAATTTGGCTTTTTAGTTTTATGTATTCTTTTGCTATTTTCATAAGATCTTCACTAATTAGCTGTTAACAATTCTAACCCTAACAATTCATACAGCAGATGACAAACACGGCCCTGAACCCGGTGGTCCAGTCCTGCCCCTCACCTGCTCCAGGCCGCACAGTGGTTATTACTGTCCCCAGAGCTCCTACATCTCAACCAGTGACACCAGCTCCTCGAGTGCAGACCACCACCACCACACAGCTCCCAGCCAACTTCCAAATACCCCCAGGTCAGGCCACACATAAGAGCACCATCTGTATTAGATTGTCTAGTCTTGCCCCAGGTCTAATCATATTTATGATTCTAATGTTTCAGTTTTTGCTTTTGTTAAGCACTTTGAGTCTTATGTATAAACTGGATGTCACAAATAAACCTGAAAAATATTCACTTAATCCCATCTATATGCAGCAGCAATTTCTCCACTATTTCCAAAGCTTTGATTCGCTAAGAAATAGTGTGGATAACATTCAACCAATCATCACTGAGCCATCTCCTTGTACTACTCTTCTTGACTGCAGCTGATAGTAAATTACACATGTTACACATCTTCATGTCCTTCACCCTGGACTGCATTTCTTTGTATCTGTAATCTTGTATAATTGTGTGGCAAGAAAATGCCAATCACTTTTTTTGTTTCTTTAATGTTTCTTTAACGTTTGAAGAATTCTGTAATTTTTGTTAAAATGTATTTAGCCAGGAAAGTCCCAGTGAGATCATCTTATTCAAGGGAGTCCTGGACAAAAGTTACTTACAATTATATTAGTAATACTTCTGTGTGTGAAAAAAGTACCTAATAACTAAACTAACCCTAACCCTTAGACACTTTTTGTTTTTAAGAAGGAAAAATAGCAAAAATAGTATTGATAAGATGCTGAGGCATGAGTATATAAAATCAAATGTACCCCATTGTCCCCAGAACGTGCAGCACCAGCAACACGGCAATAGAACAAGACAAAACACATTCAAACGTTGTTGGATTGAGGTATTGTATACATTGTCAATCCCATAAGTAATGTGGTTCACATGTGGATGCAGGTATGATGCTTATCCGCAGCAGCAGTGGGCAGTTGATGATGGTTTCGCAGCAGGCTCTGGCTCAGGCCCAACAAGCGGCTTCACGGCCCAACACCGGACCCCCCACTCCCACTGTCCTCACTCCTCCGGTGGGTCAAGAGTTTGAAGCCACGATAAAATCTAACTAGCTATGAAATAATGTCTATCCTAATCATAATTATCTTCAACTTGGTGAACGTGTTTCACTCGTCAAGTTGATAATGTGCATACCTAAATATACATAATTTCTAGATACATTCTAAAACATTAAATGCCAAAGTAAGTATTCTCAAGATCACGTTTAAGGGTCAAAATGCCCACTAATGTTTTATTTATCTTCAATGCAGCCGACTCCTTCAGTAAGCCAGTCAAAAGACAAGGTGACGATGATCCGAATGGCAGCTCCACCTAACTACCAGTCATCACCCATGCAAAAGACTGCTCTGGTAAAGGTACGACATCTTTAACATTCATTCATGCAATTAGTTTCAAACAGTGGCTGAGTGGTTAGCACTTATTCTTCACAGCAAGAAGGCTGTGGGTTTGATCCTGGGTCTGTGTGGAGTTTGCATGTTTATCCTTGTTTGGGTGTGTTCCCCCCACCGACCAAAACCTACCAAGAATGTGGAGAGTAGTCAGAGAGACAAATGACACAAAATGGCTACCTCGCTTCAGTCTACCCTAGGGCAGCTGTGGCTACTGTGCACAGAATGATCAAATAGTTTTATCAATATAGCAGTTTGAGAGACTTCAACAGCTGCAATTCAATTACATTTATTTTTGTATAGCCCTAAATCAGAGCAGTATTTATCTCAGACGACTTTACAAAGTTGTCGGTTCGCCATAAGGGTCGGATTACCAATGTCCATAAATGTTAATAATCCAAACACAACTATTATATTTTTTATTATTAATATCTGGTGAATTATTGTACATTGTAATCTCGCAGGTAGTCGGTGTTCCTCCCAAAGCCCTGATCGCACAGCCACCAATCCAGACGCGGATCCTGACTTCAGTCACAGAGCCGAAGAAGGCAGCCACACCAGCTTTCAGTCAGGTGAGTACAAGGGCACAATAGGGAATAGACAATCTGAGTAGAATAAAGACTTTTATCACTTTTTACTTTTTCAGGAAACATTAGAAAGTGTAAAAAAGTGTAAGAACTTCTTGGTGACTCTCATCAAACTTGCTTCGAGCGACTCCAGATCTGAAATCATGGCCAACAACGTCCGAGGACTGGTCAAAATTCTGCTGGTATTTATCCATCACTAAAGTGCATAAGACAGTTTAGACTTTACTTTTCTAGCTTGAGAGGCATATTGCCCCAAAACTCATCCAATGCACAGAGAAAATATATTTTGACAATCTCAAATTCGAAATGACAAAAGTGAGTAATTTGGGTGTAAAAAAAGAATTTCATTAGTTTGACTTTTTGTTTCCAATCAAATGCTAAGTTTTTTTGTACATTTTCTCTTCACAAACTGTGCAAGACTATTATTTATATTTGAAATGGCCGTCATTCCACCAGAAACAGGCAAATAATAAACTGTCGTCTGGATGAATTCAAATGTGTGTGTGTTTATTGTTTGAATATGATGCTACGACAATGTGGTTTGTAGGAAGGGAAGTTGGATGCAGAGGAGTTTACTGAGAAGCTCTACTGTGAGCTAAAGTCAACGCCGCAACCCTGTCTCGTGCCGTTTCTGAAGGTGAAAGTACTGTTTGATTACCCTAGTTCCATCCTCTTCACTTTAATGTGTTTACTAGCAATCATGTTGTCGCTGCTATTTTTACAAAGATGCTGTGAGGGGAGGGATGATCTGATTATAGTGATTCAAGTAATATTAAAATGTTCCCTGTTTATCTGGACATACACCACATTATAACATTATTATTTTATCACCAGAAAAGTCTCCCGGCAGTTAGAGTGTTGACTCCAGATCCACAGCTCTTTATTCAGCAGGCCTCATGTAAAGCCACTCTGGTCCCCAAATCTGCGACTGACAATGCAAAGCAGGTGCACACCGAGAATGTTGATGTAATGATTGTAATGTTTCTGACTTCACTTTTTCTATATGAACATAGATGATGCCTCCTCCCAGGCCTGGTCAAGCATGGCTTTCTCAACCTCAAAGCAAACTTGTCCCAAAGACAACTGGACTGCAGTCTGCGAGGAACTACACAGGTAGCTAGGGTATTTTTTTTCCAGTTTGGGCTGTATAACTATAACATGTGGATTTACTAGTTTTTGAATTAAAGTTCTGTTTGAAACAATATGCAATGAATGTATGTTGTTGCTAGTAAATTCAGTATCTGATGTGTTTTATAAAGAAATATGTATTTTGGAGTAGTTTTTAATGGTTTTTACATGGTCATTTTTGGAGAAAATGGGAAAAAATAAAACTAGAAATATTTTAAAATAATATATTCAAGAGAAAATATATGGTGAAACAAGTATCATGGCTAAAACATGCCCTGCCCAATCCTTGTGGTACCACCAGAGGAAGTAGTGGAATTCCTTTTTTTGTTAAAAAAATAAAAATAAACAAAGATGGTATGTTAATGTTATGAGCAATACTCAGAGCAGTATGATGTCAATATGGTACAATGACGTCATACTAATACAGAGCGGTGGCAGGAGCGACAGAAGGGGCCAAAAGTTCCTGGTATTGATCTAATAAACAACTTCATGACTGTTTTTGACGAGGGAACAAAGTGGTAAAAAGCTGAAAAGTCCCTAAAAACCTGCACTGTCTGATAAAACGTTTAATAGTGATTACATTCATTTTTAAATCTGGATTGGGTGCAGAAAAAACTAATGTGTTTTAGTCTTTATTATATATATCATCTTTATTTTTAACTCATGCTGTTTCTTTTCAGGGAAACTACCAATGAGAGAGTGTTATGAGCAGCCTCATCAGACATCCAAAAGTGTCGCTGGAACCTATAAGTAACGCTTGTATAATTTCAATTGTTTTGGCATTTACTTTTTACCTTTTTTGTTTTTGGGCCCTTTTATTCCAGAGAAGACGATGACATAAATGACGTGGCCTCTATGGCTGGAGTAAATCTGAGGGAGGAAAACGCCCGGATTCTCACCACTCAAGTCGGCGCTGTGGTCCAGTCTTGCCACGACCAGCCTTTCCTCGCCCCAAATGCACTGCTCACCAAATTGCTTCAAATGGGTGATGCTCCATTCCATCTTTTACTAAATTCTCAATTTAGTCTTTGTTTTGTCATTAATGATTTAAGATTTTGTCATTAATGATTTAATAAGACCTTTTTTAGTTTTGCGGCCACATGTTATTTTACCAGTGAGATTAGCTAGCCGTGGGGAGTTCTGGCAACCCGGATCATGGACTTCCTGACTGGCGAAACAGCGGCGGGTGGGATATCGAAATGAAAACAATAACAACTTTTACGGGTCGTAAAACAAATTTTGATAATATATAATAATAATAATGCATCGGTTTTATATAGCGCTTTTTTGGACACTCAAAGACGCTTCACATGTGTCATTATTCATTCACTCCAAACACGGTGGTGATAAACTACTACTGTAGCCACAGCTGCCCTGGGGCACACTGACAGAAGCGAGGCAACCAGTATGCACTCGGCTGAACTATTGTTATCAGTTAAAGATGTATTCGAAAGGAGCATGAAATATTGGGGCCATTTAATGATGACTTGACATGCAAATATTACATAATGCTACTTTATGCATATACAGTGCATTGCGAAAGTATTCGGCCCCCTTGAACCTTTCAACATTTCAGGCTTCAAACATAAAGATATAAAAATTATTTTTTTTGTCAAGAATCAACAAGTGGGACACAATCGTGAAGTGGAACGAAATTTATTGGATAATTTTAACTTTTTTAACAAATAAAAAACTGAAAAGTGGGGCGTGCAATATTATTCGGCCCCCTTGCTCTAATACTTTGTAGCGCCACCTTTTGCTGCAATTACAGCTGCAAGTCGCTTGGGGTATGTCTCTTATCAGTTTTGCACATTGAGAGACTGGAATTCTTGCCCATTCATCCTTGCAAAACAGCTCGAGCTCAGTGAGGTTGGATGGAGAGCGTTTGTGAACAGCAGTCTTCAGCTCTTTCCACAGATTCTCGATTGGATTCAGGTCTGGACTTTGACTTGGCAATTCTAACACCTGGATACGTCTATTTGTGAATCAGAATCAGAATCATTTTTATTGCCACGTGAGTAACAAAGTTACCACTTGGAAATTGTCTTGGCAGAGAGCGTGCCACTTCGCCATTTGCGGCGCTGTGTGCAGCAAGAAACAGCAGAGAGCAATAACATACAGTTCACAGACAATTGGATAGACACATTGTGCTTTTTATAAACCACGGATTTTTTTCTCGGGATGAGCACCTCCGGCGGCCGGCCCAATGTAGCTGTCAGAGGGGGGCGGGATCAGGGAGGGGGTGAGTAGGAAAACAATGAGGAATGGAGGGGAGGGAGGGAGCAAGATGGATAGGTAGAGGGAGGCGGGGTTGAGGGATCCTTGCTGGAGACTGAAATAGTGTGAGTTGTTGTAGATTGTGGGACCTTGTTTATGGCCTTGGTCGAGGAATGTGAGATAAGAGTGGAGAGAAGACACAGCAGGAGAAAAACACATCGCCTGAGAGGGACAATATTATATGCAATGTAGCATCAAAAGCAGGCGGATATTCTATTAATTCCAATTAAACCGAATTACGGCGCCCTCAGACCTCCGTACACAGGGGCAAATCCAAGCCGGGTCAGAGAGTTCAAGCCTGACAAACAATGTCATTCAATCTCAATTCCAGAGTTTTATGCCCATCGAGTGAACGAGCTGCGAGGTCTTTGATCAACTGTTCCACCAAAACCACTCTCCTTTGTCCAGACACGGCACTCTCAACCACGACGCGGCTTAGCTCCTTGTACATCCCATCAATTTTTTCGGCCAGCAGGTCGTGAATCTTGCGAACTGCCATGCCTCCGAATTTATGGTAGAAGAGGATCGCTCCAAACCCAAACAGGAGGATTCCCACCACCAAAATGCCAAAGATATATACGTCTTCCGAATCTTCAATGGACAGGGTCGACAGACAGAGGGGCTGAAACTTGTTCCAGCTGTCAAGAGTATACCCCGCCGGTGAAGTCCCGTCCGGGCACACGGGCTCTCCAGACCCACGCTTACGTGTTGAAAAGATAGAATCAATTGCGTTGAGGGACCAGTTAATCATTTCCATTCTGTTAAAGTTGTCTGTGGCAAAACTCCAGGAAAAAAGACAAAAACAGGAGATAGCAAGCCGTTCAGAAGCAGGAGCGGACTAAGACACGTTTTTGCTCGACGGAGGAGGAAGTGGAGATTCCATTGTAGATTTGGCTTTATGTTTTGGATCATTGTCCTGTTGGAAGATAAATCTCCGTCCCAGTCTCAGGTCTTTTGCAGACTCCAACAGGTTTTCATCCAGAATGGTCCTGTATTTGGCTCCATCCATCTTCCCATCAATTTTAGCCATCTTCCCTGTCCCTGCTGAAGAAAAGCAGGCCCAAACCATGATGCTGCCACCATGTTTGACAGTGGGGATGGTGTGTTCAGGGTGATGAGCTGTGTTGCTTTTACGCCAAACATGTCGTTTTGCATTGTGGCCAAAAAGTTCGATTTTGGTTTCATCTGACCAGAGCACCTTCTTCCACATGTTTGGTGTGTCTCCCAGGTGGCTTGTGGCAAACTTTTTATGAATATCTTTGAGAAATGGCTTTCTTCTTGCCACTCTTCCACAAAGGCCAGATTTGTGCAGTGCACGACTGATTGTTGTCCTATGGACAGACTCTCCCACCTCAGCTGTAGTTATCTGCAGTTCATCCAGAGTGATCATGGGCAGGGCTGGACTGGCCATCGGGCGTACCGGGCAATGCCCGAAGGGCCGATGCCCATATTTGGGCCGGTCTGTCTGCCTCATACAAAACACATGTTTGTGAAAAGTGTAAATCCGTTGAGAAATGTTCGAGGGGGCGCGCGTGTCCGCGGGGCACCTGCTGCATGTACTTGAACGGGATTCCACCACCTCAGCGGCCGCAGTGTTCCCGCATCCAGCGGCTCTGAGCTGGACGCAGGAACGGCTCACCGGGAACCGCTCACAACACAACACGGTGAGCACGTAGCCACAACGTGACCATGTACCCAAGACCATAAACGCGCACAGGACCATGCATGTCTTTTCGTAATTTGTGCACCCAATAAATGCACCGCTGCAGAAAACAGTCCGCGTCTCCCCTCTCCTCTAAATTAAAGCTCCGGTACCTAAATTTTCCATTGCGTTAAAAGTTCATGTTTGAGCCCAAAAGTAAAATGTTGTGAACAGATTAAACAGATTTAGAGCCAGCCAATGGCTGACAATAGGCATTTCAGAAATTTTTACCAATTCTCATCCCTGTAACAAACAATAGTGTTGTCTGTGCCCACCTCCCTCACTCTGAGACATGTTTATTACTCTGTTTAATGTAGACTATTGTACTTTATTTTATTGTTGAAACTGCAGACATCCTGATCCTCTACACAGTATTTGCTTCCACATACTGTATAAACCAGGGGTCGGCAACCTTTAGTGCCCCTAAAGTGGCTCCTGGAGCCTTTTCAAAAATGTCTGAAAATGGAGTGTGAGGGCTATATTTTATTTCTAGTTTCAATGTGGTTTCTGTAGGAGGAAAAACATTCTTAACGTTTTTTAATGCTGCAAAAACTTGTATAAGTAATATTCAATTTTAGCATTTCTGTCAACGTAGTGCGTCATATCCTGTGACGCGGCCCGTGCCAGGCGGCCGCTGCTGTAAACAAACCGGCGTGTGCGCATCATAGACTGTGTGTGCGCATGGATCCCAGAGATAAAGAGAGAGAGTCGATAAGACTGGACTAAGAATGAAAATGAACATTTGCTTTCAGTCAATGAGGAAGGACTGCTTCATGTTTGCGAAGTAATGAAAAGTTTTGTTGCAACAGGAGGAACAATGAAGCTTTAAACATTGTTCACTGAAAGATTCATTCATCATAAAGTCAGAGCACCTATTTTCAGACTTCAAATACCTTCTCAAAGACGGTGAAAGAAAAGGCCATTAAGCACATTCAGCTCCAGCAAACTTCAGCCTGTGATGGATATGAACAGACAGTGATGCAGGTGAACTCGGAGCCAAAAAGCAGATTTATTTACTGTATTTGTACAATTGCAAGAAGGCAAAAAAATGGAAGTTAAAGTTAAAGCAGAGTTGTCACGTGGTGCGTCATTCTCTCCAGGACACGCTGCAATGAACGTTTAATAATCATGAATGGTTTTTATGTGTTTGTAGCCTTTACTTTGTCATTTAGATATTAGGCTAATATAGCTAATATAGCTAATGTAGCTAAGGTAGCCTTATACAACGCTGTTTTTAGTTTTTTGTCAAATATGGTTCCTTGAACCTTTTGAGTTGCCTGGGCCGCTAAAAAGGAAAAAATGCCCGGGCCGTTTTTTTGTCCCAGTCCAGCCCTGATCATGGGCCTCTTGGCGGCATCTCTGATCAGTCTTCTCCTTGTTTGAGATGAAAGTTTGGAGGGACGGCCGGGTCTTGGTAGATTTGCAGTGGTCTGATACTCCTTCCATTTCAATATAATTGTTTGCACAGTGCTCCTTGAGATGTTTGAAGCTTGGAAAATCTTTTTGTATCCAAATCCGGCTTTTAAACTTCTCCACAACAATGTGGCGAAATGTTATACTTGCAAAAGTAATGATACTTTTGCAAGGCACTGTATCATTAATATCTCAAGTGATGGCCTCTCTTTTCTTATGCGTATTGATACACACACACCATATAAAAAAAGATTTTCTTCCTTTGATCTGTAAAAAGTGGAAAATAAACTGAAGGTCACAAAGATTGGTGATGCCTCTGCCTTCATTTTTTGACAATACAAAAGCTTGAAATCCTCTGTGTTACTATTTTATTTTATCCTTGTATTGTTTAGTAATGCTAGTGTGATTATGTTCCTTGTCCCAGGTAAGCTGGTTGGAGTCAATGAGGTGGGTCCAGAGGTGGGGGCACTGGTCTCTCATGCCACTCAGGAGTTTTTGCGGACTTTACTGGAGAAACTCTCTGTGATGGCCCAACACCGCAAGAACCTTGTCAAGGTACGAACATTGTGACCCCTAGGAGTATGTGAGGGTAAGTATTATTAATAACTTTCAAACGTTGATGGTAATAGGTTTATAAGGACAATCGTTACATATTAACATTTTAAGTTAATTATCTCAAGAACATTTTCTTTAAACACATGCAAATAAAAATTATACTGCAATAACAAGCTTGCTTGGTTCAGTCCAAGCGTGTTCTCATTTAATTCAGAAAAATCCAAAATTCAAGTGAATTAATTTGGTAAATTAACTTGCACAATAAAAGACAAATAATGAAAACCAAATTGACTGGATGCCAAATATGGGCATAATATAATGTTCCTCCCCATAAGGAACATTATGTAGACCTTGTAGACAAGTTCTGAGTTTGACCCCTGGGTACCTGAAAGATGCCTCTCCCTCTAAACAAGTGGTACCACTAGATTAGCCTTACATTTCTTTGTCTAAACTTTTGTACTGGTATGTTTCCAGGACGACTGGTTTTACTCCAAAGTGAGTGATGTGCGATCACAGCTGAAGTTTCTTGAGGATGTGGAGACTTTGAGGAAGAAGAGGAAAGATGAAGAGGAGCGGGAGAGAATGCTGCGGCTGGCCCGGGTAAGCATTGGAAAAAGTTGTTTTGTGATTTAGTAATATTTTTATCACGATAGCGTGTTAAGGCTGAGCGGGTAGCACTCTCGCTTCTCAGCGAGAAGGTTCTGGGTTTGAATCCCAGTCGAAAAGGCCTTTTTGAGTGGAGTTCGCATGTTCTCCCCATGTCTGCAGAGGTTTCCTCCGGGTACTCCGGTTTCCCCTACCACTAAAAACATGTACAATAGTTCAGGGTGAATGAGTGTGAGTTTGTCAGTGCAAATGTGGGACATCGACTGCAATTTATCCCATGGCTACAATCCGGAGTGATGTGTTCATTAACATGTACTGTTCCAACCAAATAAACAAATACTAATTATTTTGCTTGAGCTGCCACTAAACATTTAGTAGACCTCTGGGTATTAGTTTGTTTCAATTGCCAGTTCGCAGAATCAAAGTGAGGGTCCGAGCATAAAAGAAAATGTCTATTGTATTACGCATGATATTACACATTGCTGTGAATCGTGAATCCTGTATTATGTGCATGCCTCAATCAGGAATTACCCAAAATAAAACAAACTAAAACTCCTTAATATGTCTTTGTCCACAGAGACGCTGTCATTTTGAAGACCCTGAGATGATTCTGCTAAAGCAAAGGGCCAAAGAGGTGCTTTGTCAACATGTATTTTTTTCTATCCTTTTCTGATAAATTATTTCTGCCAAGCAACATTTTATAATGAAAATGTTTTAAGTCTGGCTTGGCTTGCAGTTCAAAGACTATCTTGGCTATTGTAAAATGCTTGTTTGTGTGTGTCTGTGGAGCCTGAGGTGAGGAAGAGGTGTGAAGCAGATGAAAGCACAGAGTTTGTCCTATTTAAAGAAGCGTGGTTCATCCTCCTCCACCTTCTTCTACCTACACTCCACCATCTAAAATATCTACTAAGCAAATCAAAGCAAAAATTAAACAAATACATAATTAGCTTCTGCCTTTTATATTGTGATCTGTAACATATTTAGTACTTATCAATAGATGGATATATGTACTTTATTAATCCCTGTAGGAGCCGCTAGGTGGAGCAGGACAGGTTACAGCAGCAGAGGTGGTGTAGCTGCTTGGTTCGGACCATTTTCTCTGCTCCAGAGAAAAAAAATCTTCCTGTGGATTTCAGCTTGATCTACTTGGTTCAGTCTGTGAATCCTCTCTGCTCTGGTCTATATCAGTTTTGAACTATAAACACTGTACTGCAGGAACATTTACAGGTTAAAAAAAGCAAGAAAAATAACACAAAATAACTGTTTCAGGGCTACTTAGGTCTTGCTGCCGTTTCCAGCACGTTCCGAAGTAGACTCGATATCAATCTCATACAAAATAAAGAAACTAGGTTGGTTGTTTGTACGGTATGTCCTTGGAAATTGTGGTGCGTTGCATTTTCAGTTGCAGCTATTGGAGCAGGCAGAGCTCCAGCAGAGGGAAGCTAACCTCGCGGCTCTGGCTGCAATTGGCCCCCGGAAGAAGAGGCCTTTGGAGCTGGATGGTCAGGTCTGTACTGAAGGAACCAGATGCATGTTCTCGCTGTGTCTGCGTAGGTTAACTCCGGGTGCTTCTAGGATAATATGTTTGGGTGCTTTAGGTTTGTGTGCTGCCCCGTCCCAGTATCCCAAGAGTGACCCGGATCATCCTGAGAGACCTGGTGCAGTGTATGGAGCAGGACCGCCTCCTCCGGCACTCCCTCACTCTCTACAGAGCCATGTTGTGAACCAGCGACTGACCTGTGGGGTAGGGATGTAAGGCCTGGTCCCACCACAACAAACTATACAAATATAAAAATGTTCTTTATTTTTGTGTGTTCAAATGTATATTATTTACATTTTCTTGACTAATTTATTTGTTATTGCTCACACTTTTCACTGCTTTTGTCATAAAAAAAGTATTCTACTAAGTCATATAAGTGGAGGTGTGTAGTGTTCTTTGAGTTATTGTTTTGTTTTCATTAAAAGCACTTTCAACTCAAAACTCACAACTGAATATTTTTTATTCATTCAAAGGTACTGTGCAAAATGTGTACAAGTGCATTGTAATGCACTTCTTTATTCTATAAAGTGCTGACAGTATTTTGGACGTAAGAAAATGTGTCTGAGTTTACAAGTTCGTCCCAGCTCTCTTGTGCAGCAAGTGATTAAATCACTTACAAACTGCAAAATTATGAGTGTTTACATTACATACCCATGATGAATTTATGAGAATATTTCAGAGATCAGTGCTTAAGATTATCCATTGCAGTTTGATTAGTCCACAATAAAGCCCATACTTTTTCCAATGTGGCTTATGAAAATTTCCATCAATGTGATGAATACGACACTGAGTTTCAACTGTTAGGATTCCCTAAAAACTTTCAACCCTCTCCCCAAACCACAAACTACTGTGTTATTATATTAATACGGGTTCAGTCTTGTTCCTGCTTCACAGTGACTAATTGGATCCCGTCATGGCCGTCTCTGCGTAGGATGTAGTCACTGAACTGGGATGAGTCAACTCCTCCTCCACATGACCCGCTGATCCAGAAGCCCCTTCTCTGAAAACTCTCCAGAACCTGTGGAGGAGATGAGTGTATGACAAATGTTAGTGGTCCTAACAATGAGCCGTGTGGAACCTCATAACACTATGGTCATAATCTGTCGGACCGAAGAGGACAGGCTCATGATTTGTCCTGACTTTGCCTTGATAATGTTGTTTTCAATGTAACAACAAAAACAAAACACCTTGGATATGTCATCACTGCAGAAATGACTGATGTCAGTGACATTTACAGACAGTGCAGGATGCTATATGATTTTGATTTCATTCCAAGATGTGGAGCTATCGGTATGGCTGTCTTTTAAAGTCATAACTGTTATTTTTGTTTGTCTGTTTTTAAATTGGACCTAGAGTCTGTAACAAAGTTGAATTCAATTGAATATTGAACATGATAATCAGTTCATTGTACTCAAATGGCCTCCACAGTCACCAGCTCTCAATCCAATAGAGAACCTTTGGGACCTGGTGGAAAGGGAGATTCGCATCATGGATGTGCAGCCGACAAATCTGCAGCAACTGTGTGATGCTATCATGTCAGTATGGACCAAACTGAGGATTGTGTCCAGTACCTTATTGAATCTATGCCACAAAGATTTAAGACCGTTCTGAAAGCAAAAAGGGGTCCAACCCAGGTGTGGCCGGTGAGTGTATAACCTCAATTCAAAATACCAATTTATTCCTTTTATTTTTCTTTTCGACAAAATGTTTAATGCCACATCTTTACACCTCAGACTCTAGATACATATCTCATGTGTGATTATTAGTTAACACCTCATTGGAATTAGTCCCTTACATTTGACCCATTCTTCAATTCTAAAATTTTTGTTTTTGTGGGGGTCTTCAAACTTGCACCAAATGACAGATACAGCAAAGTGACATAAAACAATAACATAATTCAAGACAAAATGCTAAAACACACACACAGTTGTGAATATATTGTGTATTAGATAATAGGGGTGTGTTCACATTAAAACATACATTTTTGGCGACATTTTAAAAGCCCAGATCAGCCTCTGATTTGATGAGACGACTGTGACGCCAGTTCCATAGCAGATGAATTCCCACAAGATTAACATGGCTATCAACATAAGTAAACCACTTGATTTAAAAAGGAATCATTAGAAGGAAAAAAAATCAATTCACATTTAAATGACCCTTTAAAAATGTGTAACGGATATGATTAATAAAAAATTAAACATGAGAAAAAATTTTATCGTCTGGTATCACATTTCATTTTCATTTCATTTATGTTATTCCAATAACCAGCATTAACATAATTTGACAACAGAATAATGCAATCAATATACAAGGTTTGGAAAGGGGGTTGGCTGTAGCAATTGGTTAGAATTGGTTTACTATTTGAAAGTAATTACTTTTTCTACTCTGCGTTAAAAAAAAAAATCTCATCAAATGTGGACATCTGATTATTATCTATCTATTGTAGATTTGTGAAGTGAGGCTGGAGTGAGCCGAGAGGTGTGTACCTGCACGGAGGTGAGCTGACTGTACGTGCTCAGTGGAAACCTCACGACGTGTGTGGCACTGTGGTTCCAGGTGTCGTGTGGGGACCCTCTCAGGACGTCCAGCAGCTCGGGAAACACCTCCTGCAGCACCTCTCTCTGCACAGTAAGGCTGACGCGCTCCTCCACACCGGGACTCACGTGGACCAGAGCACAGTCCACCCACAACTGTGCCTTCTGCCGCTGAGCCCTCCAGACATCCAACTCCGCAAGCAGAGGGCTAAGCTCAAAGAAACGGGCCTCCTCGTACAGCACCGAGAACTCCTGACAACACACAGGTGAGGAGAGCAAGACTTAGGTTTTGCATCTTGTGTATTTTTTTTTTTCATACATTATGCTGTTCATACTTGTTCAAAAGTTTGGGGTCCCCTAGGCAATCGTATGTTTTCTCAGTTTGATTCATGTTTTAACTCACTGCACAAAGGTTCAGGTTACACATACTACACTGGAGTGATGCTGTACACTTATTTGGCAGATGACTAATGTAGTTGAAAACAGGATTTTTTACTGGAAAACTTGTGTTAGTGACCAGGGCTCAGTGTTAAACTATAAGACCAGATCAGTACATAGGTCGATGTTTTTAGACCTCCTGGAACACTAATACCAGGAACTGCTGCCACAAACACTTCCCTCTGCTTATTTTGTCTAAAATGCTTCTGTCTCAACCCTGGTACACAGTCATAAAGTAAGGATATATCATCATTTCTACATCTGTTTTCTGACTTTTAAAATAAAAGTATTGCAAATAATTTTTATAGCGCACACTTTTGGTTGTCATAGAAGTTAGAAATGAGGTCTGTCTACTTATGTAATATGTGATTGTTCTAGTTTTTTTTCTTCCTTCCCTAGATGATTTTTTACTAATTTAGAATGGTAGCAAAATGCATAATATTGCAGCAACTTTCTGGTAGTTGAAGAAACTCACTTTGAAGTCGTCAGGCAGCAGCAATTTGGAAGTACGCAGAAAGTTTAGGATGTAACGAAACATGGGCCCGTCTCGATCGATGAAATAATGCTGTTTTAAACTGTCCAGGACGATGGGCTCTGTCCCGTCAAAGAGGCGGCCGATCCTAACACAAAAAGAAAGGACAAATGTTTTTTAATAAAGGTCCGCACACTGTTGCATCTCTCTGAACAAAGCAGTGTAATCCCTAATTTGTTCAGGAGTGATGCATTGCAGAATAAAACACATTCATAAGTAAGATTTCAGGATAGAAACATTTTCGACTTTATCCAGTAGTCGAAATGTCTGAAAACTGCATTTTTTGTGCAGTAAAAATGAAGATTTAGCTAATTTAGCTCCAAGCTAATTGACTAAGACAACTACCTTTGTTGAAAAGCCCTGTTAAAATATTGTGTTAGCATGGATGCACTCTTCATGCTGTTTATAGTGAAATTCAAATCACATAATTTAATGATTATCAGAAACTGTTCAAAATATTGCCCCACGAAACCAGTTTACGTGGATTGTGTACAGTCCTGGTACATACAGTATTCCATGTACCAATATGTATCGGAATACAGTTACTATTCAAAATGTAAGGAATTGATTTCAATACAATTTAAGTAGGATATATAAAAAACAAAAAACAATGCAAACAAGTAAACGTATTGCATGTGGACTACCTTGAGTCTGGGTACTTTGTGAGCGTTGCCAAGCTACTGGTGTACATGTGTCCCCCTACATCAATGTGGACGGGGGCAGTACTTTTGGAAAGTTTTGCCGCGGTGGGGATCCCAGTTAGTCCTGGAGCAGAAACCGGAGCGGAAACTGGAGAGGCAGGGGTTTGAGGAGGGTCACTACTGCTCCGGACAACCTGCTGCTATAAATATAAATGGGACACAAATGAAATAAAATAAATTACACAGAAATTCTCATGTACAAATAGCATTTAAGATAAACAGATCTTTTATTCGTTCCACATTGGGGAAACTTCAGTGTTTCATCACCAGTTACAGGACAGTATAAGAATGAGGACCACACAGCTCAAGATAAATGAACAATAACTAATAAATAAATAGTTTTATGTATACATCTGTACATGTTAGCAGTTAGCAACAAGGTGACTAAGGTGAAAGTGGACACATGTGGTTCTATATTGCATATTCTGGCCTTATTGAAGTTATTGCAAAGATAAGTAAAGTAAAGTTCAATGCTGCTCAATACTGTTCCAAACCCTGAAGGCAAGAGCTCGACCACCCAGGCCCTGACTTTCCAAACTCTCACACAAGCTCTGGGCTACTGTCAGCTCTGCTCTAATCTTCTGTCCCTCCCCCAGAAGTGTTCAACTCTGTTCCACACCAGAAACAAAATAATGAAATACAGCCGACAAATGTATATAAAGTTTTTTTCTCGTGCCCATAACCCAAAGACTGGGTAAACTTTCTGGGTATACTGTCCATTTAAAATGTTTATAGGGCTTGGTCTCCACCGTTCAGTAGGTCAGCATCTGTTACCATTGGCAACAGAGGGGGGTGAATGAGGACACTGTCTGGAGGCAGTGCAGCATCATAACAAACAAGTGTTGGATTATTGACAAATATCTGCTGCTTCATTGAACACTGCTCTGTACAGGGAGCTATAATTCAAGAGGATGATTGTTTTGGTGAACCCTATAGCAGCAGACTCTTGGTCAGAATCATTCCTGTTCATCTGTTTCATGCAAATAGTTGTTCCTGATTTGAAGGATAAATCTTGTTGCATGAAAAGGATCCAGTAACACTCTTACCTGTGGGGTCTCGTGAGCAGGCAGGTGTGTGGGCTGTTCAGTAAAGGGTTGCTGGTGCACTTCCACTGTGCTGTCACTGTGTGCTTGTCTCATGCACAGCCTTTTTGGTTTGGGAGACTCTCCTCTCTCCACTGACACCACGAGCTGCTGTGGCTGCACGTGGCCGTTCATTGTTCCCTTGGTTACACACAGCGTCCTCGCGCCGACGATGCTGTTAAGCGTTGCTATGGACACGGCGCCGATGCAGTGGTTGGTGTACGTTTTGGAGAGTTTGGCTGCGCGTGACAACATCTGCATGCGCGTGCCCAGCAGGTTTTTGCCAATGGCCTTGTTCTCAAACCACGTGGCATCACTGTAGCAGCAGTGGTCCCGCGGGCGCTGGAAGAATGCGTTGCACATCGGGTTCCGCTTGGAAACATACCGGACGAAGCTCGCGTATGGGCACAAGGGAGTGCCCGTCTCATACATGCGCGGGCGCGTGTCCTCCTCCGTGTCTCTCCGCTTTCCCCACGCACCGCTGCGGGACTTGTGCCCGAGAGCCTTAAGATACACGAACCTCCTGCCGTCCTCGTCCACCGTGACGCCAAACGAGTCCTCTTCCAACTCGCGCTGGTTCTCCCGCCCGCGCGTGCAGAAGTACATGCATGTCTCGAACCAGACTTTGTTGAGCAGTCCAAACGGTGTCTCTGCGTGGAACACCGGGGACTCGTATAGCCTGCGTAGATCTGCTCTAGTGATGGCTTGTTTCTGGACCACTGGACCTGCTCCCTGCTCCTCCAGCCGCCTCAGCACCTCTGCTAGGGCCAGGTTGGCACTGCGCAGCTCCGGGTCCTTGGTGAGGTCCAGAGTGCGACAGTAGGGAGGTTCGTTCAGGTACCGGTTCAGAGAGCTGCGGATACTGATCAAAGAGGATTTACTGTAAAACTGGCCGCTTTTGGAGCGTGCCTCCGCGTAAAAGGAGCAAAGAAGCGCGCACAGAGCATCTTTGTCTAAAGTCTCAAAGTCCGGGTTGTGCGCCTTTTCGCTCAAGAACTCTCTGAAGATGCGCACCGCGTAACGCGTGGCCAGTCTCGTGTTTTCACTCAAGCGGCTTAGACGCAGCGGCTCCTCTTCATCGTCTTCTTCTTCCTCGCTCTGCTGGTGCAGATGGATGTCCTCGTCACTCTGCTGGACTTTCCCGTTCACCACCGTGTCCTCCATCTCGTACTAACGGCTTATGGGGCAGTTCACGTCCCGTATGTGTCCGCTGCCAGGCAACACTGCGGTCTGTGAAGCAGTCCTCTGGCTCTGCGCATGCGCTATATTGGACCGCAGCGCGAGCGCTTTTGTGTGTAGTGACCTTCAGTCTCTTTTTTCCAAGTTGTAGGGAGCGCGCACAATTGGGTGGATGATTTGGAACGCGCTCTCGGTCTGCAGTATGGACTGCGTATTGGACCGGTACGTCTGCGCGTGCATGACAGCACTGCAGCAGATTCACCTCTCAGTGCCTGAGCCCGCAGTGATGGAGAGGTCCGCTCATTGGCCTCATTAACATCCGCTTATGGCTCTATGGAGCCTCTCCAGGAGCCTTCCTGTTTGTGTACACAGATCAACTCTGCAGTGCATTATAAACTATTAATATAAACCAGAGCTGCAGAATCTATCATTTTGTTTACAAAGCAATTTCTCTGCTGTTCCCATATTCTTAATTTGATGGATGAAAATGTTGACTCTATATTCTTGAAGTAGATGTTCAAGCGAATTATAGATGGTCTTTGTCTCTTGGATAATGGGGCTGTGTTCCGTAGTTATTTTTGAGCAGCTATTATAGTTTCCGTCAGAGTGAGAACAGAGGTGTTCCTCTGAGCCTCTTTGACCTGGTTTCGCAATTCCAACTTAATGCTTTTTATCTTAGTTTGTAAAATACATATTTAGCCTAATCAATACACCATAGTGGCACAATTATACCATCTAAGTATTAATTGGGCCAAAGAAATTAAGTGATGCACATGGAAATGCACCTGCTGGTCTTCTTGCAAACGGATGTTGATTTTTTGTTTGGAGCTATAGTAGTGGATTATACTCAAACCTATATGCACCCGCTATCCCATACTCGCAAAACAATAACACTTTAAGATGTGCCGGTTGTTTATGAGCACTTCTATCTTTTTTAAACGTTGATATTTATATAATACTAAATGTATTCACAATATACACAAGACCTTCTCCACCGACTCTCACTGATTTCTGTTGTCATTGTGTCCTTGGGCAAGACACTTAAGCCCGCTTTGCCTGAAGCCCCCGCTGAAAGATCACGTCTATGGTCTCACCGACAGAGCATCCCTCTTTCTGTGGACTCACCACCTGCAGGAGGATCAGTGAGGGGCTGGGGCTCTGTATTCGCAGCTCTGACTGCTACCTCCCCAACCCAGAAATGGAAGAAGATGGATGGATATTTTTTATGTTACTACGTATCATATGAGGGATATTTACATTATGTAAGGGATTATTGTATAGTAGGCAGGTCATTATGGAAAAATAAGTACCAACCCGCTGTCCACTTTTATGAATGGCAAAAAAGTTTATTTAATGACTGCAAATAAAATATTTCCCAAATGCTTTCCCGTGGCTATGCAGGCTAATAACAACTTGGCTAGCAAACTTCCAACCTAGAACTCTCTCGAAATACATGAAAACTGAACAAAGAATTCTGAGCGGTGAGTGACCGAAATATTAACGGCTTATTAAACGAGCGCGAGGTTAATACATGTTTTATTATGTGGCTATTCTTAATCTATGCAAATATAGATCAGTTTCAACTAGCAAAAACACATGCAACCAAACTGTCAAATCGTGATATGAAGAACTTGCTTATCAGATGATTGAGGTCGCCCTCTGGTAAGTTCTCAATCTCTTCTGTGTCTTTACCAATGCTTTTTAGATATTTGTGAAGTATGTTCATGTCCGACTTGGTTTTCCTAATTGTTTTTTTACCTTTCTGGTCTGTAACGAATTTGTCAATCTCTTCTTGACTGTTAGGAGTTGTGTTTTCGTCGTTATTTGCTGTTATTACTTCCTCTGGCTCTTCGAACTCGTCCGGATAATAGAATTCACTGGAGAATGCTTCCAGTCGTCGCTAATTTATTTTTTACCGAGGAAAGATATAAAATTTGATACGCGCTGCGAACCAATTGTCATGGTAACGGTCCGAGATGGGAAAATATCACTCGCAAATCAGCCAATCAGAGGACCAATTGTCATGGTAACGGCCAATCTCGGACCGTTACCATGACAATTGGTCCGCAGCGTGTATTAAATATTATATCTTTCCTCGGTAGAAAAGAAATAATGAGCGACGACTGGGAGCATTCTCCCAATGAACTCTATTATCCGGACGAAAACACAATTCCTAACAGTCAAGAAGAGATTGACAACTTCGTTACAGACCAGAAAGGTAAAAACACTATTAGGAAAACCAAGTCGGACATGAACATACTTCACAAAAGAAAAAGCATTGGTAAAGACACAGAAGAGATTGAGAATTTACCAGCGGGCAACCTCAATCATCTGATAAGTTCTTCATGTCACCATTTGACAGTTTGGTTGCATGTGTTTTTGCTAGTTGAAACCGATCGATATTTGCATAAATTAAAAATAGTCATATAATAAAACATTTATTAACCTCGCTTGCTCGTTCTGTTCAGAGAAATATCAGACCTTTTTTCAGTGTTTTTGCACAGACCGAGCCGGACTGATATTTCTTTGCACAGACCTCGCGCTCGTTTAATAAGCCGTTAATACTAAATCAACAACCAGATCCTCTGCAAATGTGTCCTAAAATGTTCTTTTAATGGGAATGGTTTACTGCGATCACTTTTTGTCACATTAAATAGTATTTTTTTCATGGAAACATTAACAGATAATTCTGAAAATCTCTTGTATGAAGAATGTATATGACTAATGTATTCTCCGATTAATATTTAAATGTGTTGAGTGTGAATACTTATTTTTTTATTACACATTTTCATGGTTTATTTTATCAAATAGCAAAAAAAGACTTGAATTTCATGGGGAATTGCAAGTAGATTGAATGGGGCATGTTGTCAAAAAAGATTTGACTGACGTGTTCAAAGTTTGATGCAGAAAAACAAGACGTAGATTTCCAAGTTTAACATCTGTATTTAATTTATCTTTACAATCAGATACAGAAATTCAACAAGCTCCTATCCTAACTAATGTCTGCTCCTTTTCCTAAAATCTAACCCTGTGAGCCGAGCCATTCTAAACTATCCCTCCAGGCCTGAAAATGTACAGAGAACAATCCAGGCGCTCTGCGACGTTCTGTGTCTATCTATCCCTGCTCGGTCTGAGGCTCAAAATGTCCTACCCCCAGTTTTATCAACATGTCCGATGACGTCATATGGTCTGAGACTGGTCTCTAGTCTGGACTTTGGTCTTGGTTTTGGTCTTCCTTATCAGGTTTAGCAAACAGTGCCCCCACCCCTGTGGCGCCTGTGTGGGACTTAAACAAACACAGCTGCTGCGGGGGGCTGGGGGAGTTCCATAGGTCAAAATTGCCACAGTATTTTAGTGTGTCATTTTTAAGTATTTAGCCTTTCTTTTTCTGTCTAAAACTACCACTGCTCCTACCACATTTTGCCCAGCTCTGAACAACACAGGTCTGGATACTTGTTCTAACAGTATCTTTCCTGTGATCCCGTCAGGCTCCATGTTGTAGCATAGACTCCCGTCGCCAGCTCTTTTCATGGGGTTATGTTTGAATCTTGTTCTTACCTCAGGGCTCTGGTCTTATCTCGTGCACCTTCTTACACCGTGACATTGTTTTGAAGCCACACTAAATTACACCAAAACGTATCTTAATGTAAACAGTCTTGTGTCTTTTCAACAACCTCCTGCTCTGGGCATGTCACTGGGATACCAAATATAGAACACCTCCACAATTTCATTCTCCGCATTTCTCCATTACAGCGCTACCCCAACCCAATTAGCAATTAGCCCTTTGCTGAGAGTGGTGAGTGATGCTGACCTGATTTGTATGCCGCTCGTGTAGTCATAGATAAGAGAAGACCCGCCGTTCTTTAAATTTAATTTTACGATGATTTGTAAGCCAGGGTCCCTGCAGGGCTTTGGGAAATAACACAGACACTCTTCAAAAGGAAAAGCACTGAAAATGTTTAAGCAGCAAGGTGTAATAATCGTTTGAGCTGGAAAGTGTGTTGTAATTGTTCAGTCAACTTGAAAGATTACAGGGCACAGTCTTAAACGGAACAAATGTGAAATAGAGCTTTAAATTTTGTTATTTAGGCCTTTTCATTATCTTGTCTAAAGTTTCATTATGCTGGATTCTTGCATCTTTGAGTATTCCTGTATAGACCTGTATTCAAAGGTTTTTAGGCCAAAACATTTCCTGTATTTCTATTAAAATCATTGCAATGTACAAATACAATGTTGGCAAACACAAAAGAAGTTTACGCTGTGAATATATTTGAGTTGGGGTATGGTTAGGCTAAGGTTAGGGTCTTGAGTCCATGATTAACAGAAATCCTCGAATCTATCTGATTGTGCCAAAACGAGCTGTACATTTTTCATATTCTTTTTGATAATGGGGTCCCTGGGTTGCTTATTTGAACTGGTTTTAAATTTAGACAGGTAAAATTGCTTGCAGCATCCATCCATGATTAGTTTTATTATTATCTGGCTCCTTTATTTGGTTGTGGAGGAAGGAGTGTTGTCATGGACTCTTCTTGTGACCTGTCTTGTCAGCCGTTTTACCTGTGGATAGCACTCTCGCTTCTCAGCAAGAAGGTCCTGGGTTCAAATCCCGGCTGGAACAGGGCCTTTCTGACATGTTCTCCCCATGTCTGCGTAGGTTTCCTCCGGGTACTCCTGTTTTCCCTACCACTAAAAACATGTACAATAGGTCTGGCATGCACCTCCTGTACTGGCGACCCCACTGCCATCTCTGTGTGGAGTGAGAGACAAATGCCCACAATTGTAAACTGCTTTGTGACTCTGGTCTCTGAAAGGCGGTATATAAATAAAGATTACTTACATACCCGGTTTCTTGTCCCTGGAGCAGTAGAGACTCTTTTAGTGGCACCAGCCGCTCCCACAGCTGAACAGTGGCGTTTTCAGTTGTAGTTAGGGATTTAGTGGCATTTCCATTGGCAGCTATGGTTTACTTAAGTGTTATCTTATAGACTTTACTTCCTCTGTAAAGGATGTAACAATTATTTGTGGACCACCAAACAAGTTAACATTTCGCCACTAGTGAATTGAGTCAGTCTTATGAAACAGGTGCCACAGTGACGGTGGCGAACAAACTGTTGTTGTGTCCTTAGGCAAGATACTTCTCCCAGATTGCCTTGAATGAGTCTGGTGTGTGCGTGAATGGTTGGTAGTGGTACTGGTTGCCTTTTTCTGTCAGTGTGCCCCAGAGCAGCTGCGGCTACAGTAGTACCTTATCACCGCTGTGCTTGGAGTGTCTTCGAGTGCCCAAAAAGTACTATATAAAACTGATGCATTATTATTGTTATTATTAGTTTCAGCATGTCCTGGGTCTTACCTGGGGCCTCCTTTCAGTGGGACATGCCGGAAAAACGTCCTTAGGGCGGTGTCCAGGATGTCAAAACAGATATCCGGGCTACCTCAGTTGGCCCCTTTCAACTGCTTGACTTCGAGCTCATAGGGCTTAAAATTATTTTAAGATTTTCCCAAAGCATATTGCTTAAAATATCCTGTAAATTAGCTTCCTAGAATTGTTTCTTTGCATTCTGCTGACAAGAGCATTTTGAAGTTGAAAATCAGTAGAGATTAAAATTCTGTGATTAACAAAGCATGCAATTTGATTGGCTATGACCTACATTAAGCCTAAATATAAAAAAGAAAAAAGAAAAAAAATAGATCAATAAAGATATATTTCTTCAGGGTTGTGGAGCTGTACTGCCTTACCACAGTATAAAGTCTGAGTGTAAAATTTGTTCAAAGATTTTGTTTTGTCCATTATTTATATCTGACAACTCAAACGCCTTTGTGTCTATTCAGCAGACTGAGAGAGACATCTAGTGGCGAACTGTGGAATTGCAGTCAGACTAAAATGGCCCATATAATGTAAATCTTGACTGGATTATTACTCTAATTATTACAAATAAAGCAATTATCATAGAGATGTCTGTCTACACCCAATCATCTTAGTCTACATGAAAAAAAGTTATTTGTCAACTAATTGGTGACTCACGTCTAATGCTAATTTGCTCAATGGCTTCTAATTTCAGTTTTAGTTTCCACAGCTTTTGCCACACCTCCTTTTTATCGACTAGATATGTCTTATGTCGAACGAGAATTTATTTGGCTGATTACAGCCCTGCAGATTAGAAACGAAACAGTCAGTTATGTACACTACCGTTCAAAAGTTTGGGGTCACATTGAAATGTCCTTATTTTTTAAAGGAAAAGCACTGTAGATAACTTTAAACTCTATACATTGCTTATGTGGTAAATTATTATTCTAGCTGCAAATGTCTGGTTTTTGGTGCAGTGTTGTAATTGCTGCAAATGGAGGATTCTTTGACAAAAGCAAAGTTGGAGGTAAAACAAATCCTATTTCAAATACAAATCATTATTTCTAGCCTTTTCAATGTCTTGACTCTATTTCTATTCATTTCACAACGTATGGTGGTGAATAAGTGTGACTTTTCATGGAAAACAATTGGGTGACCCCAAACTTTTGAACGGTAGTGTACATTCATACATACATTTAAGGGTTTTCTTTGTTCACTCCTGTCAGAAGCCAGAAATGGAGTGAGAAGTAAAACTTATAAGCTCCCTCCCCATATACCTAAATTTACTTTATACACAATTGTATTGATTTTTCTTTTATGTATTTTTGCAATCAACAACATATAATAATAATACACTGTAATAGAAGTAACAGAAATAATAATACACAATTTATTTTCATCTGTTTTAATATTTGAAACCAGTGTTCCACAGATCCAATCGCCTCCACACCTCATGTCTCCGACATAGCACTCGCCACCAAGCTTAGGCTAATAATTTCACTTCCACTAAAGACTTGGTTCAAAATGACCTGGTTTTACAAATGTTATTGAAGTGTTTTGTATATTGTGACCCCCTGGTTGGGAAGGGCAGAGGTAAACAGAGTAACCACACGCTAACAAGCATTTTTGTTATATAATAAATGAAATAGTTAAATAATATTCATGCTTTGTGTATTTGAATTTGTTGACCTAATTGTACTACTCAGCATTATTTCTCTATATGCTTATTCAACACTGATTTAAAACTATACTATAATTATACATGTTTACCATATAATAGAGAGATAGACAATAATAGATCGCTTGTAAAAATGTAACCGGTCACACTAAACCAGATCTATGAACACATTTTTGAAGCTTTCTTGTGTGATCTTTAATTTAAACATGGCAGGCTGGGGATGAAATTATAAGCCTTCGACAGCAAATTGCAAGGGCACTTGTCAATTCACTTTTAACCTGAGTTTAAAAGGTTACACCTGCAAAACATAATAGACAAAGAGAGTGGCTTGTAAAATGACTACCAGTAAAACAATGTATGCACACTTGTGTATTTACAACCGCAAACATAGATTTTATTTTGGATGTTTCACTGAAAAACCACAACAACGTTACAGACACTGTCAAATGAAAGCAAAATGAAACATGATTTTTTTTATTTTTCTTGTTGAGCTTGTATTCATACAGTATTTCTCTGAGTGTGTTCCTTTGCATTTTCAAATGTCCCAATAATTGTTGAATGCTTTAAAGCTCACCTGTATGTAATCTACTTGCAGTACACTCAGAGGTGTTCTGTGATGGTCTCAGTGTGTAATGGTACCAAGCAGCATCATGCAGACACCAGAAAAATCTGGAATAACATTGTGTGGAAGTTTAAATGGTGTTTCAGAGATTTCCCAAGGTTTGAACATTATATGGAGCACTGTTCAATTCATTTATCGGAAATTTGAACAAGTATGGAACCACTGTAAACTTACCAAGACATGGCTGTGTGCCCAAACAAGCTTAACAATGACAAGAGCACAGGTCAGAAACCATTTGCAATGTTATGACTCTGGAGGAGTTGTGAACTTCTGAAGCTGATCTCGGGGTTTACCCGCATCAACTGGGGAAGTGGGGAGTCACATGAAACAGAGCTACTAAGTGGAAGAAGGTTCTTTGGTCAGATGGCTGTGGATTCAAATTCAGATTCAGAAAACTTTATTGATCCCAAAGGGCAATTCATTTGCTGCATAAACTCAAAGCAGAACACACTTACTCTACACAAACACACAGCGAGTCTCACAGTTCACACAGCAGCAGGTTACACAATATAAGTTACAAAAACAACACTGAACAACACAAACACCTCTACCAGAGTTCAACAGTTTAATGGCAGAGGACACAAAAGAATTGGAAAACCGGTTTATTTTCCGTGCAGGAGCATAAAAACGACACTCTGAAGGCATCAATGCAAAGTCAGCGATCAGAGGATGTTTGGGCTTAGCCAGAATACATTTTGCTTTATTCAGCATCTGTTCCTCCCACAGAGAGTGAAGGTCTCTCTGGAGAAGATTTTGGAGCAAGTTCTCACAACACTCTGTAACTTGTTTCTGTCCTTCAGCGTCAGGCTTTGGAACCAACAGATAAAAGAAAAGCTAAGAAGGCTTTCAATAAAATAACAATAACTATTATTAAGAATTGTCCTGTTTACATTAAAAGAGTTAAATTTCCTCAACAGGTACATTCTCTGCTGCAATCGTTTAATGATAGACTCAGTGTTTGTGTCAAACTTCAGCCCCTTTTGCTGTAATCACAGCAGCAAGTTTTGGACAAAGTTGTTATGTTGTATGAGTAGTAGTGGAAGATAAATACAATCTTGTGCAGAATTTGGAGGGTTAGAGATTAAATATAACGGAATGATTGTCCAAACATTATTCACTGTGTATTATTTATCTTCACCCACATTGCCTAGTATTTGTCTGGTGTTTGAGTGGATGATTGCTGGTGGTTGTAGGGGCTTCTGTCAAGTCTTCTGTCAATCTGTTGCTATATTAATAGTTTTTCACCACTGTGTATAGAGTGAATGAATAATGCCACAAGAAGCATCTTTGAGTGTCCAAAAAATCACTACATAAATATTATTTGATTGTACTGATTAAAGATTTTGTTTGACTACTTCAATTATGTATTAAATTTTAAATAGGTTGTTTATTATATACTTCATTATTAAGTGTAGCTTGAAATTAGGGATCCATACGGGAAGAGCTTTGAACTTTGGGAACCGCTGATTTAGTGGAACCATGAAACCAGGAGGTGGCAGTAGTGCTCTGCCAAAGCGGCGCATGTAGGCCAATCCCTCTCACTCTGTGACTCCCCTGTGAACTGAAAAGGTAATTATAGTCGGCAACCTTATCAGATTTTTGAGAAAATACAAAACGGTGATGCAATTATGTCTCTGATTCCCACCTCTTCCTCACTCCCTTTGTGCGAGCTGCGTTCTCATAAGAAGGATCAGTTCTGACATTTCCACAACCAAATTACCGCCTTTTTTGTCAATAGATGACTACACAGACATAGAGCTTTTGTTTAAGAGGATTCAACACTGTCTGACGCTTAATTTAACAATATAACACAAGCTTGTAATGGTAAATACAGTTAAATCTTTATGTTATTGTTTATGGAATTATCTCATATTTACTATTTTATCAATCATCTGCATCTATTCTAATAATTGGGATTGGTAGCTGTTATTGTTTGCCATATTTTGCTCTCTTATTGCAGTGGCACTGACAGAGGCTCTCTCTGGTGGCATTGCAGGGTGGGTCAAATGCAGAGGACAAATTGCCCTATGGGGATAAATAAAAGTGTACCTATTTAAACATAATTGCACACACAAGGAACTTTTTCATTTTATTTATTTTCATTTTTTTCTGGTTTGAAAGTTTGGTATCCGGGGTTTGTGATTGGTAATAAATGAATTACAATGTCTTTGTCATATGTACGTTTTTGAATGTTAATCCATGAGTAGAGGAAACTGCTTGTGTGATTGTGATGCCCCCAATCTTCTTTCATTTTTTTTTTAGATCTTTTAAACGTCCGTGGATAATCTCTTTGATCAAAGTAGTGACCGACTTGTTCTAAATTTAATAAAAGTGTCTTGGAGATTTATGGATGACTCCCAAGTTAACACGAGCCCCTTAGCCAAATTTCCAAAATACTTTATCATCATCATTTATCAGCATTAGAGTTATAGCTTCAGTTAAAGTTCACAGAGAAACTTTTAATACTTATTTTAAATTAAGTTGTTACAGCAAAGAACACATTTTGGGAAAAGCTGGGAACTTCCCTCTTAGAAATGTTTACCCCATGACCAAAACCAGGCCTTTAATGATTATATTTTATTGTAGTGAACAAAATAGAGGAAGATTTGTGCCAGATTTAGTTACTGCTACTTTGGCTTCATTCACTTTTATTGAAAAGTAAACACGTCTTACTCTGTAATCGTTTGTGTCACACATAATTCTGACGATTAGAATTTGCGTGACGATAATCAAGATAGTTGAGATTGCAATTATCAATCTTCCAATTTTTCTCACAGCACTATTTACCTATACAATCTTCAATACTGCCCCTCAAGATTAGATATCACTAAATTAAATACATTCAATGTTTTCCACTCTTGATGACCTCACATTCTGTCCAACTTTGAGGTACAATTGCATCTTACATGTATCCTATCAATTATACTAGCATGATCATCTGGAAAAGTGGATTTTAAGATACACAAGTATATTACTAAAGCCTGAATCAATCAAAGCATGAAGCACTCAAACTATTATAAGCATGTTCATAACAACAGCAATAATAAGTGATTTAATTGTCACAGTGAGCGGCTGCGGCTTTAAAGTGCCAAACTGTTGTTGTGTCCTTAGGCAAGACACTTCATCTACATTGCCAAGAATGGGTTTGGGTTAGGGACATACTGGTTGCAGTGTGCCCCAGGGCAGCTGTGCAATAGTAGTTTGTCACCACTGCATTACTGCCCTATGCATATGAAGCATCTTTGAGTGTCCAAACAAGCGCTATATAAAACTGATGCATTATTCTTATTCTTATTATTTACCAATTTTGCACCTTATTCCTCCTTTAGCATTTAGATTTTGCTATACATACACAAGACATAATACACAGTGTGTTTTGTGTACTTTTAAGTAGTTATTCAATAATCATTGCACAAAGCCATTTTCACCCTAAACTAAAAGGAAACGGAGACCTGTAATTCAGCGGATGCGGGTGATGGGAGAATTTGATGTTTTTTTCTATAAATATGGTGGTTTCCACGGTAACTGGGTAAACTGTTATGCAGCAGGTTTGTCCCCCTCCTGTCACCCAGTAGAACATGTTTTCATATGGTCGATTGCGTTTTTTGGTGCAATTGTGATTCTTACACATTTGAGTCATTTACACAAGAGAGTCATCATTCTCTTGGAAAGAAAGTAATGGAACGTTCTCTCCTAGAAAGTATTAGTACCATATCATTTGGATGAACAAGACAAAAAACTGCAAATTGCAAACTTGAACTTGAGTTGGCTTTCCATGTAGATAGATAGGTTTTATCTTTTTGGTTGTGATGGATGACACTCGGATCATTTGAATCACGGTACTTCTTCATTGATAAATGCAATCAATGAAAAAATATCTTTTAAGGCACTCTTCTTAAAAAAACTGTAAAACATTTTTTTGAAAGCATTTCCTTAAGTTTTTGTGTACCCGTTCTTTAGTTTTAAAAAGTAGTAAAACTAAAATCTAAACATTTTAAGCATTGCCTTTGGAACAACATTTTACAGTTGTAAATATTGCATACTGACAAAGAATATGACAAGCAATACATGTAGAAATAGCTTAAAGGTTTTTATGAACTTAGAAGCGTGGCTAACCACAAAAAAAAAAATCACATACAGTAGAAGCACAGCCAACCACTGAAAAACAGTTTTTGGAGTGTCATCATCTGCAAAGTAACTTGTCATTTTTTGTCAAAAGTAGTGAGTAGAAAGAACAGACTTTTTGGTTTAAAAGTAAAAGTACCGATAATAAAAAACAAAAAAGTATTGATATAAAGAAAAATGGTTACAGTACACAGTACTTAAAGTAGAAATACTTCTGCCACCTCTCTTGGAGCTATTACTTTCTGCAACTTCAGAAATCTTTGTGGGCACTAAATATTGTCTGGAAAACAGTTGCATTCATATAAATAAACCTGCGCTTAATAATACAATAATTAGCACGTCACTAACTGAAATTACAGTATATCTGCCTCTCTCTGTGATAAAGGTCCAGTAGAGAGTGACCTTAATGTTCTACTTTTCGGCTTTTAATGATGAGATAATGAGCTCCTCTTTTTTACATTGGTGTAGAGTCTAATCAGATCAAAATTAGGTGAAATTAGGAGAAAAACATCATTATTAGGTTTGTCTACTCAATCAGTGGACTGTTGACTCTATTAACCTTACATCAGTGCTAGTATTACTGTATATGTTGAATTATGAAATGTGACCCTTCCACCCTCTATGTTAAAGACATTTCTATTGCATTGACTATATTTTAGTCTTTATGATTTAATTGACATATACAATAAATTAGACATTCGACTTGAACATTTCTTGAATTAATTGTGTGAATTATTGGTAGTAATAATAATGATTGTAAAAAAAAGACATTTCCAACAAAGGCTAATTTAGATCCAACTTTCACTTCAGTCTGCATGATTATTCATGTTCTCTATGGTTCTGTCACACAAAACATACTGCTTAACCACATGGTCACAGGAAAACAAAACATCCCTAAGACCAATAGAATCATTATACAAGCAAACACTTAAGATACTGGACAAAAAACACAACATTCACCACTGTTCCTTTTTGCAAAAACACCACCTTCTAAATTGGGAAAATATCATCAAATACTTGAATCTCTATCTTATCTACCAGATAATTCATGGTTCATCTTCACCTCCACTCAACCAATTTATTACTGTCAAAAACACCACACACAGGATTACCAGGGGGGCCGCCCGTGGGGACTGTGTCCCATTCCGGAAGAGCGCCTTCAGCCAGAGCCTTCTCTGTGAGGGCGTCTCAGGAGTGGAACACAGTCTCACCAAACACGAGAGAGCTGGCCTCATACAATCTGTTCAAAACCATCTAAATTCATGGTTCATCACAAAACAAACATGTCAACGCTAACTTTTAACTGTTTGTATATGTACACTGTTATTTTCATTCATTCATTCTGTTATTTTATTGATTGATATTTTGTTTATAAGTGTTTGTATATATGTTTGCCTTTAAGTTGACATTTTAAATCTGTCCAGGGAGTTTGTATGTTCTCCCTGTGTCTTCGTAAGTTTCCTCTGGGTACTCCGGTTTCTCCTACCGCTGGCATGCGCCAGGTGACCTCGCTCCCATCTCTGTGTGGAGGGAGAGACAAATGCCCAAAAATAACAGTTGTAAACCGCTTTGTGACTCTGGTCTGTGAAAGGCGGTATATAAATAAAGATTACTTACTTACTTACTTACAACGGCTAAAAAATAGCCTTGTGGTTATTTCTGGTACTGTTACAGTAATGTTCATTAATGTTCACTGGCCCTGTTAAATAAATAATTAAATACATAAATATCTGGCTATCTGGCTCTTTGGACGTGGAACGTCACCTCACTGGGGGGGAAGGAGCCCGAGCTCGTGGGGGAGGTTGAGCGATACCGACTAGAGATAGTCGGCCTCACCTCCACACACAGCTTGGGCTCTGGAACCCAACTCCTTGAGAGGGGTTGGACGCTCTACTTCTCTGGTGTTTCTCGCGGGGAGAGGCGGCGAGCTGGGGTGGCCATACTCATTGCCCCCCATCTCAGCCGCCACGTGTTGGAGTTCTCCCCGGTGAATGAGAGGGTCGCGTCCCTCCGCCTCCGGGAGACAAGTCTCTCACTGTTGTGGCGGCCTACGGGCCTAACGGCAGTGCAGTCCTTGGGAGGTGTACTGGACAGTGCACCGCCCTGCAACTCTGTTATTCTCCTGGGGGACCACATGGGGCCCATGTGGGAAATGCCAGTGACACTTGGAGAGGGGGGATTGGGAAGAACGGCCCCCCTGTTCTGAACCCGAGCGGTGTTCAGTTGTTGGACTTCTGTGCCAGTCACAGTTTGTCCATCATGAACACCATGTTCGAGCACAAGGGTGTCCACCACTGCACGTGGCACCAGGACACCCTAGGCCGGAGGTCGATGATCGACTTTGTTGTCGTATCCTCTGACCTTCGACGCGTGTCTCGGACACTCGGGTGAAGAGAGGGGCGGAGCTGTCAACCGATCACCACCTGGTTGTGAGTTGGATCCTCTGGCAGGGGAGGAAGCCGTTCAGACTTGGCAGACCCAAGCGTGTAGTGAGGGTCTGCTGGGAACGTCTCGCTGAGCCCCCTGTCAGACGAACTTTAAACTCACACCTCTGGGAGAGCTTCTCCCAGGTCCCGGCGGAGGAGGGGGATATCGAGTCTGAGCGGACAATGTTCTCTTCCTCTATCGCCGATGCTGCGGCTCGTAGCTGTGGTCGCAAGGTCTCTGGTGCTGGTCCCGGCGGTAACCCCTGAACCCGATGGTGGACACCGGCAGTAAGGGATGCCGTCAGGCTGAAGAAGGAGTCCTATCGAGCCATGATGGTTCGTGGGACTCCTGAGGCAGCTGTCCAGTACCGGCAGGCCAAGCGTGCCGCGGCCCGGGCTGTTGCAGAGGCAAAAACCCGGGACTGGGAGGAATTCGGAGAGTCCATGGAGCAGGACTATCGGTCGGCCTCGAAAAGGTTCTGGAAAACCGTTCGGCGCCTCAGGAGGGGGAAGCAGTTCTTTGCCAACACCGTGTATGGTGCGGATGGAGAGCTGCTGACCTCAACTGGGGATATTGTCGGGCGGTGGAAGAAATACTTTGAGGTTCTCCTCAATCCCCCCGTCACGTCCTCCGTCCAGGAGGCAGAGGGTGAGGATGCTGGGGCGGATACCTCTATCTCCCTGGCAGAGGTCACCATGGGGGTTAGCAGCCTCCATGGTGGCAAGGCGCCGGGAGTGGATGAGATCCGTCCTGACTAAGGTCTCTGGATGTTGTAGGACTGTCTTGGCTGACACGTCTCTGCAACATCGCGTGGCAATCGGGGGCGGTGCCAATCGGGGGCGGTGCCAATGGAGTGGCAGACTGGGGTGGTGGTCCCTCTCTACAAGAAGGGGGATCGGAGGGTGTGTTCCAATTATCGTGGGATCACACTCCTCAGCCTCCCCGGTAAGGTCTTCTCCAAGGTACTGGAGAGGAGGCTACGGTCGATGCTTGAATCTCGGATTCAGGAGGGGCAGTGTGGTTTTCGTCCCTGTCGCGGAACACTGGACCAGCTCTACACTATCCATTGGATACTCGAGGGTTCATGGGAGTTCGCCCAACCTGTCAACATGTGCTTTGTGGATTTGGAGAAGGCGGGGTGTCCTCTGGGGGGTTCTCCGGGAGTACGGGGTCCGGGGTCCTCTGCTGAGGGCCGTCCGGTCCCTGTATAACCGGAGCCAGAGCTGTGTTTGCATTGCCGGTAGTAAGTCAGACCTGTTCCCGGTGCATGTTGGTCTCCGCCAGTGCTGCCCTTTGTCACCAGTTCTCTTCACTGTATTTATGGACAGAATTTCTAGGCGCAGCCAGGGTCCGGTTCGGGGACCACAGGATTTCATCTCTGCTTTTTGCTGACGATGTTGTCCTGTTGGCTACAAAGAGCCAGGACCTGCAGCATGCACTGGGACGGTTTTCTGCCGAGTGTGAAGCGGCTGGGATGAGAATCAGCACCTCCAAATCTGAGGCCATGGTGCTCGACCGGAAAAAGGTGCCCTGCCCTCTCCAGGTGGGTGGAGAGGTCCTTCCTCAAGTGGAGGAGTTCAAGTATCTCGGGGTCTTGTTCACGAGTGAGGATTGACAGCCGGATCGGTGCAGCGTGCGCAAGGATGCGGTCGTGGTGAAGAGGGAGCTGAGCCAAAAGGCAAAGCTCTTGATTTACCGGTCAATCTTCGTTCCCTCCCTCACCTATGGTCATGAGCTTTGGGTAATGACCCCAAGAACGAGATCGCGGATACAAGCGGTCGAAATGAGCTTCCTCCGCAGAGTGGCTGGGCGCTCCCTTAGAGATAGGGTGAGGAGCTCGGTCACACGGGAGGAGCTCGGAGTAGAGCCGCTGCTTCTCCACGTCGAGAGGAACCAGTTGAGGTGGTCTCGGGCATCTGTTCCGGATGCCTCCTGGACACCTCCCTGGGGAGGTGTTCCGGGCACGTCCCACCGGGAGGAGGCCCCAGGGAAGACCCAGGACACGCTGGAGGGACTATGTCTCTCAGCTGACCTGGGAGCGCCTTGGGGTCCCCCCGGACGAGCTGGAGGAAGTGTGTGTGGATAGGGCTGTCTCTGCTTAGACTGCGGCCCCCGCGACCCGGCAACGGATGAAGCGGAAGAAAATGGATGGATGGATACATAAATAAATAAGACACTTCACACAAATTGCCTTGAATGAGTCTGGTGTGTGAATGAATGGCTGGTGGTGATCGGAGGGGCCAATGGCACATAATGGTTGCCTCACTTCTGTGTGTCCCAGGGCAGGTGTGGCTACAGTAGTAGTTTATCACCACTGTGCATGGAGTGAATGAAAAATGACATGTGAAGTGTCGTTGAGTGTCCAAAAGAAGCGCTGCATAAAACCGATGCATTATCATTACTTATTTATTATAAATGTCTCTGTGAACAGATTTAGAGGAAGTATAATACCCAGTTTTGTTTGCATTGCTGTCCTTACGCTCCTGTTTATCTTATTGCATACAGTATGGTTGCAATTGGTAACAAAATAAAGTACACTTCAAATCAGAGGACAACACACCTGTATGAACCTCAAAGTTGCAAGATGAATTTTGTCCAAAACCTCATAGACTATTAGCTGTTTTGGAAGATAGAGATTAGAGTATTTGATCAAATTTAGAAGGTGGTGTTTTTGCAAAATGGAACAGTTAGCCATGCTTTTAAATGAAATACAGTCCTTCATTGGTTAGCCATGCTTCTGAGTTCATGTTTTGTTTCTTCTTGGATTGTGAGTGAAGCACTTCTACACCAGTATGACAGTTTGCGAGCGCTGTGTTTTAACTTTCTTTCTGATGGACATGCTACAGAACTTTCTGATGGGACTAAATGCAAACAGTAGCAGCTGCAGTGACACATGTTGAGACGCAACCATAGAACTTCATGGAGCTATTATACGGACCGCTAAAGAGATGACAGCTTCTCTTTCAACTCTCAGCGCATAGAACGTCTGCTGGTTTAATATCCTTTGGCTGTTTGGTTTAGTTGTCATGTATAGATAGCAGGTGTTGTAGCTTGTGATGCTGTTTGATAAGTTGCTGATTGAAATGATGAGGGGTATGTAGGCAAAACGTTTAAACATTCCACTTGTTTGTATAATAGTGTGAGCATTTCAAGTGGTTTTAATTTGTATTCGTGCCTAAAATGTCTTAGTAGTAGTTGTTTTGTGTTAGATAGCTTTGTGTTTGGGTGCAATTTGACAATTCATGGGGCTTCACTTTCACTGTTTTTTTTTCTTATTGTAAAATGTATAAGATCTTTGAAAACATGTGACCTAAGATGTAATTTTCTACTACTGTACTACTTTATTGTCCTCTGCATTGTAGATCAACCATATATGCTTTTTGATTTACACAACGTTCCAACTTCTTTGCAATTGGGTTCGTAATTGCAAAGCTATTTTTGTGTCGTTGGGTTTTTCTTTTAAATAACTAGTATTTTTATTATTATTAATATTGTGCACCCGTCCTCAAACTGATAATTCCCTTTTCTCTTTGTCTGTGCTTCTGTGATCCAAATGTCAGCCAGAACTTTTCAACGGGGCCAAGAGCCATGATCAGATCCTGTGATATGCAAACGAGCTGCAAACTTCAAATATTTCAGTTTTCAATGGCGTTTCTGAACTTTGACCACAAGTAAACCAAAGCTCCCTGGACCCACTGCATTTTTGACATTTGTTGAACTTTTTGTGCAATTTCTCAGTTGAAAGTTGAATCTTGTTTTTCCATCTCCCTGAGGACTGCTGTTGCCGTCTTCTGCAATGTCTTTGGTTTTAAAGAGTTGCAGATATTTCAAAGTTGTGACTGTGAGCTCAGACCTTCTAAGATATAGGTCAGTCCCCGTGTGAGGTTTAAGACAGTTGCGATTTATGTTCTGAAGTATGAAGATGAACTGTGTTGGCCAACTCTTACATTTCTGACAAGAGCGTCCACTTGCTTGTCTGCATGCTCTTGCATATTTTGTCCCTTCTATACTTGTATGCAAAAGTAAGTAATATTTATTTGTATAGCGCATTTTACAGACCAAAGTCACCCAAAGCGCTTTACAATGTTCAGAGTTCAGATATTGGTTGACGGAAGCGAGACGCCGAACACAGCTGTGCAGGGCAAAGCCTGGTTAGTACTGTAATGGGAGACCTCTGAGAACACCAGGTGCCCTCTGAGAACACCAGGTGCCACAGTTTGTAAAGTGCCAAACTGTTGTTGTGTTCTTAGGCAAGACACTTCACCCATATTGCCTAGAATGAGTCTGGTGTGTGTGACTGGTTGGTGGTGGTCGGAGGGGCTGATGGCACAGACTGGTTACCTTGCTTTTGCCCCAGGACAGCTGTAGAGTTTATCACCACCGTGTATGGAGTGAAAGAATAAGGACATGTGAAGTGTCTTTGAGTGTCCTGAAAAGCGCTATATAAAACCAATATTATAATTATTCTAGTTAGTTGTGTCACGGCTGCTGGATTGCCAGAATTTTTGTTGCAGAGTCGCGAAAACCTTAGTGAACTTTTGCGGACAAGACCATTTATTATCTCAAAAAAATTTAAGTGGGTAACCACAGATAGCAAAAACACATGTCACACCTATGGAAATACACCTATCATTTGAGATAATTGTTTTTTTCTTCAATATTATGTCAGTCATTTGTCAACACACAGAAATTATATACAAACCAGAACCAACTGAAATCCAAAAATAGGCTATAATACTGAAAAGGGATAGGCTGAAATTTAACATCTATTTTTCCTAATCCTGTTTGCAAAATATAATTCTGTAACACATTCAATTCCAAATGAATTTGTTGACTCTGAACGTAAAATTGTACAATTGCATTACACTATTTGTAAACTGATAAATTGTATTCTTATTGTGACATATCTGGCACAAGAATATCTATAACCCTTTATTACCATGATTTGAAATAGATTGACAGTTTGACGTTCCCCGTTTCCTTAGTAGTTTACATCTAATAGAAAGAGGATGGAGATATAGTACAACAATGGATGTTCTGTGCTGTGAACAAAAGGTCTTACTGTGTTTTTTAATTATATTGTACTCAACAATATTCCCAGGCTTTGCAACGCTTTATTAAAGTCCATTAGTCATTCAGTCCATTCTCACAGGTGCAGGGAGCTACTCCTGTTCCCCGCTCACACTCATAAAGGCTTATTTCACGTTTGTTTTTCACATATTGATCAATTATAATGTGTTGACTTCATGGGCCTCTTCTGTATACTTGCTACTCACGGATTGGATGTCGAATTCAAGAGAGTCATAGGAGACATACTCAAAGCAACGTTAAAGAAACTCTGCAATATACTTAAAAATTCAGCTATATGCATTATCTGATTTATCTCAAGTTGAGTGACTGTGCCAGTCTGTATATATATGCCAGTCTATATATATATATACACACACACATATGAGGCTCCTTTTATATATGTATGCGTATAAAAAGTAATACATATACAGTACATAAATATTAAATGGTCCCCGACTCCCTTGGATGCATTACAGCCTTAAAAACCCTACATATTTTTTCAACATTTGAAAGGTTTAGGACATTCGCTGCTTGCACATTACCCATAATGCTTTACCTCTTGGGGGGTGGCGAGCATACGGCTGTATATTTTTAATCGCCAGTGTGGATCATCACACCTTTAAAGTGAGTGCTCAAGCATAAACGGGCGTTGTCTGTTTGAGTGGAGTACTCCCTTAGAATTCACTGTAGAGCTGGCTTTTAGGTTCTTCTAATAAGACAATTAAAGCAAAAACAAAGCTAGTACTGCTTAAATACCTGACATGTTTCGGCGGTACACTTCCGCCTTCATCAGAGGTGACGTGTCACCAGGGCTGGACTGGGACAAAAAAACGGCCCGGGCATTTTTTCCTTTTTAGCGGCCCAGGAAACTCAAAAGTTTCAAGGAACCATATTTGACAAAAAACTAAAAACAGCGTTGTATAAGGCTACCTTAGCTACATTAGCTATATTAGCTATATTAGCCTAATATCTAAATGACAAAGTAAAGGCTACAAACACATAAAAACCATTCATGATTATTAAACGTTCATTGCAGCGTGTCCTGGAGAGAATGACGCACCACGTGACAACTCTGCTTTAACTTTAACTTCCATTTTTTTGCCTTCTTGCAATTGTACAAATACAGTAAATAAATCTGCTTTTTGGCTCCGAGTTCACCTGCATCACTGTCTGTTCATATCCATCACAGGCTGAAGTTTGCTGGAGCTGAATGTGCTTAATGGCCTTTTCTTTCACCGTCTTTGAGAAGGTATTTGAAGTCTGAAAATAGGTGCTCTGACTTTATGATGAATGAATCTTTCAGTGAACAATGTTTAAAGCTTCATTGTTCCTCCTGTTGCAACAAAACTTTTCATTACTTCGCAAACATGAAGCAGTCCTTCCTCATTGACTGAAAGAAAATGTTCATTTTCATTCTTAGTCCAGTCTTATCGACTCTCTCTCTTTATCTCTGGGATCCATGCGCACACACAGTCTATGATGCGCACACGCCGGTTTGTTTACAGCAGCGGCCGCCTGGCACGGGCCGCGTCACAGAATATGACGCACTACGTTGACAGAAATGCTAAAATTGAATATTACTTATACAAGTTTTTGCAGCATTAAAAAACGTTAAGAATGTTTTTCCTCCTACAGAAACCACATTGAAACTAGAAATAAAATATAGCCCTCACACTCCATTTTCAGACATTTTTGAAAAGGCTCCAGGAGCCACTTTAGGGGCACTAAAGGTTGCCGACCCCTGGTTTATACAGTATGTGGAAGCAAATACTGTAGAGGATCAGGATGTCTGCAGTTTCAACAATAAAATAAAGTACAATAGTCTACATTAAACAGAGTAATAAACATGTCTCAGAGTGAGGGAGGTGGGCACAGACAACACTATTGTTTGTTACAGGGATGAGAATTGGTAAAAATTTCTGAAATGCATATTGTCAGCCATTGGCTGGCTCTAAATCTGTTTAATCTGTTCACAACATTTTACTTTTGGGCTCAAACATGAACTTTTAACGCAATGGAAAATTTAGGTACCGGAGCTTTAATTTAGAGGAGAGGGGAGACGCGGACTGTTTTCTGCAGCGGTGCATTTATTGGGTGCACAAATTACGAAAAGACACGCATGGTCCTGTGCGCGTTTATGGTCTTGGGTACATGGTCACGTTGTGGCTACGTGCTCACCGTGTTGTGTTGTGAGCGGTTCCCGGTGAGCCGTTCCTGCGTCCAGCTCAGAGCCGCTGGATGCGGGAACACTGCGGCCGCTGAGGTGGTGGAATCCCGTTCGAGTACATACAGAAGGTGCCCCGCGGACACTCGCGCTCCCCTCAAACATTTCTCAACGGATTTACACTTTTCACAAACATGTGTTTTGTATGAGGCAGACAGACCGGCCCAAATATGGGCATCGGCCCTTCGGGCATTGCCCGGTACGCCCGATGGCCAGTCCAGCCCTGCGTGTCACCTCTGATGAAGGCGGAAGTGTACCGCCGAAACATGTCAGGTATTTAAGCAGTACTAGCTTTGTTTTTGCTTTAATTGTCTTATTAGAAGAACCTAAAAGCCATAAACATAAGAAGACAGAATGAATTTTCTACTTTTAATTCACTGTAGAGCTTTTCGTGACTTTTTATGGTTAGAGCAATTAATAGGAAAGCAAATGTGTCACAAGGAGTGAGATCGAGGACTCAAATGCAGAAATGCAAATAATAATGATTCAATAAATTAAAGTCCAAGGTGAAAACAAACTCAAAATCCAAGGGGCAGTTCAGAGACCAGCACCTGCCCCTGACATGTTCTGTCAGGGGCAGGTGCCGAAGCCCAGTGGTGACCTTCCACACTGAACTGGCTCACCCCGGGCGGAGACAAATGCCCGGCGGTGACACAGACGGGAACAAAACCACCCCAGACGGAACTCATGTCAGGCGGTGGCAACAGGTGAAGGGAAGGAGAGGTCATCAAAGGGTAGCAGGCAGACACAGGTGTGGAAATCCAGGCAGATGGGAACAATCATACCAGGGCTCCACTGGGTACCTCTCTCATGGGGGAGGAAACATAAGACCACCCCGGACAGAGATCAATGCCCGGCGTTGGTGCATGGACAAAAAACCACCCTAGACGGAATTCTTGCCTGGCGGTGGCTCGAGGTAGCAGGTAGAGGTAGGCAGTGAAGATGGCAAAGATCAAAAAATAAATAGAAAGCTGGTGGGGAACTGGGAGCAGGTGTGGAAGAAGTCCTTTTGTGGCTGGTGCATTCTGTCACGAGGAGTGAGATGAAGGAGGACTCAAATGCAGGAATGCAAAAAATAATGATTATATAAAATAAAGTCCAAGGTGAAAACAAACTCAAGATCCAAACAAGAACTCAGGAACCAGGAAAACAGACAGACAAACACAGAGACAATACAATGGGGAGAAGCACAGGGTACATATAGACACAGAGAGACACAGGTGAAACACATCAGGGCGGGGCAGACAATCGAGACAGGGGAAACAGGACAGGAAGTAAAACTAAAACCAAACCACAGAGAACAATGTCAAAATATAACCAAAGTACAAAATAGCAAAATCCACACCATGACAAACCTTACGTTTGTAAAACCTTACGTTTGTAAGGTTTGTTGATCCTATAGCATCTAGAGGCCGCTGTGATAGAAAGTAAAGCTGCCATAATGACCCCTCATACAGCCATTAAGTCAATACTTAATACTGCTGTAGTCTGTTCATTGCTATTCACACACTCCATTGTCTGTTTTACCTTGTCATGAGCATAGGAGGGCTCCAAGGACAGTGATTATTCAGGACATTTAAGGACGTTTATGAACATTTATTAACATTTATGATTCTTGAAATCGTGACACTACTAGTGCTTAGTCTTATCAGTTAATGACCATTTTTCACAAACAAGAGGGCAAGACTTCTAGCCTATCTTTCTGGACAGGCTGTGCATTCCACAATGTTTTTATTGATGAAAACATCATTTGAAATCACTCTATCGCCTGTGCTCCCTTTTGTCCCAACTCATTTCTCTCTACACCACGCTCTGCCTTTTCACATCTCCTCTCTGCCTTGATTCGACTCTTTAATTTTGCATCACAGAAATGTCCTGGACCAAGGCGGCATTCACACGCATTTCTTAGATTATCCTCAGGGAGAAACGTCTTATATAGTTAAAAAGAAGAAAACGAACAGCCTCACACAATTGCGACCTACTTTAAAATCTTTGTGAAGAAGAAGAGTTTGACAGATGCAGTACAGTTTGAGTGATGGAGAGGGAGCTTCTAAGCTGCCTGGGCTGGAGGAGCAGCTCGGAGGTGGGTTAAACAGCCTGAAAAACACGAGACGGAGACGTGGTGTGAAAGTGGAGGGGATATTTTTACCTCCATGCGAGCGCAGGCCACACGCGAGGAGAGCAGATTCATTATTGCATGATATTCACACGTCAGACTGAGGCACAGGGAGAGAGGGAGACAGAGGAATGTGGCTGTTCAAGTTGTGGGTAATATGCTGTAATTTTAGATGAATGAGATGGACATAGGTGTCTACGATCAAGTCCATAGACGATCAAGTCCATAGAATAACCTAACTTAATGTTCACTCCTTGAAGAAAGCAATGGGAAATGTGTTTAAGTTTTCACAATTCCTGATATTTAATCCAAATAAAACCTTCCATCCTATAGGCCAGAAGTCCAATACATTACTTTCATAATGTGAAATGTTAAAATAATAGGATTGTATTCATGACATCATAACATCCAAGAGAGTTTTCATACTCAAAGATAATCATTGTGGAATTGCCTTTAAACTTTTTAACTGGTCTTCTTTCAGTACCTGATCTTTTAGCTCTTAACACAAATGTTCCATCAGATGTACGTCCAGTCAGCATACACACCTCATCTTTCCTCTTCTAAACATGACAATGGTATTTATGACCAAAACAACCATCGGAAGAAGATGCCATCCCTCCATGGCATCCTTCACAATAATAGAATCCTTCACAATAAATGCAACAAGGCAATCATACGTTTAGCCATAAATGACCTGTGACTGCGCCATGTTCATCCTGCCCATCAGTTGTGAGGAACACAGTTTGATGTAATTGTGTTATTTCATTCTAAATACAGTAGCGTGATTGAGTAGAGTTATCCCTCAACATTAGATGTTCCTTAATATAAAATAGGGTAACAAGAGCCTTCCAAACTTAAAGCAATTTAAAGTTCACTCCAAGTTTAAACAACTTTGTCGAACAAATCACATTAATAACAGCACAACCACATCTACTGCTACCACCTGCGGTAAATCATAAGTTAATTTAGAGCTGCCCAGGAAGCCCAAGTTCCCTGAAGGAATACCTCATTCACTCAAAGCTATAGTCCACAGAAGGTAATTAGCTCCTCAGACCTTCCAGCACATCGCTGACCTTACAGGCGTTCAGACAGCTCCCATGTATCATGTATTTTTGTCTCCTCTGTGAACCAACTGTGTAAGAAATGTCATTTTCACCTGTCACTAAACTACTATGTGACCTGATTAGACAATCACTCTCAACTTATTAAGGGATTGATATATTTTCTGGGGTGGTGGGGAATGAAATTGAGGCAGTTAGGTCTATACATTTAGGTCTATACAGTTTTATAGTTAGATCTATACATTTGTATTGAAAATAATAACAACTGAACTTCATATCACTAAACTATATGTATATTATAAACATCTCCCTTCTGCTCGCTGTTTTTATTTATATCTCCACATTTGCGCTGCTCACGTCACATGACCGCAGCGGCCAACGTTAGCGCGAGTAGAATAGTTAGGTCCACCTGTGTGCAGCCCTCTCACTCATGTGTGAGGGAGGCTGGACAACAGCTGTGGACAGAGCTTACTACTGGCCCGTTGGGAGTCTGAGCCGCCATCACGCTGGGGCATACGCTGTGAATTGGCCAGGTGGATTTAATTGGGAGACCTGATGGCGAGCTGAAGCGATCATGGATCATCATCGAATAACCCCAGTCTGGTCGGAGGCTGACACAGCCTGTCCCCCCCACCACACAGGGCAATATCCATAATAGACTCATTATTTCACAACCAATATTACTTTGTGGGATGTCATCCGGATTGAGCAATTGCTGGATTACTTTTATTTTTTATTCTATTCTGGATCCATGTATTTTATTTGTTGAGCCACAACTAAACAAACTAACAATAACAACTTGGTGCACCATAACTATACTGCAGTACAGTGTCGTTTTTCCTTTCCGTTTTGTAAATATGTAAATCTGCAATTCACAACATATGGTTTCATAATCACACCTTTACATGTCTATCGACAGCATTTGGAGTCTGCTTATGGCACTGTCCAGGACGGAGAAGAACTGTATGCCAAGTTTATGGACACGTATCAGAATAGTGGTGAGAAGGCTTCTGAAAATCTTCAGTGACTGCAGGTGGCGCTGCAACAGGCTGTGAGTAGATGAGGAGCATCTGGGCGGGACACAGTAAAACGCATGTTTGCTCAATTTTGTAGAGGATGTTGGGACTATGGACTAATTTCTGAATTGCACCTTAACTTCCACCAAAGGACAGTCCCCATGAACGTAGCAGCTGTTGGGAAAAATAAAACTGTGCGATCAAACCCGAAACCTGGGTTTTGTTTCTGATGTGGGAAGATGGCCATGTAGAACCCCAGTGTGACTCTGACCCAAACCCACCCAGCTTTGGTGAGTGCAAAACGCAAGCAATTCCAGGGCAAGCAACATGAATGCCTTCCATCCATCCATTTTCTTCCCCTTAATCCATTTCTGGGTCGGGGGGTGGCAGTCAGAGCTACACCCAGTACACAGAGCACCAGCCCCTCACTGATCCTCCTGCAGGTGGTGAGTCCACAGGGGCTCAAATCTTTCAGCGGGGGCTTCAGGCGAAGTGTTTTGCCCAAGGACACAACGACAGCAGTCATCAGTGCAGAGTCGTGAAGTAGGTCTTATGGTAGGCTCGAACCCACGACCTTCAGGCTCTAAGGCCAATGCTCTACCAACTGAGACACTGTCGCATCGTGAATGGCAGCAAGAAATTTCCACACCAAGGGAGAAGTTAAACTAGCTTCAGTTTCTGGTGTGTGACGTCCAGGAACTGAGCAGGACCAATCTTGTCCTGCAAAAGAACAATTTACTGCCCAGTGTTCAGAGCTACAGTCAAGTTCAAATGTGGGAAGAGTAGTACCAAAAGGACTTGCTGGCTCAAGATGTTCATCAGATGTTGAAGTTAATAATAACCACAGTACATGTCTGTCACAAGTGACTACAATACTAGTTTCATTTTAAATTAAACACTTGTAAAGTTTCAGTTATGGTGAGGAACGAATCAGAACAAGACACATTCATACCACCATTAACAATCATAGTAGTACTAGAAGCCTTTCAATTTATTATCTCCATTAGTGCACCATGTGACGAGCCTGACTCTCGCCAGACCCATTTAGTGCGCTGCACTTCACACATGCGTCTGGGCCTACTCCATAGCAGTTGAACTTCAGAAGGCGGGGCCTTCTAAAGAAAATCTTTGTATGTGATTGGATAAACCACTTGTCCGTTATCTTGAATGATGTCTTCCTTCAACCACTCACATCGAAGCACACGACTCCCATGGGTTGCCAAATGCCGGCAAGATTTTCCAACCCAAAACCTGCGAGAATGCCCAAAAAAAAACCCACCCAGAATGTTTTTTTGGCTAAAAATGTAATATAATCAACTTGGGCTATCATGATTCTGTTTACTGTTTTTCTGTTTATTTATTACCTACAAGTCTCTTGAAGAAAAGTATGCAGGAAACCACCCAACCTGGCAACCCTGTTGCATAGTGTTGTAAAAAGGAACACTTAAACCAGCACTTAAACCAAACTTTACATGAACATTTGACTCTTAAAACACACGTATAACAACATGGAACCACCAACATCTCGCCTCATATTGCATTAAAAGTGATTAAAGTGATCGTGTTTAAACTTTTAAAAAAATTCACGGACTTCATGTCTGCCATCTTGGATTGCTTTCGCTGGTGGTGAGACACGCTTGAGAAGGCGGTGCAAACCCGACGAAACATCGGCGATCCTGATTGGTTGATTATTTTCTGACCTGCTGAAGAAGTTTGCTATGGCGTCGATACCAGACCCATGTGGTTCAGCCAAACACCTTTGGTGGAGCATGGCAGAACTACAAGGGTCTGGCGAGAGTCAGGCTACCATGTGACTAGTTCATCAGAGAATAAAGACACTTCGCTGAACTTTGATTTTGGTGAATCACCGATACCACCCGATTGGAAAGAGGGAGTCAAAACCAAGTTAAGCTCAATGTCAACAGTATTTTCTGACATGAACTTTGGCTGCGCTATTAATGGAAAGCATCACATCAATCTCGTTGGATCGCACCCGTTTTTATTGGCCCAGGATGGCTGCTGATGTTGAGCATAAGATCGAAACTTGTGGACGTCGTAATCGTCGTAAAGCTGTTACGGAGAAAGTCCTGAACAGTACAAACTTCCCGACCATTGGAACATACAGTATCTCTATGGATTTTCTCAGTCTTGAACCAGACACCAGCCACACCAAAGACATCCTTGTGTTGACTGACCACTTTTCAAAGTTTTCTTTAGCTTTTCCCAAATTCAACCAAAAGGCAGAACAGAGGCAAAATGTCTCTGGGACAACTTAATTGTCTATCATGAGATACATCTTGCATACAGACCAAGGGCCGGACTTTGAGTCCAAAGGAAAGTTCTGAAATTGCTTCTAAAAACAATGCTAAAGTTGTTAAGAAGAAAAAGGTCCGGTTCGATCAAAAGGTTATTCCGTCAAAGCTGGTTGTTGGGGACAGTGTTCTTTTGCGCAGTGTGTGGCTGAGGGGTAAACACATGATCAGTGATAAGTGGGAGCAGGACGTCTATGTTGTGGTGACAAAAGCTGGAGACTTTCCAGTCTATACTGTCAAACCAGAGAAGCATACTCTTACCATGCAGGTTTTTCCTGATGCTGACCAAGAACCACCCATTGAGGCCAGTCCAGTTTCAGACGATGACAGTTTACATGCAGTGTCTAATACGCTTTCAAAGAGAGGTCAGTCAAGTTCCATCTTCATCCTCAAATGTAGCTACAGATTCAGTATTTTACAGCTGTAACCATGCAAAGCATATCTTATTGATTGATTGGTTGACTAAAAGAGGAGGAGCCAAATATTTCTTCTCAATTACATACAAAAACAACTATGTTCTAAGTGATCACTGTATGTTAGATTTAACTCGTGAATCTAGCGTTATATCTGACATTAAGGTAATAAAGATACAATAAAAAATTTGACTTTTTTTGTGTGTATGTGAATTGTACAGGACATAAATAACACTGGACAAAAGACAGGAGAAGGAATGAAAGAAACCCTGTGGAAAACGAGAGGTGCGAGTTTTGGTAAAGTTTAGGGTAAAAACCGAAATAGCTTTTAAAAACCAGAACAAACGTCAAATCATCATCTTTTCCCTGTCAATCTCATGTTTGCATTTTTAGCATAGAAGTCTTTGTAATTTGCAGAATAACAAACCAAACAAACAAATATCTACAGTAAACGGTTTGCATATGATGGATATGTCCTTTTAGCTGCTGCCCAACACTTTTGGTTAACGTTTTATGTTGTAGTTTAAAGACTTGGTTTCTTCTGACAAAGTGTTAAGAGTTAATTTGAGAATTATTACCATGCCAGGTCTCATTACTGCTCCAGTATTATGTCGCTGATTCAACCAGGTCGGAGCTGGTGGGCTGTGATTGGCCACTGTGGTCAGGTGATCTCGGTGTCTTTAGCCTCCCGCTGTCTGCTCCACGTTCAGAGCCTGTTTTGCCAGATTAATTAAGCCGTTTGGAAGTTAGCAGCAGGAAAAAGCCTTACCTGCTGGTGCCTTAAAGGTCTATTACAGCGCAATCAATCAAGACATACAAGATTCATTCTCTGGCTGACAGAGAGGGGGGGGAATAACTAACCACTCTGCTTCCTGCTCTGCTTCAGCTCCTTTCTACAGTTTGAAGACAAGGGAGAGTCAAATGGAAAACATCTGCACTTACGAATGACTGTTGTTTAGAATTCATAGGTGAGAGGAATTATGATACATGGATATATTATAGTTTGAATTTATGGTACAAATATCTGGTTTGTTTCAGATTCCGATTTGTGGAAGCTCTTTGCATTGAAATCCAGTGTTCACATTTGTTTATGGTGGTTTTAAAACCATGATCTTTTCAGTCCACTGAACTCTAATCTAAAAACTACAGTTACCCAGTTACTCAAATAAAATGTAACATCGCCAATTAAAATGGTATGTTAGTTTGCAGTTGATGTCAGGCCAAAGAAAAATGTATGTCGGTATTGGTATGTTTATGATTGAATGTTGTTTTCCATGAATCGGTTTAAAGTGATCTGTTTGCAGATCAGGATTACCCTTTATTCCCAGTGAAATATTGCTAAAACATTATACATGGGGAGGTAGTGCTAAGAGTTTAAACCTAACTTGCAAATTTATTTTTTGTAATTTGCAGGTTCCAAGTCTGATCTATGAAGAGCAGGAACCATTTAGTTTTCTTACCTCTCAGTCCTCTCCCTCTTTAAAAGCACTGGCACATATTACAGCTGTCATTGTGGGAGACAGGACAGTTAACTCTACTGCCCAATAAAATGGCCTTTGATGCGCCTTTGAAGAAAGCCTGTCCTTAAATTAACCAAAACCTTACCAGGTTTCCATCATGGAGGTATGTTTAAATTGGACATGTTTTGGCACTAATGTAAGCACTGACTTTATTTGTTGAGGTTATACAGCAGAAGGAGATTTAACAAAAAAAATCTATTTAAACGGCCTGCTCTATAATGAATCTGTTCACTATTGCGTGTCGTAGTTTACCAAGAAGCAGCAATAAAACAAAAAGTGTCTGATGGACGGACAATTCTGGATATTTTTGATGAAGAAACTAAGTCCTAATGTGATTAAAACTAAAAGATTTGTGAAAAGGAATGTCTGACAGTCTGAAACAGAGGATGCAGATATTATGATCCCAGAGGCAGTTTGGGCCACGGCTGTGTGGGAGGGAGTGGGAGCTGCAGTCGGGGTTTTGCACAAAAAATGCATTTATTTAACAACAAAATCCCCCTCAGTCTCTCACTGCACTAATGCACAAGCTCGAAAGATGTTCTATTCTTTCAATATGTGGCATCGTCAGCGAACACACGCACACTGCAAAAAGTCAAGCATTTCTTTAAGACATTAAGACAGTCAGAATGTACCCAAATTAAGATAAAAACCACTAAAGCATTTATTACCTCATATTTGATCACTTTTTGCAGTGCAGTTTTTTAAATTGAATGAAATGTTCAATTCATCATCTAAATCACTCCAAATGTTCACTCCTCGCTCTGAAACACACATCAATTTTTTTTTACATGGTCCTTAATTTAGGTTGATTTAATTTATTTTTTCACCCCTAGTCTGCATTTGTGGTGGCCCGCTCTGTCATGAAACAACTTTTTAGGTGGCAGTGATTTTGAAAGATGCCCTGAGCACAATTTGAGCAGATTTAAAGTTGGTAAAGATGAAGTTGTCATTCAGCCAACTTCAGATTCGTCAAAATATGGGCATCAAATCCATGTTGTCGGGCCCTAGATCAACTTAATAAACCAACCTTTGGCTAAAACGAATGCAAATGTATTTATTTACAAATGAATACTGCGCGGCGTGAGAGGTCGTATGAGCTAAGAGCTCCTCACGACGTGTGAAACATTTGGCTTAAAAACTGGTATTTTAAAACCCCCCGACCGGAGAAAGACCACACTTTGTCAAAGTCGATCTGTACCGTCATTCCAAAGAGCACTGGACAGGTCAAGCTGACACTTATGCCTAAAACTGTGGTCACGAGGCAGCGAGTGAAAATGGCAGATATGGAGACGTCGGAGCCAGATTATAACTCTAGATTCGACGGTCTGGAGTGTAAATTAAACCAACTGCTACAAGTTAACACAGACACAAATGTACTGTTAAACTCCGCATTAAAAAGGATCGAGGCATTGGAGCATATACTCGAGGCTACCAAGGCGGAAGTGCATGAGTATACTATCTTGGTTAAGACGCAAGAGAGCAAAGTGGATGCACTGGGGAAAAAACTCCAAGATGCGCTGGAACAGATTGACCAACTCGAAAATAGACATCGGCAAAACAATCTGAGGCTCCTGAACGTTCCTGAAGGATACGAGAAAGACTTACCATTGACATCTTTCTTGGTCAAGACCCTCGCGGAGAGGTGGAATCTGAAGCTAACAGAGGAGGACTTCGAGAGGGCGCATCGCATTGGACCTGTGAGCGACAATGCTAGGTACCCACGCGCTATCATCTTTAAACTGCACCACTTCCAGAAGAAACTATACATCCAGAGAGGAGCCCGGGAACCAGCGGAGGGAGGTAAACTCCGAATCGTGCCGGATATGTCTTCAATGGTGCGGGCAAGAAGGAGAGCGTTTTGGCCTCTTAGAGAACAGTTGCACCAGATGAACATAAAGACCTTTTTGAGATACCCGGCTACCCTGCATATTGACGAGGGAGGACGAGCGACCGCTTTCACGTCACTGGAGGAAGCTAAATTGGAGCTGACAAAGAAGTATCCAACTATAAAATGACTTGTGCTAACGAACATCAACGGGTAAGAACTTTAAGATTGGGAAACGGTCATGGACTGTATGGAAGGAACATTGGGTTGTTTAATTTGTGATGAGACGAGGACTTTGCTGAGGGGAAAAAGGGGAAAAGTCAACTCGGTATAAAATGGGATTAGTATTAAATTAATGTAGATATTTAGCATTATTACCCCCAGGGTACTCCCTTTGTTAGATATTTTCCTTGTCTTTCTTCGTTTTTACTTTTTATCTTATTATTATTATTATTATAATTTTTGCATTTTTTTTTTTCTAACACGGATGCTATACTTTTTTATATGTATGTATATATGTATATATATATGTATGTGTATATAAAAAAAAAAAAAAAAAAAAAAATTAAGAGGCATATACTTATTTATTTATTATTATGTTTTATTATTATTATTATTATTACTATTTTTCTAATAGTACTTAGCTTATGTAAGTTACTCAAGTATCAATAGTATAGAGAGGGGGGGGAATTATTGTTTAGGAGATAGCCAAAAAGTTCCACGTCAAATAGGGTAGGGAGTTAAGCTCTAGCAAAGCATGTTCATAGGGAATAGACTGGGAAGGAAAGGGGTAAATGTTATCTGTTTACATGTTTCTATGTTTGTCTGTATGAATGAGTGTGTGTATGTGGAAATGCTCCTCTTAAAGGCCGAATATTTTTTTACTGGACAGTGTTGGATTTGGTTGTGGTTTGGCATATGCCTTAAGGAATTAAAAAAAATAAAATGCATACTAATCTAGGGGATAATATTTTGAATTCCTTCACGATGGTAACTTGGAACGTAAATGGGTTAAAAGAGGGGGTTAAAAAACACAAAGTCATTTATAATTTAGAAAAAATGTTGCTGATATTGTCTTCCTCCAAGAACTCCACATCAAAAGCTGGTCAAATTGAATACCTTAAAAGGCATTGGGTGGGCGAGGCTTTTGAAGCAGCATACACGACCAGAAGCAGAGGTGTAGGAATTTTAATTAATAAAAGAATACCATTTAAATTAATTTCACAGCATGCAGATCAGTTTGGTCGATATATAGTTATTAAATGTGAAATATTTGGCGACCTCTACACTCTTTTGAATATCTATAGACCTCCAAATTCCAGCATGGCCTTTTTAAAGACAATACAAACCGTGCTGGACAGTTCGCCACCTGGATGTATAGTTATGGGGGGAGATCTAAATACAATCTTTAGTATATATGATAGTTCATCAAAAAATAGGAAAATTCATGTCCCCAAAAATCTAGCCAAATTTATCTCTGTTAATTCCTTGGCTGATATATGGCGAACAATGCATCCTAATGCTAAAGATTACACATATTATTCGCACCCTCAACAAAGTTACAGTAGATTAGATTATTTTTTTGTCTCACTCAACAGTTTGAACAATTTTTTATCATGCAATATTGGTAATATTGTTATATCGGACCACGCCTCTGTCACTTGCACCATGACCCCTAGAGAAAATACCTTCTCAAATAAGTTGTGGAGATTAAACAGGAAATATTTAATGGATAAAGAATTTATAGAACACATTAGAGAGCATATTCATATTTTTATGTCAACAAACGTGAATGAACCTGACCCTCGAGACAAACCTAGTATTGACATTATATGGGACACCTTTAAGGCCTATATTCGAGGAGTAATTATTGCTTTCTCTGCAAGAAGGAAAGCTAACTTTGAACAAAATGTATCAAAGATTAAAAAAGAAATACATAGTCTAGAGGAACAGCACAAAAAGGGCGACCATACAATTATGATTAACTTACAAAAGAAAAGACTAGAGATGGACAATATATTATTGGAAAAAGCTAAAGATCTTAGACATAATTCTAACAAGATTAATTATATATCGGCAAATAAATCAGGGAAGCATCTAGCCTCAATAATTAAAAGAGTAGCAAAGACAAATATCATTAGTCTAAAAGAGGAAGACTCAGAGAATATCATTACTAATAATAATATTATTAATACAAAGTTTACCAATTTTTACAAAGAGTTATATACATCAGAGGCTATGGAGGACTCAGAACCATTTCTTGATTCATTAAAGTTAAAATGTCTAACAGTGGAGCAAAGAAAAAAACTTAAGGAAGTATTTACCAATACGGAAATAGAAGCAGCAATTAAGGATTTCCCCTTGAAGAAGGCCCCAGGAACAGATGGCCTTCCAATTGAATTTTACTCAACATTTTGGATTGATATCTGGCCTCTATTCATGGAGGTGATAAGTCTCTTTACTACACAAAGGAAACTACCGAGCACTATGTACATGTCAACTATCACAGTGATCCCTAAACCAGGTCGTACTTGCAACAAGCCCTCAGATTTTCGACCAATAAGTTTGATTAACTGTGATCGGAAAATTATATCAAAGGTAATGAGTAATCGTTTGGCATTGATACTACCTAATATTATACACCCTAACCAGACAGGGTTTATTGCAAAAAGAGACCTTAAAACAAATACGCGAACATGCATATCTCTGGTACAATATGCAAAGAGGCATAAAATAGATCTGACTCTGATGGCGGTTGATGCTGAAAAGGCATTCGACCGACTTGAATGGTCTTACTTGTATAAAGTGCTCGAGGCATTTAAATTCCCAGACGATTTTATTAATATGATTAAAACACTGTATCAAGCACCCCAAACTCGAGTATATACCAATGGGGTATTATCTAAGCCCTTTGCCCTGAGCAGGGGCACTGCCCAAGGCTCCCCCTTATCCCCAGCCTTGTTCGCCATCGCGATTGAACCCCTTGCAGAAAAGATTAGACAGACAAAAAGTGTAATTGGAATTAATATAGGTATAAAAGAATACAAGTTAAGTTTATTTGCTGACGATCTGTTACTATACTTGAGGAACACCCAATCCTCTATTCCAAGTACAATAACTATAATAAGGCAATTTTCAAAAATATCAGGATATAAAATAAACATGGAAAAAACTGAAATTTTATCAATAAACCAAAATCAAGAACAAATGGAACAATTAAAACAATTTAAGGTACAAACTAAAATTAAATACTTAGGCTGCTATATAAGCGCTGATAAAAGAACATTGTTTAAGAATAACTTTCAAGGGTTAAAAAATGAATTTAAACATAGTCTTGATAAGTATTCTGACCTAAGGTTAAACTTAATTGGCAGAATAAATGTAATAAAAATGATATGGCTTCCAAAGTTTTTGTATATTTTTCAATGTATACCTTTGAACCCACCGAAAACATTTTACAAAAACATAAATTCAATTATCTCATCCTTTATTTGGGCTTGCAAAACTCCTAGAATCAAAAGGGACATATTATTTCTTTCCAAACACGAAGGAGGGTTAAGCCTCCCTAATATGGAGCTGTATCAGACTGCAGCACAGATGTTCTATATAGATCGTATCATTAACCACACTAACGAAGATCCATGGATTGAAATAGAGAATTACCAATTACAACCGGGAAATTTTTTATCAGCGTTATTCTCTGAGAAAAAAGTGAAGGGCAATAACTTTGTTATCAATAGCACCCTGAAAATGTGGAAAAGGACAAAACGACTGCTACTTGTAGAAGTGGGTACCCCTACTCATATTGGGATCTGGAATAACCCTTCTATAAAAATTCAAGGTACCACCTTAAGATGGGAAGCTTGGATGCAAAGTGGCATTAAAGCATTATCTGATATAATAACTTCCAATCACGCTACTCCCTTTGATGATCTTCAGGTGAAATTCAAACTTAAAAACTCCGAAGTATTTAAATATATGCAACTGACAAACTGGATAAAAGAACATTGTGACACCAAGATGATAGTCCCAGAAAAATTTAGACAAATATTTGAAGGAGACAAACGAAAGAGACTTATTTCCACCCTTTACCAATGGCTTATCACACCTAAGAGCAGTAAGGATCTTTTTAAAAAAATATACGAAAACTGGAACAAGGACATGAACAGTTCTGATACTGAAATAAAATGGAAAGATGGATTACGACTTACATACTCAGCCACCACCAATGAAAACCTCCGATTGATCCAATATAAATTAATGACTAGAATGTACTATAGCAGGGATAGAATACACAAATTTGATTCCACATCTGCTCCCACATGTCTGAGATGCGATCAAAGGGACTCGCTTATCCATGCTTTTTGGTATTGTGAGAATATACGAAGATCCTGGACAGCCATTGAAACATGGCTTTCAAATGTATGTAAGCAGAAATTTGTCCTTACGCCTAAAGTTTGTCTACTTCAGAACATGGACAAAGTTAGATATCCAATGGGATGGCAAATAATTTTTTCTGCACTGGTTTACAAAAAAATAATCCTACAGAATTGGAAAAGTCGAGACGTTCCAGGATTAGATAAATGGAAGTCCTTACTAAAATATTATTTAAGCCTTGAAAGAACCCTGTTAGCGGAAAAAAATAACCAAGCACAATTTAACTATGTATGGGGAACAATTTATGACGCCCTATAATCAGCCCAACACTGACCATACATTTAAAAAATAAAAATAAAAGCAATTCCAAATATATTCAGACCTATAGAAGGAGTGAAACACCAGGAGTGAGATGAATGTGAATGGGAGTGAAAGTTGTCTTTTTTTTTTTTGTAGATGTCTTGTCCATTTGTGTCTTGTCTGTCTGTCTTTGTCTGTATCTTGTCATTGTCTGTGTCTTATCTGTCTGTCTTTGTAAGTGTTTCGTCTGTATGTGTCTTATTTGTCTTTCTCTGGTCTGTTGGATCCTCTGGTTTGTTTATCTACTTTTGTTATGACCCTTTTTCTTTAATATATATATATATATATATTTATTTATTTTTATGACTGATGCCTTTATTGATTTAATATTTTTATCCTTTTTCTTTTTTGCAGAGAACATTTTTGAACTGTGTATATGTATGTATGCATGTATGTGTATGTGTATATATATATATGTATGTATATGTGTATGTGTGCATGTGTGTATATATATATATTATTTATTTATTTTTTGGCTGCAGCTGGGGCATCTTTTTATTTTGATTTTATTTATTTTGATTTTTATTTTTTCTTCTTGTTTTGAACTGTTACTGCCATCTGCCATGAGTTGTCAGACCTTGAAATACTGAAAATAAAGACAATTATATATAAAAAAAAAAAAAAAAATACAAATGAATACTGCTATATTTGAGATGAATATATTGAATTAGCCTTACACTCGCAACCTTGTGTAGGTGTACAGCAGGTGTCAAATGCAAGTTTAATCCTGTAAATGCTATTTTTTTGCAGTAGGCCTATTTCACGCTGCAGCTATGAGCCAATTACGTGAACTGAGGGGGCTGCCGATTTCCTCAAACATGGGGCTGATTATGAAATGTGAATGTAAGTCAATATTTACTGAACATGCAAAAAACAAATGATACCAGCGGTTTATTGAGTGGACAAACTTGAAGAATTACATACACCCCCTAAAGATTAATCTGTGTTTAGAACATTTTAGCCTTGGAAGCTCATGATAATTTAATCTAAAACTCTAAGTAGAACTGTAGGAATGTGTTTGTTATTATTGCATTTCCTTTGTTTGAATCTGTGTTGGTGAATCGACAACTCTGTAAAGTCCTCTGAGGTAACTGCGGCTGTTATTTAGTGGTATACAAAAATAAATGTAACTGAATTGAATTGAACATTAAAGCAAAACATAAAGTAAAGTTGAGTGCATGTGGGGGAGAAAGGTTCAAATCTTGGCCTGATGGTCTATTAATAAAGCAACTAATTAATTTTAGCATTAGCTCAATTAGCTACAGAAACTACTTTGAGAACTGACACACTGCCGACTGTTGTGTGGCCAGTTTCTAATCTAACAAAAATAATCTACGTGCCAATAACATAATGAGATCATACTTTTCAATGATGTTAAGACACAATATTTCTGCAGCTTTATTATATTTTCTCTGGTCATATTCTATCTATCAGGGATAAACAAGGAAGGACACAAAAGCAAGAAACAAGAAAATAAATCCAAAAGTAAAAACCAGGGACAAGACATGGCGAAAAAACAATAATGGACCAACAGCATGAGGACAGGAGCACAGGGACACAGGGACACATCAGGGCGGGGCAAACAACAGGACAGACAGGAAGTAAAACTCACAACAAGAGCACAAAAATATATAAAAATGAAACCATATAAATGAATTGAAAGTCCACACCATGTAACACTGTCTCGTATAAAGCTGTAGGGTAAAAAGCACTATTCTGTGTGTTGGCCCACTCCCTGCTCTCAGATCTCTCCAGACCTGCCCAGACCTCCACACTCCGCTGCTTCCCCGCCTGACATTATCCAGCTAAAAACCCAATCCGGCCACATTGATTTGAGGGAAAGGTTGGCCTGCGTGGAACAGAGCAAGATCGATGTGGGGCCAGGTACACATGTAGTTCCTCCACCACAAAAGGCCAGCGTGTGGGGGAAAGAAACTATCTAGACTCCAACTGGACCAAATCACAGTCCTCCGGCTTCGTCAGCACCTCGCCGCAAGAGTAAATTGTTTCTGTAAGGTCTGGCTGGGCTCTGTATAAGAGACAGGAACTCACTCACACTGAGGCTTTGAGAAAGTGCCACTGTGCCTTTCTCTCGGAAACAGCCAATTGGGAGAAACATGAAATACATTTTGGTTTCTAAAATTTGTCAAATTTGTCGAAAGATTTTTATTTAAAGAGCTCACCAAATCACAGCAGAAAAGAAAAGAACTGAATTAGAAATGAAAGGAACTAAAACTGAGGGACTTGAGTCAGGGATCCATCCACAAGCTTCTCACAATATTTTTGTTTTTTGTGGTTCTTTTGAAAGACTTGTTAAATATACTATCTTATTTATTACCTTATACTGTATATCTACCCTTTTACCACCTATGTCTACCCGTATGTGTATGTCTGACTGTCTGTATATATGTCTCATTGTTGTAGGTTTGTTAATGTGGGAAAAGTATGGTTTGTATAAGTGTGTGAAACTTTTTTTTCTTCTGCTACATAATACCATATCAACGTGTTTTGGCTGTAGCTCCGTAAAAAAACATGTTGACTCAAGACAAAATTAACCTTTTGGAATCAGCTTCTCACAAGAGTTGATTGGAATCTTGACCCATTACTCATATAATAGGTCAAAAGCCTCATCCCTCCAGTCAATAAAAGTAGAAGTCAAAAAGTACACATAAATTAATGAGATATTATCTTGTCATTGCTGTCGTTCTCAGTGACAATTTAGGAAGGTTAACTCAATCCAACCGACGACACCAGCCCTCAAACTTGTCCTGGATATTTCAATCCAAAAAAGGCCATGTTCTTGTGTGGAGGTGCGACAAAAGGTCTGGAGCAGCTGGTGTTAAGTCTGAAGATGAGCTGTGACTTTTCATGAGGCGCCATCTGCTCTGCCGGGGAAATATGCCGCTTTTTGGCAGACACCCGCAGCTCTGTCGTTTGGATGAGGAAGGCTTTGCATGATGCTAAATGATCAAGTGGGACCCACAGGGAAGATGGTTCAATACATGCTTTTCAGTCGTGCAAGTCTCAGTCGTACTGTATATGGATGGACAATGCTAACTCTAGGGAAGCCTCAGGAAGTGCTCATGGGAGACGTTTTGCTTCAACTCGCAAATTAAACCCCTTTTACTCTATGCCTCTTACTAACCGCTCATGTCTCACTCACCATTTTGACTTCAACGTCTGTGGTTTTTCTACTTCAGTGTTTTTCAAACCAGTGTGCCTTGAGATGTCATTTGGTGTGTCTTTGGAAATTATAAAAAAATAATGTAACTGTTATTGCGCTTGTTTGATATTCTATATATAATGGACTTCAAGAATGTTTTTGCATTACTAATAGAGGCTGCAAGTTTCATTTTTTGTTTCAGTTTCAGCTGGCGATGTGCCATGTGATTGACCCTCTCGAAACCCTAACCCAAAATCAAATACTGAAGCGATTTTTTAAAACAAACTAGTTGTGTGATCATTAATGAGTTGAAGGGCACATGCTTTACTATAGTGTGAATAATATAATAATAATTGTGTTGAAAGCCCTCCTAGGGACAATTAGCCTTGGCTATAAATGTTGTAGTGTTTCACATGTTGATTGTGCACACTCCCTATCAAATAAATCATTAAATAAATAAAAAATACATTTAAAGGAAAAAGGTGTGCCACAGCTCACAACACGGAGCAAGACGGCTCTACATGATCCTTGAGTATTTATTCTGATATTGTCATCCAGTCAGTACCCCTAGAAAACTGGCTCGGGTGCATTTTATGTCTGATTAACCACTCATTGGCTGTTTGCCTGGTTGTTGCCATGCACAAATTTGGCTCCAGAGATAAGTCTAGGAATGATGTTAGCTGTCTTTGCTACGGTCTATGTCACTACTACACTGCACCTGTCCGTTTTACCTGCAAAACTGTTACAGCTTTGCTTAATGTCCTCCACTTTCTCTATATGTCTTGTCTAATAAAAAACTAGACCCAAAAAAACTAGACCCACTAGATTCAAAATTTGAACAATACAAGTTGTGTAGTAAGAGTGTGTTGGGTCCTCGTGTTTGAAGTGGCTTGCATTGAGAGTTGTAATTTCTGGTAGTGATTTTAAGAGCTAAAACGTGATTTTCTCAGCTTAAAGAGTGAGGCAGTGTGTGGGAGTCCTGCTGTACAACCTTTGTGGGCATTTTTCCTCTCACCCCACACTCACTGTGTATGGAAGCAGGCTTGCCATAAAGCCTGCCAGACTTATGTATTATGTACTCATGTATTTAGTGGTAGGGGAAACTGGACCACCCGGAGGAAACATACACAGACACAGGGAGAACATGCAAACTCCATACAGGCTCTACTACGCTCTAGTCGCCATCTTGGGTATGCAGTGTTCTCCTATTCACTTAGTTATAAATCATGAAAAGATAAAAGTACTTAAGATAAGCAGTGGTGACAAGCATGCCCATAAACCTGCTTTACCATATCGGGAAAATTGTCTTACGGATACATGCATTGGGTATTGGGATGAACCAAAAGACCATTGACTTTTTGAATAATAGTTGAAGATTTTTCGACTTCTTTGCAATAATGAGTAGCACCACGGACAGCTCCACATCAGAGTTTTTAGGGACTGAATAACAGCTCTGGGTTTTTGGATTTTGATCTGAAATCCACCTAGGGATTTTAAAACTGAGTGAATGGAATCAAACAGGAAACAAACAAGATGGAAGCAAATTCCAGCTCGCCTGTTTTTGATGAAGGAATAACAACCGTTAAAAGCTAAATAACATTGAGTACTGTCACTAGGACATACAATGGTGTAAAAAGCAAGTTCTACATCCGTCTACCAGTTTACTTCTCATTCATTAGTTTGCCTGAACTCTCCCTAAGAAAAGCTGAAAACCCTATGCTCCTCTACTCTCCACAAGACAGCCCAGTCTGACACAGACACAGCAGACTGATATATACCATCCTACTTCACTCTTAGACCTTTTTTAATCCGGCTTCTATTTTTCGCTCAGAGGAGATTTGAGCCTCACGCAGACGGCAGAGGTCAGCGGGCGCAAATAGGCTGGCATTTTCCTCTTTTCCATACAGCGTTATTGAAGCACAGAGGCCACGGCCGCGCTGTGTCGGAGCATGCTGATGAGGGGAGGCTGCGGCTTTCTTTAGATTGCCCCAAAACAGGATGTGCTTCCGGGGGCAGAGAGGAGCGCGACCCCGGCTTCCTCCACGGTTTATCTGCTGGAGACGCAACCAGGATCCTTATTTACAAAGGTGGATTGACTTTGTGAAATGCTGAATGCGTTGGGGCGATCAAGAAGGCCGTTGTGGTGAGCAGCTGTCCGTGGTGCTATTGTCCCAAAAGTCTATGGTTCAATGCCATCTAAAATCTCCAACATAGGTATTTGTAATTTGATTGATTGATTTTTATTTTGGTCATCACGTCAACAAAGTTACAGTTAAAACATATAATATAATGAAATGGAACCAAAAAAGGAATAGGCAGAAGCAATGTTTATTTGAGCATATCCTTTTCTACACCATCAGTTTAACCAGATTGTAAAAATTTTAAACAGTTTCCAGATGAACTTAACAATAATGACTGGAAACCGCTTATATTTAAAGACACACTCCTGATTCAGCTGTATTTTAGAATACATAGTTCATACGCAGAGGAAAGCTGCACTTTTGGTCAATTGGTTGTAGACCACATAACAAAAATGTATAGTTATGTCATGGTTGTCCTGTTTGCAGTGTTGATGTGTTAACCCTTTAGGCACCGGAGTTCTTTTCCTAAGGGGCTCAATTTTGAGGTCTTCATTTCTTAAAAACTTACAGTAAATGTGAGAAGTTATAGAGGCTTTATGTAAAATAGAGAAATGATAGGGATGGCTCAAAATTATTTAGGAATGAAATGTCCCCATCTAATTTTCACATTATGATGTCAAATGGGCGTGGCAATCATGGATTTTCATAACATACTGTATATATATATTTTTTTACTGACAGACACAAATCACTAGGGCTTAAACACAAACAGAATTCACACTGTACCATACTCAAGGGTCAGGGAAATAGTAAAACAGTGCAAATCATTGTGTGGCAGGAGTTTGAATACATTATCACCTCCTGCTTAACACAATCAGTCGTTTTAAACAGTTCCGCATATTGTCGACTGAAGTCAGCTGTGGCGCCTAGAGGGTTAATGTGCAACACAATGTGACGTGGATGGTTGGAAAGTAACCAGATTCAGACTACTTATTTATCCCATCAGGGGCAGCACAGGGCATAAAAAACACATTCAAATAGAGAATACTTGAAATGTCAAACACCAACATTAGCGATATGAGCCCCAATTTACACCTAGCATTGTGCAGAACGTAGGCGTTACGCATAGCATTATACATACATGCATACATATGAAAGCATTCCGTTTACACCAGATGCTCCCTCTACGCTTGCCCGAGCATCTAAAAGCCCTCGTGAAATAACAAGGTGGTTACTAAAATTGCAAATTGTGCGTGCAAACTGTAAACATGGAAACTGTATACATTCTTTTCAACTACAGTGAGAAATATATTATGCCTGTCATTGAATAAAAAGGAAATTAATATTGGTTACGCCTTGACAGCAGATAATTCACTTAACAAGGAACAAAGCTGTAATGTTGCTGCAGGTAATAACGCAGATTAATATGTTAATTTGAATGATTTGTTAATTATGAATTGATTATATCTGCAGAGTGGTGATGATACAGGACACTCAACATTCAATAACATTTATGGACATTGGTCATCTGCTCTTTATGGACCAATGGCTTTATGTGTTTTGCATTTCTTTGTGTTGGCAAATATTACTATTGTGATTTAGGGCTATACAGTACAAGAATACATTTGCCCCTAAACTCTGGAACACTACCGCTGGACCTGCGACAGACTCTTTGGACGTTTTATATTCTGTACTTTTAAAAATGTGTGTGATGTTTTCTAATATATTGTAAGGCGTCCTTGGGTGTCTTGAAAGGCGCCATGAAATAAAATTATTATGATTACATTTAATTGAATAGAATTGTAGATGGATGCAGAGTTATACAAAAAGTTTTTCTTCCGCTTTATTTGTTGCTGACACAAAGGCAGCCGTCTACGAACCCCAAACTTCCCTCTCCATGCATGCTTCCTCCAGCTCATCCTGGGGTATCCTGTGGTTCCCAGGCCAGCTGAGATAAGTAGGGTTATATTTATCAATCCAGGAGCTAAACTGCAAGTGAAAAGATTCCACAAAAAGCAAACTATTGTTGTGTGGTTCTTTCTAGATGGATAGACAGATAATGAATGAATGAATGAATGAAACTTTTAATACGGACTCAGTGTACAGCAGATTAAGTACATCAATTCTGACGCATTAGAAATCTTAGTTATATTATAATTTTAATGAATATTTAATGCATTGTCTTTAAGCTAACTGTGTAGTCATGGTAGGAAATGGTTATATGCTTAGTCTGTAATGTGTGCGTTGTTATGGATGTCAAGAAGTCACTAGTTTGGGTTGTTGTGGTGAAAAGTGTACTTTGCTAAGTGTCCCGGCACCGAATCAGGTGTGCCATGACCATGCAGGAATCTTTCTTAATCCTTGTCTGATTTGTATGGTTTTTTCCAGGTACTGTTGTTTGATCTGCATCTTAATTCAGTTTGCTCCTATATTAAATAGTTCCTTACTGATAATGCCCACATGCAAACCATTCAAAAATAAATGTTACCCCACTGTCCCTCCAGCCTGCCCTAGGTCTCCCCCCGATGGCACAGGCTTGTAACACCTCTCCAGAGAGGCGTTCAGGAGGCATTCGAGTGGATTTGAATTAATAAATTAACTGGATTATCCTGGATCCAGACGGTGATCCGGATCACCTCCAAAATGTAATAATTTGTTCCTTGTCTTATTTTCAAGCTCCTGTTAAAAATCCAACCTTTTTAAGTTAAAGTGTGAAATATCAAACTAACAGACAGGCAGACAAACAAACCCTGGTGAAAAACATTACTTGCTTGGCTGGAGAGGTGATTAATTCAATATGCAAAAGAACATGGTAACATTTCGACTGCACTCTCAGCTCTTTGACCCCCTCACCTCTATATGCCTCTACTCATTTTTCAGCCAGAATCGACTCAGAGGATGCCATTAAAACTCTGCAGCTCATTTCACACCTGGTTTGCTCCGTAGCCTGAGAACAACAGTGTGAATGAGGGTCAACATGTGGGACCATGACGCACACGTGAAGGAGAACAGGCACTGTTGATCAAATACATATGCAAAGCTCGACTCTGAACCACCTGTAATTGTTGATATACATTGAATTGGGTTGTTATTCCAGGTGACAATAGATAAGTGAAAAGGATAAAAGATGAGTTTGACAAATGGTTACTGAGCTAGATTTTACTTTTCAAAAAGAGTCAGCGAGAGTAGGAACAAAAGGGCTTTAATGAACTGGAGGGTTAGCATTGTCCATCTATATACAGTGATTGGTCTATGCACTCATGTATGGAGAATATGTTATTGTAACATATTCTCCATACATGAGTGTGTGCTGGACCCTAAAGCAGAGACAGAGATGTGGTTAGATACACCATCGTAAAAGATTCATACAAGGGTTAGGGTTAGGGTTAGAAAAAAACAGAAAGGAAAGTGGCAGTGGAGACAGGGAGCTGGTTGACCGCTTGATAATACGAACCTACACAGGACACAAACAACTGTAAAAAAAACTGCAAAAAGCACAAAAGGCAAGTCGAACAAAATAACTCATCAACTGACCCATTACGCTGACTTGGGACATGGAATAATCAAGCACAGACGTGAACTCTGAACCAGAATTCAAAAGCCAGGGAGACTCACAGAAACAGATGAGTCAGCCACGCCCCCTGTCACTCACGTGCTCTGAAAAACACATGGGGAGGTTGGTGGCTCAGCAAAAAACAGAAACAGAAAAAAAAAACATCCAAAACTCAACAATACAATCCTTATCTCCTCTACATGTCAGGCCCCCTCTTCTCTACCCCTCCCCCCCTCACCCATAACTTCTCTGACACCTAAAGCACCTGTACGCACTCAGTACTGATAAGTAGTACATTTGTAGTCTGGCCCTGCCATTCATGAATTCATACATTTACAAAAAGATTACTTTTCGTAAGTAGTAGTCTACTAGTGCAATTAAACACAAGATTAGAATTTTATAGCAGTTAATTGATTTATGTCAAATTTCATAAATTACATTTGCCTGGAATTATTAAAATACAATAATACAAGGACGACGGTAGCTCAGTTGGTAGCTGTCGTTGTGTCCATGGGAAAGACACTTAACCCCACTTTGACTGAAGCCCCCGCTGAAAGATCAAGGCTGTGTTGTCGCTGATAGAGCAGCCATCCTCCTCACCACCTGCAGGAGGATCAGTGAGGGGCTGGTGCTGTGCACTGGGTGCAGCTCTGACTGCCACCCCTCGACCGAGAAATGAAAGCAAATACAAAACAATATTTATTTTTAGATGGGCTTCACATATCATACAGAAAACTGTACATTACATAACACCGTGCATTGCTTTTGAGTAGGCTACAGCTGAAAACTGCTTCAGTTGCAGTAGAAGATTCGCCGATATCTTCTCGCGTTTGTGCCACCTGCTGAATATGATTGACGCCTCTCCCACATCTGTTTCTGTGTAAGTCGGATCAGGCTCATCCATGAAGGATTTACTCCTGTGCTACAGATTTACAGCGAATTACTCCAGGTCTGTTTACAAAGACTTTTCATAATACCACTGAGCAAAACGCCAGTTTGATGTGGTGCTTCCAAGCTGCCTGATTTGCAAGTGTGGATAAACGGGCGAAAGAAAATGAAACAAGCCTGAATAAAACATGGAATTGAGGTGATTCAAGTGGAGGATGTTTCTGCGCCACATGAAATTGTAGTGTTGAATAGTTTCAGAGTAAGTACATATTTTCTTCATATTCCCTTATGTGGATGATCTCAAAACTTTTGTATATTGTCGACCCGGCTCACGGTAAGAATGCATGTGTTATAAGCTGTTTTTAAGTATGATGTATTTACTATTAAAAAGCAAATCATCTCCATGACAACAAACAGATATATAGTGAAAACAAATTGATTTTACATGCACTGAAATGATGGTGTTTTAGTCACATAGTATTTGCAGATTGATTTGTGTCTTTTTTTCTTAAGATCTACAATTAGATGAACAGCTTAACCGTTAGCTTCCATACTTGTACTTTTTCACCAGTCTGTGTTGACTACAAATAAGTATCCTATAGCTATACTCAACAAAAATATAAATGCAACACTTTTGTTTTTGCTCCCATTTTCCATGAGATGGACTTAAAGACCTGAAGAAGAATGAAAATTCATTCCAGATACACAATATTACCATTTCTATCTAACGTCTGTAGATTAGCTTAGTGAGGGGTGACAGTAGCTCAGTTGGTAGAGCATTGGCCTTAGAGCCTGAAGGTCGTGGGTTCGAGCCCACCTCAAGACCTATTTCACGACTCCTACTGATGACTGCTGTCATTGTGTCCTTGGGCAAGACACTTAACCCCACTTTGCCTGAAGCTCCCACTGAAAGAACTCAGTTTCTGTGGACTCACCACCTACAGGAGGATCAGTGAGGGGCTGGTGCTCTGTGTACTGGGTGCAGCTCTGACTGCCACGCCCCCCGAACCAGAAATGGTTCAAGGGGAAGAAAATGGATGGATGGATTTGTAGCTTAGGTCCTGGATCTATAGCCCGTTCGTGTCGGAGTGGATCCCTTTCTCAAACTATGGGTCCCCCCGAGGTTTCTCACTTTTTTCCCACTGGGTTTTCTTCTGTTCTGTCTCACAGCAAGATGGCGCAGGCATTGAGGGAGCGTGCAATTGGCTGTCAGCAGGAATGTCAACCTGATCTGTTGCTCGTGCATTGAATGTTAATTTCTCCACCATAAGCCGTCACCAAATGCGTTTCAGAGAATATGATAGTACATCCAACCGGCCTCACAACCGCGGACCACATGTAACCACACCAGCCCAGGACCTCCACATTCAGCAGGTTCACCTGCAAGATTGTCTGAGACCAGCCACTGAGACAGCTTCTGAAACAATTGGTTTTGCATAACCAAACAATTTCTGCACTAACTGTCAGAAACCGTCTCAGGGAAGCTCAACTGCATGCGCTCGTCGTCCTCATCAGGGTCTTGACCTGACTCCATCTCGTCGCCAGAACAAACTTGAGTGGGCAAATGCTCACATTCGATGGCGTCTGGCACGTTGAAGAGGTGTTCTCTTCACGGACAAAACTGGGTTTGCATTGTTCAGGGCAGATGGCAGACAGCGTGTGTGACGTTGTGTGGGTGAGCGCTTTGCTGATGTCAATGTTATGGATGGAGTGGCCCATGGTGGTGGTGGGGTTATGGTATGGGCAGGCATCTGTTATGGTCCAAGAACACAGGTGCATTTTATTGAGGGCATTGTGAAAGCTCAGAGATACCGTGATGAGATCCTGAGGCCCATTCTTGTGCCAAACATCCATGAACATCACCTCATGTTTCAGCAAGATAATGCACGGCCCCATGTTGCAAGGATCTGTACACAATTCTCGGAAGCTGAAAATGTCCCAGTTCTTGCATGGCCAGCCTACGCACCGGACATGTCACCCTTTGAGCATGTTTGGGATGTGCTTGCCCGGCGTATACAACAGCGTGCCACATTTCTCACTGATATCCAGCAACTTCGCACAGCCATTGAAGAGGAGTGGACCAACATTCCACAGGCCACAATTGACAATATGATAAACTCTATGCGAAGATGTGTTGCACTGCCTGAGGTAAATGGTGGTCACACCAGATACTGACTGGTTCTGAGTCCCCAGACCCCCAATAAAGCAAAATAATGCACATTTCAGATTGGCCTTTTATTGTGGACAGTATAATCATGATGTCAGATCAGCATCAGACCTGTAGAGGTGGGATGGATTATCTCAGCAAAGCAAAAGTGCTCACTATCACACATTTAGAAAGATTTTTGAGCAGTGTTTGAGAGAAATGGTAATATTGTGTATCTGGAATGAATTTTAGATCTTTAAGTCCATCTCATGGAAAATGGGAGCAAAAACAAAAGTTTTGCGTCTATATTTTTGTTGAGTAGTAAAACTTGAAAAGAATAAGTCCATAAACTGCAAGGCTCAAAAGAACTGGAAAAAAGTAGCGGCTTATAGTCCTAAAAATGTATGCACTCATTGAGAATCTCCATGATAACAAGATATTAAGTGAAAATAACAGTATCCTGCACAACAAGTATCCTATAGCTAGCGCATATTAGCTGCATAGCTAAATAAACCATTAGGTATAAAAATAGACAAAAGTAGCAATTTATTGTTTGAAAGTTAGTTTGAATATGCTGGAAACGGCAGCAAGTTGTGAGTAGCTCTGAAACAGTCGTTGTTTTGTGTTTTAATTTGTATTTTTATTGCTTTTTTCTACTTGAGACGTTGCTGCAGTATAGTGCTCATGGAGCGGAGAGTATTCCAAGCGGATGAGGCGAAAAGCCAACATTTTACTTAGGTAAGAAAATGGTTCGGACCAAGCAGCTACTCCACCTCTGCTGCTGTGACCTAAAGTGCTGTTGCATTTTATTTTTTACTATTGTTTGCTTTTTAGAATAATCAATTTTTTTTGTTTTGTTTGTGTGGATGGACGTATTTTTGCTGCTACAGGACATCTGAATTTCTCCTATGGGATCAACAAAGTATCTATCTATGTATTTGGTCTATGTATGTATGTATTTTCGAATAAAATGCTAAAGATCTCATCAACACGCAGAAATATAACAAAAACAAATTGATTTTACATGCATTGGAATGATATTTGGCGATTGATTTGACATGGTCTTTTTTCTTGAGATCAATACCCAGCCTTTTTTTCTGATTGTGTTCAACATGCTGAAGTTGAACAAATAAAGTGAAAGGCCTTGAAGTATTTAGAAAAAAAACGAGTAAACAAACTCAAAATGAAAGAGGATGGAAAACAAAGTGCTTGAGAGCATGACGACCTCAGACTCATTCTTAAATGCGCAGAACATCAAAGAGCTTCTGCTATTATTAAAGCACATCACAGCTTAATAAACGACATGGCTCTTAGCTAAAAAGGTCCTAAAACACAAAAACGTCATAATACCGTATGCCTAAACTTATGGGTTTGAAAACAGGAGTGGGGTTTGCATGTTCTCCCTGTATCTGTGTGATTTTCCCCAGGTGTTCAGATTTCCCCTACCACAAAAAATGTATACAATAGGTGAATTCCAACAGCTCTGAAAAGTCCTGACCGACCTCCAGGCCATTCTGTGTGGAGTTTGCATGTTTTACCACTAAAAACATGTACGATAGGTCTGGCATGCTCCTCCTGTATGGTGATCCCTGCTCCCATCTCTGTAAAGCGCTTTGTGACTCTGGTCTGTGAAAGGCGCTATATACATAAAGATGACTTACTTTCTTTGGATATCCGGGTGTTGTGCTCCTGCTGTGCTCAAGACAGAGGCCCTGGTGGCATTGCAGGATGGGTCAAATGCAGAGGACATTTTACAACATTCTTGATAGCCTGATCAGATATGGCATTGTCACCTGGTTGGCTCTGTTCAATGTAAATCGTAAGTTGTTAAAAGTGCCATGACAATCTTAGATAGGAAGGAATATCCATCCTAATAATTCACTTTTGAAATTCAAACTTTGATATGCTCTGGCACAAGCTAAAGGCACAATCAAACAACCTTCTCACATACTGCCCTGTGAATATGAGCTTTTGTCCTCAGGGAGGCGCTATTGAGCTGTCAGGCACCAAAGCAACAGATTAAAATGTTCTGTTGATCCTTTTTGTTCCCACGTCTAACGCTCCTTACTTCTAATGTATCTCCTTTTTGATGATCAGATGTGTGCAATACTGTTTCCAACTGCACGAGCACTTTGTTGGGACAAGTTCAATGTACTTCTTAATCTGCACCACACTAGCACTTGTATGTACTTTGTTGCTTAATCTATAAACACTGAGGGGACTATGCAATACTATGGTATAGTCTTGTGTTGTAATTTGTGCAGACGAGCTGATTGCCCTGACGTTGAGAGTGTCTTTGTGTGTTTGTGTCTAACAGCACCGTGAGCCTAATGAGGAATTTACACCTTTAAAGCACGTAAGCAATGTCGCGCAGCATACGCGTGTAACATTTTTCCACTCAAGCCTATGGCGATATTTACACTAGCAATGTTATACGCATAAAAGACCCACGTATTGACGCAAGGCTGCGCCTAAATTAGAAATAAAAAACGTTGCTCACACCGTAACGCATCTCCCATGTGTTTTGACTGCACATGTTGTTGCTAGCGGCCCCTGGCTCTAGATCAGCTCCACATACACACACAGCACTTGTATCGAAAACATTAGGAGGTTTTACAGTGATTCTGGACATTTTCATAAAGTCTCGTGTCTGACCAGACCAGCTCACAGAGACCATGAGAACACACACATACATGTGATTTGTAAAAGGATGTAAAAACTCACAACACTGACAGCTTCTATCTCCCCTACTTCTCCTCGATTTAAAGTACCTTTGTGTAAATCTCTCTACTGTACAGTAAATAAACTTTCCTGACATAATCCAGCTCATGTGGAGGAGTGAGAGGGGGGACGGGTGGCGGGTGAGGGACTGCTCATTCCGGTTGCGGCTCTTATAATCTGTTTAGCATAAGCACAGCAGAGAGAGGACATGAAGGGTTTAATGGAAGCAATAAGAATAGTGTTATATTAAAGTGCGTTGCAATAAAATCATGTCGAATAATTTTGTGGAGATTGGGTATGATTTCAGAAGTCGACAGTGACAGCCGGGTCCCAAGACTTCGCTTGCTTTGTTTTGACTTTGAAATAAAGAATATGGTATTTAGTAATCGCCTGAACACAGGCCATTCCGCGTCAAAATCAAAAGTAGTCGAGCTCACTGCTGATTACTGGACGTCCATCAGTAATCACAACTATCTCCCTATTCACAGAAAAATAAAACTAACTGACCAGATAGCATAAACAAATGAGTAGCCTTTATTAGATTCAATTCAAGTCGTTTTTACTATTTTAAATAGTTCTATACACTGGAAAAGCCATAAAAAAGTATGCAGAGAAATAATTCCTTTTTGGAGGGGATTGGATGAATATAAGCATTTTGCTTTATCCAATCCCTTTTCAAACCAAATCAAGGGACATATAGAATTAGGAAAAATGCGCAATTAATTGGAATTAATTGCGATTAAATATCAAATATAATCATTGTTTTGACAGTCGCAACAACGAATTGACGCATTTGCCGAATGACCCCCCCATGCATCCCATAATAACACTCAGAAGTGCCGCTCACTAGCCTGGCCTTAGCCATCCGTACACTCTGCTCAATAATCATTTCACTGCATGTAACGTCTGGGTCTGGTCCCCATGTTAGCGATTACAATCGATTGAATTTCGACCGACAAATCAGCGAGCGCGGAAGGAGAGTGTTGTAGTTAGTTGTGGGTGACGTCAAGAGTTTGCGTTGAACAGGAAGGTTGTGGTTTGGCAATGGCCAAACCACTGGTTCTATCAAGAAATTGAAGCCGGAGCAAGAGGAATGTTTGGCAAATGTAATCGCTAGAAGAAATTGCGGCACTACTCCCCACGGGCTCTGTTAGCAGCAAAGGAGATGGCTAGGCTAAATGCAAAATGCTAACTACTCACTCGGGCGCATTGCATACGTCACGGTAAACTCAGATCCAATTGTTTCAATCTGCAAAAGGGGTTAACCCCTCTCACCTGTTCACGGAGCTCAATGGAGCAACTCCAGACCTTAGTACGATATGTAATTTGTACTATGGTGTGGTACGACCAGGCTAGCCACTCACAGGCCTCTCATTTGAAAA